>OZ001354.1:9107970-9618135 GCA_963924055.1 Drosophila limbata
TTTCAGCTGCGTGTGGGCATCTGCAGTGGTCCCCTGGTCAGTGGCGTGATTGGAGCTCGCAAGCCCGTCTATGACATATGGGGGAATACCGTGAATGTTGCCTCCCGCATGGACTCCACGGGCGAAAACTGGCGGGTTCAGGTGCCCGACAATACGGCCGAGTTGCTCTGCTCACGTGGCTACACATGTGTGGTGAGAATTAAACGGAATTACACTACTTTTGCAAGCACTTTAAATTGATCTATTTGACATACAGAAACGTGGCGAAATCAAAGTCAAGGGCAAGGGCATGATGACCACGTTCTATGTGCATCCCAAGGGCATTTCGGTCAGCCAGTTGATCTCACCAGTGCGCATGCCGGCGGGCATTCCACTGGCCCCAACTCCGAATCTGCAGCGACAGACGTCGCATCACGGCTCCTTCAGTGCCGTCGTCTTCGGCATGTTGCAGGCCACCAAGCGCAGCACAACCATTCCAGGCACACGTAAGTAAATACACAAAATCCCGGACAAAAGTACAAAATACTTGATGCAACTAATATTCAGAAGATTTCTCTGTTAGATCTTTAATATTCATTCTCCCACTCTCTTTTTAGCCACCGGCACGCCCTCTCCGCAAATTCGTCGCGGTCATCGTGGCAGCACCTTCAGCTCGGTGCGTCTATCCCAGAAGTCCACGACGGTGAATCCCGTGCGTCGGAATACGACACGAGTGCGCGCACGCTCCTATCGCCAGAAGAAGGTAACTATTTCGCAAGTCTGCGAAGCTCCAGCTCACTAATAAATCACTCTCTCCCTGCAGAGTTCCTCCAACAATTCGATCGTGACGCAGGCCAGCTCGACATATATGCCATCGTTTCGACGCATCGATCAGATTGGGACGACCATATCCAAGAGTCACAACGACGCTTTATAGCCTACGACGCGCAACAATTGGGTTTAAGTTCGTATTTGTATGTGTATGTGTATTAGTAAATGTGTGTGTGTATTTGTGTGCTTTCGCTCGAAAAGCTCTTTCACGCTGCGGCTGTGGCGAGCTTTCAAAGCGTCCGCGTCCGTGTGTCGTGTAGGTGAGAAATTAAGCTGAATTTATTTTTGGAAATGACTTTATGATTCAATTATTAAATGATTCAAAAGCAGCACAGTTGGGAAGATCTTATTAACCATAATCTGTAGAATAGTTTGATATAAATTGACATTGAAATTACTTAATAAGCTCTTCAGCCAATTATTAAATGTAAACTATGTTTAAATGTATTCCATTGTATCATCTCAGCACAATTCTAGTCGTTTATATTTACATAAATAAGTTACAAATGAAATACTAGAATTATTTTATGAATAATAGCTATAAAAGTATGTTTGTTTAAATCAACGACTTTGCAAACTCTAGAAACTAAAGTCTTTTAACTTAAACTTCGTCTAAAATTTCAATTTAGCATAACTTTGAGTAGCTTTAATAGATAATTTATAACAAACTATAAATCAACAATGAGAAAATGTTTTAAATGGCTGTACAAATATCTTCACATGTTTTTATTATATCAATCTTTGTAAATAGTGCATAAATTAACAATTTTCAAGCCCACATTTAAGCCATTTCTTTCTGAGTTTATGTGTAAAAGGCCAATAAATTTGTAGATAATCGACTCTAAATACCACATTGAATATATTTACGAATGTAAAAATATTATCAGACCACAGCCAAAAATAAGAAGAAACCAAAAAAAAATCTATGTATGCACCATATTGTAATTAAATAAAAGTTAAAAAAAATAAATGTGATAAATTCAACAAGTCAAAAGCGGACAAAATCATATTTCTTTTTTGTTAACAAAATAACGGAAGCCAGATGAAATGACCAAATACAAACAGAGACCATAAATCGAGAAGAGAAAAGGAAAACCCGAAAAATGACGCCAACACTCATCTAAATAAATGCGGTTAAAAAAAAATAGCAACAACAACGACCACAAAACGCTATTTTTATCGGAGATGCAGACGACGACGAATGCAGCGTAGGGAAGTGCATGGGACGGGAAAGGGGCAGGGGAAGGCGTAGACGAAGGCAAGTGGACAGCTGGAGCCGAAGCACTTGACGAGCAGACGGTTCAACTTCCCACGTTGGTTACGTTTCGTTGAGCGAAATGATGAAAATGCAAATGACATTCGGACGCACGCAACACAGAGAAATACAGAAGTTATTAAAGGTGCGACTGTCAAATACCCTAACTAAAGCAGAGCATCAACTAATTACACTGTGTTAGATTTTTTGTTATTGAAAATAATAATAAAATACAATATTAAATATTATTAAACTATATTACTTTTTGAAATCCACAAAAGGTATAATTAAGTATTTAATGCATACTATCATTGTTTAGTCAAAGTCAGGGTATAAATGCACACATATAAAATGAGGATACATGCGGAAACAACAACAACAATGACAGCAAATGCCGATGCAACCACTTGTACACTTCCACTTATTGGCGGCGTCGGCAGCGCCTAATGAATGTGTAGCAGTTGCTGATAAGACGCATCGTTTTTTCTCGATGCTGTGTGAGAGAGGGAGATAGAGAGTGAGTGGCTGGAGAAAAAACACAGCAAATGTAAATAACACACAATGAATGAATATGAGTAAATTTAACATTTCACTGCTTCGATTTTGTGTATTTTTAATGTAGTTTGCCGGTTTTGTCGGCCTATGAACCAAAACGCCCACGTAAAAAATAAATACGCTGCAACTGAACAAGTGTGGCATATGGGCACAGCAGAAACAATAGCACAGTATACAACAGATAAGTGGACTTTTGGTATGTAAATAATCCTAAGTTTGTGTGTGACAATATACACAGATGCACACACACAAAAGTAATGTGTACAGTGTACACTATGTTGACCACCTGTAGCGCACTTGATGCGACAAAAACGCCCGAAACTTTCCCGGAACACACTTCGCTTCCGCTTGGCGCTAACGCAACATGTGTGCACCAGTCTCGGTTTGTTTGTCTGCCTGCGTCTGTCCCTCTCTTTCCTTCGCTCATTCTCTCTCTGTATTTGTGTTCGCCGGCGCATCCCCTGTGTGCGTATAGTTGTTGCTGGGTCATTTTAGTTTCATTCATAAATTTTAAATATACATACACGCATAAATGTGTATGTATGTAGCTACTGATATGCGTGTTGGATATGTGTTTAGTTAAAACATCTAAAAAGGTTGGGGGCCAATTGAATTTACATTAACAAGCCAACCATTGTGCCTCGAATATGAAATAATAGCAACTCACTTGTTAAGATGTGTTTACTTTATATTTATACTAAATTGATGTGTATATTCAAACACTTTGCGCCATTATTGACCAGCTGTTTAACAACTACCTCGTTCTCAGTGTTGTAAAGCGTTGCGATGTTTTTGCTCACGATTTGTATGCTGCTCAGAATTTTTAGTCGCGAGTCGTATATTAATTATGCTATTCTATAACTAAAACTATAGCTAAATTCTTATTATTGACATGTCGAGGTTTTTTGTAGAAATAAGTTATGTCTATGATTTTGAATTGACAGCATACTTATCATTAGGAACGCTCTCTCTCTCTCTCCCTCTCTCTTTCTCTCGCTCTGTGACCGCTCTCTTGTTTATCGATACATTTTATGCTTGGACCGCTCGATAACCATTCGCCTCTCATTATCGTTTCATTTCTCGTAGCGAACGGACGTGAGTCGTTTGCGCGCGGTCGTATTTTCTGTTGTGTTTTACTTCTCGCTCTTCTCAACAAGTCGAAGTCGGGATATTATTTGGCTCAAAGCATTTCGAACGCATACGCATCTTTCGGTTTTATACAATATTGAATAGAAACGCAAAAGTGGTTAACATAAATGCAATTATCGAATGCACAGAAAGTGCTTAAAACAACAATTAAGTGATGTTAAGTGTATTTATAAATAAAAATCAACGAAAAAATCTCATGAAAATCGCATACGTTGTAGAGTAGCGGTTGCGGCAGAACGAAATCGTTTTATTTTTCATTTACAATTCTTATCTAAATGCAACACTGCGAACCAACACCAACAAAATGCTGTTGAAAAAGAAGCGCTATATGTGCGAAGAGCAGGACGACGCTATTGACATCGTTGCTGTTGTCGAGGCGAGCAACAACAGAAACACCAACGCGAACAACAACAGCAGCAGTAGTTATGGATCCAACATGGCTGAAACACGCGAAGTCCGAATTGAAGAGCAATTAAAAGTGAAAATTGGTATGTAAACCTGTGCAAATCAATGAAACCCTGAAAGCAAACACTAAACGAACATAGTCTGCGGAATAACTTGCAATAATTTGCACGCGAACGTTAACTTTTCCATGTGAAAACTGTATTGGAATGTGAGCGCGTCGTCAGTAGGCGCACAAGCAAAGTCAAAATACACAACAAAATCCAAATAAATGCAATGCAATAACAAAGCGAGCAGCGTCGAATTAGTGATTGAGTGATTATAGAAATGTGTAAATAGTAGTTAAATACAGTTTAACATTAACAAAATGCAACAGCAAATTCAATTTTTTGGCTGAAAATGCATTTATTGTGTGTGAGTGTGAGGCAGCAACGTGCGGTGCTTTTTTCGCTCATTATACAGCCGTATCGTGCCATCTCGCTCTGGCAACGCTCGCGTGTGTGCCTCAATGTGTATGTGTGTGAGAGTGTTTTTCGATGCAGCAAGCAACAAACCAACATTTTACATTGTTGTTGCTGGCAAAGCCAACACGAAGCTAGTTCCGCTGGCTTTTTTGTGGACCAGCCGACACCGTCGCCGTTGCCTGGCTGAATGTTACGGCATCGTCCCCTGCCCCCGCTGCCGCGTGCAGTTGCCCCGTTTTGTGAATGAAATTTCGTTAGTGTGTGTGTGTGTGAGCGACGACGCTTTTGCTCCAGCGCATGTGCCAACACATACAGACTTTATACACACACTCATGCATTTTTATAGCAATGTGTGGGTTTTTTCATGAATGGAATTCGAATTCGGTGTACTTTTCTCTGGCCTGGCGCTGCTGCCGCCTACCACACACACATGTCATCTTACTAACACAAAAGCAAATTTGCTGTTTTATGAATGATTATCAAGAGCAACTGAATAGCTATGTGCGCTTGCTGATAACCTCGTTTCCATTCCCTTTTGGCATTTTATTGCACGTCTGATTCTCGATAGCAAAGCCGCACATCGATTAATGTGTGCGCCAATATTGAAAAAGGTCAACGTCGCTGCCGCGCTCTTATAAATGGACAAAACCACTCGCTTCATCTTTCATATATGTATACCTGACGATTGTCGCTGTCTCTTCTACTCGTCTGTTCTTGGTATCTGCCTGTTCATAACTGTAACTGTCACTTCAGCATTTGCGTTTTTTCTCTATGCGACAGATTCGAGCTTTGTTGCGGTTATTTGGTGTACTTGACTGGTTTTACATTTCCTGTATCGCCTTTTTTGTCGTCGTAGTCGTGTGAAAACAGAATTATGAAAAGCAACAACAACAGCAACGAAAAAGCAGAAGAAAAAACCACAGCCAAAAAAAAAGGGTTGCTTTTATACATGTGTGTGAGGTTGTGTGTGTGAGTGTGTGTGAGGTGGCCTCATTTGCCTGCCACCATCGTCGTCGTCGTCCGCTCGCATTTCACACCTGCATGGGCTCCAACTCTGCAAATAAACATATCTTGATAGCATTTATTTTTACCTCTTTTCCATATTACTTATGCTCCAGCACAACCGATCCCTGTTGTTGTTGTGATCTGCTTTGCTTTTACAATTTCCACCTAAACAATTTCAATCTTCCGACCCGACCATAAACAGCTTTTGCTACACTTCTTTTCCTTCTGTCGCCCTTTTGCCCTTCGGGGTCATAAATTATATGCAAAGCTGCTGCTGCTGCTGTTGCTGTTGCAACAACAAACATTGTAGCAGCTTTTGATTTCCGTTTCCCATCACATGAATTTCCTTTCTTTCGTGTGTGCGGTTTTGGCTCTGGGTTCTTTGCTTGCCGTATAACTTTTGCTTTTTGCTGCTGTTGCTCCCCTTGTGTTATAGTTGTTGTTGTTGTGAATCTTTTTGCACGCTTCAATTGTTTTCGCATGCGCATGTGTCTTTGTCGGCCTCAACTTCTTGTCTGTCGGTTCGTCCGTCCGTCTGTCTTGCCACCGCTTCCTTTTGTTGAGGCACAAAATTCAGCTGTCTTTATTCTTGCTTACGACACGCAACTTTTCTGCTGGTTCTTTAAATTGTTGACATTTCTGATGAGGTGCTTAAATTTTGGCTATACTCTAATATTCATTAAAAAGACATGTTTTGTAGAAAGAATTAAAACACCTATTAAATACAGTGCTTAGTTGGGCTTTTCAGCATTCCAACAGATCTCTAATTTTACTAAGAAATCAGCAGAATTTAGTAGCATATATTTATAGCAGCTGAATAATTTGAAAAAGTTTTAGATCTATTGAGTATCACGGAGTTCTTAGAAACTTTCAAATCTGTACAAAAAAATCCCCAAGAAATAAACCCCTGAATAAAGCACAGTCATTTCAAGATATTTTTGGTATAGTCAGTAGTAGCTATTGGTAAATGAAAACTGCTCATTTCCTTATGAACCATGTAGTGAGTATAAGTGTGGTAAATTTACATCCATATATCATATCGTCATCACACCATTATAGCGTATCAGCAAAAGCCAAAACATTAGCAAAGTCACCTTTAGTAATCGCAAATTTGACGCTCGTTCCATTCCATTTTCATCCAACAATTCGTCCGTCCGTCCAACCATCCGTTCATAAGCTCGTCCATTCCATTCTTCGCCCGGTTGTCTGTGTCTGTGCATACATTTTTCTCAAGTTTTATATTTCCACTTCATTATGCTTTGCATGCTTAATAATAATACTTCCACTTCGTGCTCAGTTTCAATTACACAAAGTTTCGCTTTTGTTGCTATATTATGCAGCTTTCCATTTTGTTGGCTGTTGCGATTTCTACACCAACACTGACCGAAATTGGCGTAATACTTTTCCACTTAATTAAAATGTTTAGCGCATAACCTAAATTTCATTTTCAACAAGAGGCCGCTCCCTCCCAACGAAATCCAGTAGTTTTCAACCATTGTTGCCACATAGATAGATATACACAAGTTGGACAGTAGAGGGCGCCAGTGCAGCATTCTACTATCCCATGACTCATAACTGACTCATGAAGACTTAAGACAAAATATGCAATTTATGCTGAAATATTGATGACAATTTACAGATGACGATTACAGTTGATAAACTTGTGCCCTCTGCTCGGAATGAGGGATGAGGCATGAGTGGATGGAGGGGACAAGAGGGGGTTAACATGGGCCACACACACGCACTGTGGATTCTGTTGAACTTGAAAACACCAACAAGTAGCTGACAGTTGTTCTTGTTGTTGCTACTAAGTTGTTATATGTACTTTTAACATAAATAAGCACGCATTTCTATATGTGTTTGTGTGTGTGTGTGCGTGTGTTCAACAAGAAATAGTTTTGCCTAAAAAAGGCAATTAATTAAAAGCCGGTTGTAGTTGTATGTTGTGTTGTGTTGGCTTGGCTTGGCTTGGCCAGGCCAGCAAATCCTAAACTGGTTGTCAACCATTTGGCTAACTGACTGACTGACTGTTTGTCGTCTTTGGCCTGCCAGCGACTGTTCTAGTCTCTTTTCCTAGTGATCTCTGCTGATCTTCTCTGCTTTTGTTGACAATTAGTCTGCGTTGTTCTTTGTAGTGTTTGTCGTTTTGTTCTTTGTCGGTTTCTTTACACTTTAAATCATTTTTCTAACACATATTTTTCATTACAAGCTTCGGTTTAACTTCTTGTTACTTTGCTAAACAACAATTAAAATGGCATCTCTTCATTTGAAAAATGAAGAAAAAAGAATCAAACAAAGAATGAGCGAATATAATTTGTTTTTAAAGTCGAGACTTAAATACCCTTTATTGAATTGATTAAGATGTGTAAATAAATAAGTTGTAAATAAATTGTTTTTCACTTATCCAAATTATTCTCATTCCCAAGTTTACAATCTATATGAAACGAAAACCAAATCTAAATTTTTTAATCTTTTAAGTTTTAGTGTAAACCTTAGATTCCTTTTTCATTTGATTATAAGTGAGTTAATCTAATAGAACTGACCATTACAACAGTGTGAATTGCTTTGGTTGTACTTGTTGTACTTGTGCTTCCAAAGAACAACAATTTTATGTAATTAGCGCGTTACTAAAATGCTTTTTATTCAGGTCGCCTTCGACTGGCCTCACTAAAAAAGCCTTGCCATGGACATTTGTGGCAATGCTGTTTCGCTTTGCAGTAGTTGTAGTTGTAGTTGCAGTTGTTACTTTGGCGTTGATTAACATCAAAAGTTGACAACGTCATCGACAGTGAACGGACTTGTTGATGACGGTGCGGTGATCATCATCATCGTCATCATTGTGATCATCAAGATGAGGTTGCAACTGCCGACAGTCCGTATGATTAACATTTGTATTTTGCTTTCTTGTTGCCCAACGTGGAGTTTTCAGTGTTTCAGTTTCCCTCTTTCCCTATGGGGGGTACTGTCATTTTTATGACTTAACGCTTGACCTCTTCAAGCGTCACTTTGATGTGTTGACTTTGCTTGGGGTCAGCCATGGGCTGTTATTTGTCTCTTCACTTCGGCTCCCTCTTTGCTTCTCTTTACAGTCGGTGGCACCCCATCAAGGCTTTTGTTGAACTTCACGCTGTGATGGCGCTTCTTTGGGGCATTTTTATGACTCTACGTCTTACGTACGACATTAAAATACAGAAGTGAACTCGTGTAATTTGTAATTAAGACTCAAGTTTTTTCCCCTTTTTACTATGATAGTTACGTTTTTGGGTACATAAATAATAATTTTAATGCAATTATTTGTGTTCGCTTCGCTTGCTCCAAGTGTCGTTCTCTTAGAAGTGGGCACCTTTTTGTTAAGGCTCCCATGACTTTGGTGATTAGTCTAAACAATTATATGTAAATAGTTAAAATTAGTACGGGTAGCAACAGTTGCTGCTCTCGAAATATTCCGCCACGTTCCAGGCGCTGAGTAAGCTTCACATTAAACTTGAAACTTTCTACAATCGTAAATAAATATGAAATTGTATGGGTTGTTGTTTGCTTTAGCGAAAATCAACCCGTCTCTTCTTATCCCCCCCTCATAGTCGAGCCCCTATGAAAAACCTATGAAACCCACACAAACGACAATTGTTGTTTTTGTTGTTGTTGTTGTTGTTGTTAGGTGATGTGTGGGCGCTTTTTTACAAAAAGTTTATTTATTATTATTTTCATTATACAAACTTGGTGTAGCTGGCGACAAAAGCAACTTGTTGTTAATTTCGAGGTTCGCCAAAGTTAATAGGCAACTATTTTTGGTCACATCACATTCATGTTGTTGCTGTTTTAAGATGCGAGTCGTGTGTCGCTCAAGTTGGTGACAAAGTCACTGACTTGACTGATTGCCAGCCATGGGTAATTGAAGGTTAATGGCGCCAAAAATGAACATCGCATCGCATTGCTTGACATGCCACATGAGGCCTGTCATAATACTACATTTATAATTAGTTAAAGTTGTTGCACTGCCTCCACTCTCAGATAGTAGACGAGGCTCAAATCAACAGCAGAAGCAAATGAATAATAATAAAGTAAAGTTTGAACTGGAGCTGGAGCTGGATATGGACTTGTGGAAAAGCAACTGCAAAAGTAACCGCAAGTTCCAGAGATTCAACTTGCAACCGGCAGTGACGAGGCACAAAAGCGGTTACTCATTGCCATATTGATTATATTGAGGCTCTGACAATACTCAGACATGAAATTGATAACCAAAACAAGAAAGAAATTCTGTCTTTCTCACATTTAAAAAAGAAAAAGAAAGAATGAAAAACAACGTTTCAGAGATACTTTACAATCGAGTATAAATGATAGCATATCACACTTGAAGTAATATAAACTCGGGTGATATATAATAAATAAATGCATGAATTGTGGCTTTAAGATTGTATCTGCCCACTGTCATAAGTGCATAATAAAAGCAACAACTAAACGTTCATTCGATCGATCGATCGATGACGCTGATGAAAAGCTATAAACACGCGATCTGAAGCCAAACAACAGACAAACGGGCGAGAAGATGATCATGTGGATGAGAAACGTAATCAGACCGGAAATCGATCGGCACGTACAACGAGAGACGCAACAGATGAGAATAAGTAGAATGCGAAGAAGAAGATGAAGATGATGAGAAGTAGAAGAAGCAGATGCCGCTGAGATAGCAGAGAACAAACCGGGTTTTTTTTTTTTCTCTAAATGATTAAAATGAGTTGAATTTCTTTATACCAAATGAAAATGTGGCCAAGAGAGAGAAAGAAAAGGAAAGACAAACTGGATTGCAGTAACTAACCAGTTACTTCCTTTGAGTCCAATTAGACAGAGAGAGACTTGTTAGCCCTTCTCCAAAAGGAAGTTGCAAACGGAAAAAGGAAGTTGTTCACACAGGGCGGCCCAACAATTGTAAATGAAATGCAACTGAAGTGGAAGTGCAACAACATTGTGAAAATGCATGAAAAAATAAAGAATTAAGCCGAAGTGGAGATTTGTATGTGAATACCATAGAACTGGGGGCGAACACCTTTGCCACAAATCTGCATAAAGTGCAAGTAATCTTTGCTGTTGTTGTTGTACGACAGGAAGCTGACGTTTAGACAAACGGCCAGAGACCCAGACAACATCATCATCATCGCCATTGCCATCAGAAGCAGCCAAGTCAGCAACGTCTGTCTGTAAATCTCCCATCCGCTGACGAGGCAGCGCGAAAACAAATATATATCCATATATATATATATAAAAATATCCACATAACACATACATATACACACATACTCTGTATGCAAGAGAATTTATCTCTATTTCCGTTTTCTTTTGCATAAAAGTTTTGCTCGCTTTTAGAATTTATTACCAGAACAGAGACGGGACAGAACCCAGAACCAGATCCGCCCAAAAGACTTGGTGTTTTTCTTTAGCTTCCTTTTTGCCTTTCCCTTTACTTTTCGTTGGTTTTTTTTTCACTTTTATGCACTCTGCTCTTGGAGTAATCGCCTCATTAATTCGCGCGCGTTTCATGCTGCACTGAACCAATTTGCATATTGTGCAAAAAACGAAAAGAAAAAGAAGGAAAATGGAAAACACACACAGACAAACGAGGCGACCGTTGAGATACAAATGAAATCTACTTACAAAGTCTTTAAATTTAATTTTCCTTTTGCCGTTTTTGGCGGCCTGGAAATTGAAAGCATTTAATGAGTCTGTTGAAACACGCGCCCCCATATATACATACATATGTACATATATATATATATAGATATATACGTCTATCTATAAACAGACTTGATGCTCGAATCGTGTCGTAATTTTGTGTGCGCATGAATGACATTGACGGGCACACACTCCACGGGCAAATGTCAAAGTTGTTTTTGCTTTTCTTTTTCTTTTCTTTTCATTTTTTTTTTGTTTTTTGTGGTAGGGTGTGATGTGCGGCAGGCTTTAGAAGTTTGCCACATGGTGTGGCAACAAAACACACGTGTATTGGCTGCTATTCTTAGATCCCCCAATCAACGTGTGCAATGGGCAAAGTTAAAAGAGATATCGCCCTAATCATATAAACTGATGGAAATGGGTCTACTTACTATAGACATTAACTTGAGCACTTTTCTCTCTCCATCTCCCCTCCCTGTCCACAGTCTTGTTACGACATAATTGGCTAATTCAATGAGTACATTTTGTGCTCAGCCTTTTCATCGTTTAAATCTGGAAATCTTTTTCGTATTTATACAGAAATTTGATTAAACACATGCTCCGGATATGCCATAGTATCGTGTCTGCAGAATGCAATGACTTAACTTCCGTTTGAGTTTATACAAAGAAATCACCCCTCTCTCTCTCTCTCTCTCTCTCTCTGTCTATCTCTCTTCCCTTTCTCTCTTGTCTTGCCCCATTCAGAGCATTCCGCTCTCGGCGTGCTTGGCATATGTAAAATGATACGAAATTGATTGTAAAAACTGAATTGAAGGACGCTCATCGTATGGTTCGGTGATTGGCAACGTCCAGCGATTTCGTGATTATATTTAAAATTTCCAATTGCTTTGATTCACTGGAAATTTTGTTATCTGTTTATTGTAGTGCCGTTTTCCTTCCACCACCATTCCAGCCATTTCCTTAGACAACGACTATTATAATTAGGTGATAAAATTCAATGATTATAACATAGTAGCTAAATTTAGCAAATGCCGCCGCTAATTTAAATGGAATTTGCCAATGTGTGCTGTGTTGTCATAGCTATGATAACGTTTGGAATGGAAAAAAAAATAATAAATAAAAATACGCATAAATTAATTGAGTATAAATAAAGCGTCAACAATCGTAAAAATTTCGGCTCTTTATTTGACTGGCGACGAGACTGGAATTCCCTCCAACAACAAAAACAGAGGCAAAAAAATGTGAAAACGACGCGACGCAGACGTCGCAGCAGCAGCGCGACGCCAATTCATGAATCATGAATGAATGAATGAAATTGACTGTCGTGTCGCCGCACACAGAGCGCGGTCAAGAGAGCAAGCCAGACAGAGATGGCAGACAGTGCGAGCGAGTTGGCAACTGTTGAAATAGTAGAGTAGCAAAGAGTAAAAGCACTTTTGATTTTTGTCATTTGATTTGTATTTCATTTCATTTTGTTATTTGCGGCTTTCGTTTGTGTTTTTGCATACATATATAAAATGTGCCTCTGTTTTTGGTCGTTTGCCTTTCGTTGCTTCCATTTCATTCATAAAAAGAAACGCGGAATGCCACGAGACGAAATCAACAACAACGACATCAACGAAGACGGAGACGACGACATCGACGTCTTGTTGTTATCAATTGTAGTTGTTGTTGGCAAAGTGAGAGCGGGCGAGAGAGCAGAAGCAGTAAGTGTGAGGGTAAAAGCACCGTTGTTTTTGATACTAATACAAGTAAAAACCGCAAGCAAATATAACCCAATTGATTGTTATGCCAACACACACACACACAGACATAGTTGTAGCTAGCCCAACCAGCTGTGTCAATAGGAAGGCCAATGAGCTACCTTCTCAATGTTTTTTTTTTATATATATATATTTATCTGTAAAAAATACCATAAAGAGGCTCTCAACAAATTTTTGCGCATTGCCTTTGCATGCCTACATGACGTCTAGCACGCACACAACCACATGGATACACAAACTCGCACACCATTTACGAATACGCATTATATTTCCGCTCGAGTGCGGCGACTGCTTGCTGCTACTGCTAATTTTTTATTTTTCATTGAGCAATCTTTGCCCCTACCCCCCTCGCTGGTCATTGGCTGATTAACTTGGCTTATCAAGGCAACAAGAACAACAACACTGCACTGTTATTATTAACTTTCAACACTCTGCGACAGGCCGTCTAGTCAAGCGCCAGCCACTGTTGTTGTTGTTGTTGTTGCTTTTGCAACTTCTGCTTTTTTGTGGCCAGGTGGCTGCGCATCGATAATGCAATTTATCGGCACACACATGCACAGGAAGTCACGTTGCTGTCGGCCTGCCATTTGGCGGCATCAAAGGGAGCCGACAAAGCGCTCAAATATGCTGAATAAACTTTTATATTTAAACATAATCCATCAAATCTTTGCACAATTTGTGTGCATATCCGGATGTGTGAATTGTGTATGCGAATATTTGCGAGTCCTACAGGTGTCAAGGTCAATCGATACTTTATCGTTATCAAGTTTACACATTGGCGACAGTTTTCGTTTGGTTGGCAACAAGTGCAACTCAAGATTGTCAAGATTTTAGATTGAAGACACATTTTAATTAGTTGGCAATAATTGCTTTTAAGTGCAACCAACTTCACGTCAATTCAAATTTGTATTAACGTTTACATTGTTTATTTGCAGGCGAAGCAAAGAACTTGAGCAGTCGAAATGCGGCCAACACAAGCTGCAGCACGCAGGGGACAAGAGATGTTTACTGCACCATTGCGTTGGATCAGGAGGAGATATGCCGGACGCCGATCAGCGAACGCACCCTGTCGCCATTCTTTGGCGAGGAGTATCAGTTTAAAATACCGCGTCGCTTTCGCTACCTGACTGTGTATGTGTGGGATCGTGATATGAAACAGGACAAACCCATTGGCAAGATTGCGATCAAACGCGAGGAGCTGCACAAATACAATCACAAGGATCATTGGTTCTCGCTGCGACCCGTCGACTCCGATTCGGAGGTGCAGGGAATGGCGCATATCGAAGTGGAATTCGAAGAGGTGCCGCAAGCGATAACGGAGAGCATAGAGCTGGGCCAGCACACGATGACACATCAGCAGCGGGCCCAGAACAATGACTACAAGGAGAACAACGAACTGAGCAACATTCAACGAACCGCTGCTGCTGCCGCCAATGCCAACTCGGCGGGCATGACGCTCAAGACCCGTGCGGCAGGTCTCTTTGGACACGTGCATCATCAGCAGGTGCAACAGCAGCACCACCAGCAGCAGCAAATCCAACAACAACTGGCCACATCGTCCAATGATCAGCTGGCCAATTGGAAGAATACGCATGCTCGCAATGTGAGAGTTGCGATCCGGGTGCCCGCCTGTGTTGATCTCGCCAAGAAACAGGGCACATGTGATCCCTTTGTCATCTGCACCGCCTACTACAGCAACAAACAGACAATCACGAAACGCACAAAGCAACGGAAAAAGACAGTCGATCCCGAATTCGACGAGGTCATGTATTTTGATCTGTCCATTGATGCGGAGCCAGGCAGCACGGGCACCACGAATAGCAACAAATCTGCTGCCTCTCTCGAATCATCAGCGAATAAAGCGTATGCGATTTATCCGCTGGGCGGTGCTGATCTCTGCGAGATTGCTGTGACGCTGTGGCATGATGCCCATGGCGCCATGGCGGACAAGGTGTTCCTGGGCGAGGTGCGTCTGCCGATGCTCAACAAGCAGCAGCAACAAGCGGTGCAACCGGCTGCATGGTATTACCTGCAACCACGTACCACATCCCCCAGTTGTCGCTCGCTGAATGCCACGCCTCGTTCCTGCGCCACGCCCCCGGGCACAAGACTCAGCGTGGACTCGACAATTGGCTCGTTGCGTCTGAATCTGAACTACACCGCTGATCATGTATTCCCGCTGGCCACCTACGATGATTTGTTGAATCTGCTCCTGGAATCGGTGGATCAACGACCCATCACCCTGTCCGCTGTTTACATCCTGGGAGAACTTGTGTCTGGTAAAACGGAGGTGGCACAGCCTCTCGTCCGACTCTTTACGCACACGGAACGAATTGCGCCGATTATCAAAGCACTTGCCGATCATGAAATATCAAATCTGACTGATCCAACGACCATTTTCCGTGGCAACACGCTCGTCTCCAAGATGATGGATGAGGCTATGCGGCTATCGGGTCTACACTATCTGCACCAGACTTTGCGTCCGGTTCTCTCGCAGATTGTTGCCGAGAAGAAACCCTGCGAAATAGATCCCAGCAAGGTGAAGGATCGCTCGGCAGTCGATACGAATCTGCACAATCTCAAAGATTATGTAGAGCGTGTGTTCGAGGCAATCACAAAGAGTGCGGAACGTTGTCCCAAGGTCCTTTGTCAGATCTTTCACGATCTGCGCGAATGTGCGGGAAAACATTTTCCGCGCAATCGCGAGGTACGCTATTCAGTTGTTTCCGGTTTCATATTTCTACGTTTCTTTGCACCCGCCATACTGGGACCGAAGCTCTTTGATCTGACGACGGAGCGACTGGTGAGTAACCCTCATAAACCTAGCTAAATAAATCATAGTTGTAATCTGTTTCTTTATCATTTTCAAGGATGCCCAAACGAATCGCACGCTGACGCTAATCTCAAAAACGATACAATCGCTGGGCAATTTGGTCAGTTCGCGCTCGTCGCAGCAACCCTGCAAGGAGGAGTACACCGGGGAGCTGTACAAAAAGTTCTGCACGGAGAAGCATATGGATGCAGTGAAGCACTTTCTCGAGGTCATCTCGACGCCAAATGCCTGTGAGACGCCCAGCAGTCCGCTGCAAGCATTGCCACAGTTGCCACTAGAACCAGTATTACTAAAGGAGGGGTAAGTTGCATTCACTTTTCGATTATTTCTATGGGTAGAACTGGCAAATACATTGATAGAAAGGATATAAGCTATCGATAGCTCTTTCAATTCTACATATCCCCAAAACCTCTTTGTATATGTACACTACATTTGGTTCTGGATTACGCTTTATTTTATTCTAATACCAAAACTTTCTTTGTCTTTCTCTTCTTTTACGCGCGTGCTGCTTAAAAAAAAATGTAACAAAAACAATCGAAAACAAAACGCATCTCATCACATCACGCCCAACAAACTCCCATCTCCAAAAACACACACACAAACACATCAACAACAACTCGCACCCGCACTCATCTAAACCATTTGCACATACAAAATTAATACTAACGTCTAGCGAGGGGTAAGAGAAAATTATTATGCTTTTAATTTTAGAAACCTTTATTCGCAACCACTATAATTTTTGATAAAAAAAAATAATTTATAAGCACAAAATGCATAACATTTGCTCATTTGTTTACCTTTTCTTTCTCTCTTTTTGCTATATGTGTGTCCCCCTCTCACTCTCTGTTTGTCGCCCACCCACATACTGTATTTGCCTCTGGATGCTGTTTGCAGCATGATGAACAAAGATCCGACAAGCCGCAAACGCTTTGGACGCCAGTTTAAGCACCGTTACTTTCGCCTGACAACGCACTCGCTAAGCTATGCCAAGTCGAAGGGCAAACAACCCATCTGTGATATACCGCTCGAGGAAATCGGAAGTGTCGAGCAATTGAAAGACAAAAGCTTCAAAAAGCAAAACTGCTTCAAGGTGAGTTTTCTTGCAAAGATCTATCGATAGTTCACAGCAATTGCAATTGGTGTGGATGCTGTTGGATTGTAAGTAGAACAGCATACCAAGCATTTAATGCAGACACGCCTCGTTGCATTTTACCAAAGAAGTGGGAACACTTATAGATACGTACGAATGGTAGTAGCTTTAATACTCTGTATGCAGCTGTAGAATTTTTTCTTATTACTTTTAATAGTTACGTACTTTGCTCCAAGCTAAGAAACTCAGCTGTATCGTGAAATTAGGCGTACGACAACAACAATGCAAATGCATAATACCGGAAATGCACAAGTTTACAAATGCATTTATATAAATAAATTAGGCGCAGGCAACCCACACAAACTCAACTCAGAGACGTCGCTCAATTCCACATGCAAAAGAGTTGGGAGAGCGCCCAAATGCGTTTGTGTGCGTGAGAGTGTGTGTTTGTCTATTTGGAGCTAGTAGGCTGCTGCACTTTGGGGGATCGTTATCGATTATCGATAACTGCACTCCAACAGAATTGGCAACGCGAGATTCAGCTGAGCGACTCAAAAAAGTGAAAATGAAAATTAGCTTTAATTACAAAAGGGCAGAGAAGTAGCAGTGTCGCTGAAACTTTCACTTATGATTTGTATAAACACTCATCTAGACTCGTTGCGTCTATGCAGAAGGCAAATGGCAAACTTGCCGCAATTAAAAATAATTAGCATTATTATGAAAATGAGTTGGCAACGCTATGTCAGCTGCAGCCTTAACCGTTTTCAACTGCCAGCCATTGTTATTTATTATTCTTCTCTTCTTCAAAGAAAAAGGGAAATTTCAAAACCACTACGAGTTAAAACTATAAAGAAGTCGCGCGCGTTAAAGAAAAGAATTCGGTTACGTTGTGTAGGCCCCCGCGTGGGAATATTTTATCGCGCGTGTGAATCGCGATTTGCGACGATTTCTCTGTGTTTTTGTTGAGCAAATGTTGCAAGCAAAACAGAAATTATATTGTACGTAGTACGTTTTTTCGTTTTATAGGCTGAAAGTGAAAAGAATGCAAATAATTAACATAATTTCCATTTGTTCATTCATTCACAGATCGTGTACAAAGATCGGCCGCTTATTGTGCAAACGACGAACTGCGTCGAGGAACGCGAGTGGTTCGACCTACTGCACAAGATCTGCCTAATGAATTCCATCCGCATGCAATACTTTCATCCCTCGGCCTTCATCAGTGGCTACTACAGTTGCTGCGGTCGGTCCGATGAGAACGCGCCCGGTTGCAAGAATGTCTCAGCCAAGGAGATGGACTACTTTCAAATGGATTTGGTTACAGCTCTCGATCCGGCGCTGGATCTGCAGCGCATACACACGCTCATCATGTCCAATATGAATCTGCTGGATGCGCTACTCGATCCACTTGCATATCATCAACATCTGCCCGTGCCTCAGCAACAGCAGCAGCAACAACAACAGCAGCAGCAGCAACACAATCCTTTGGTGCCGCTGGCGAGTGCGTTGCAGCAACAGTCGCCGCAGGCTTTCGTTGAGTTTAAGAAAACCATCGAGAAGCTGCGAGAGAAGGCATATGCCATTGACAAGGATCATCGCGACTATAAGCAGGGCATAACGCGTCAACTGAAATATGGCAGTCGGCAGGCACCGATCGGCGATGACAACTATTGGCATATGATGCGCGCTGCTGGCCAATTCAACTTGCAGCATCATCACCAGCAGCAGCAGCAACAACACCATCAGCATATGCAGCAACAGCTGCAGCCAGTGTTGCCCCAAATGCAACATGTACGTGCACTGCCGGCAACCACCAACAGCAGCAACACCAATATGAATCTGAACAACTACTTTATGCACAATCTGCAGCCACAGCAGCATCGATTGCAGCTGCAACAGCAGCACCAACAACATCATCAGCAGCAGCACCAACAACAACAACAGTATCAACAGCAATTCCGCAGTCAGCGTCATAACAATATCAACAACAACAACAACTGCGGCAATGCATCCTCGTCCAGCCCATCATCGACCGCATCCAGCGTTGTGGCAGCTACACCCAATGCCACAAACGCCTCGGTAGCTGTGGCAGCAACAGCTGCTGTTTTGCCCAAGCCGGCGCCACCGATTTATTAGCGGTCAAGACTATGCGTATTTGCCATACCCAGAGCGATCGTATTGACGCGGTAAATGCGCATAGCACTAACTGTTTAACTACTCTACTGCCCCCCACATACACACACTATCACACACACACACTCCCCCTTCACCACAACCCAACATCCAACTCACACACACACACTACAAACAAAGTACTTCGAAACACTTCCAAGCGTGTGCTGATTTTAAAACTACATTTTATTTAATGTACGATTACAAGTAAACAAAAGTTGAAAGAAAATGTGTAGATCTAAGATTTTTTAATTAACGATTTTTATACACATTTATATACGGGATAACAAACGTAACAAAACAAGCGAAATCTAAATGTTTAAGCCTATTTATTATTTTTTTGTATTTATACAAACACACACACAAATTTTCTACTTTTATTTTTTAAAGCCGAAAAACTGATAACTATTTAAGCCGCTAAAAAACTTGAAAAACATAAGCAAGCAACTCCAAAATTGCTAAGATTTTTTAAACGCCTAGACTCGTAAGTTGTAATAAGATCGATCTATAAATCTATTAGTATAAATATATATATATACATATGTGAACTTACGATTAGTAGTGAAATGAAACGTTGTACATAGCAAAAAGTATGCTTAAGCCTAAATATATATACTATACATATATATATAAATATATACATAGAGAACTACATATACCAGTTATGCTAGGCGTAGACAAATTGCAACTATCTAAATGTGTAGCTAGATATTTAAGTTACAATATAAGCAAAACACACACATACATAAGAAGGCAAATAATTCTAACAAATTGTGAACGCTACTATTATACAAAATCTACATATATACATACATGCATACATATGTACACTTACATTTACATATACATTTACACGTACATATATACATTTAATTATATAAACATTGAACTGTCATACAGCTAATGTTATATACACATACTTATATATATGTATTCAAAGCTCTGGCATACAAAAATTGAAGCATTGTTAAGAACAAATTTATACTTCCATTTTACATACAATATACATACATACATATTTATTAAATGCATTTAATTTCTCATGTTAAATTTAAAAGGACAAGAAAAGAAAAACGAAAAGTGAAATTGTTAACGCAAAATTGTGTTTGTTAGCTTATTAACTTCCACCGATTTGTTTCCAAAGCTCTTCCAATATTAAATAATACTTATGTTTTATAATACAATACATACATATATTTGTCAATTTGCCATAATTAGTTTTGTTTTTATTTCTATGTTTTTTTTTGTTTTACATATTCATTGCATAAATGTCTTCCTCTTTACATACCTTGCGTTTTGTTTATGCATTCCAATTTGTTTGTGCATTTCTTCGTTCTAATATTGCATTATGTACATACACATACATACATACTACGTTAAAAACCAGAGAACATTTTATTGTTTCTAAGAAATTCATTTGCCGTTCGGTTCATTTATAATTTCATTTTAAGTGCCTAATTTAAGTATAATTTTATTACGTATACGTATCTTAAGTTGTTGGTACAAAGAATCGAAAAGCATTTTTTTTAGCGAAAAAAATAAAGCGTATCGCCAATGATTTTCCCTTTTGTTTTATTTTATTTTCTCTATATCCTTTTATATAGCTTTTTTATTATTATATTCAATTTAGTACCTCAATTCACGTGCTTTAGACAATTTTTGGCATCCTGTTGTGATATCTCATGCGTTTAAAAATGTATAAACTAAACCTCTCTTTAAGTGTGTGCTAGTTGATTGATTGATGCGATTTGCAATATATTTATTGTACGTTAAAGCTGTTAAGTATTAATATAATTATATATTCGTATTGTGACAATTAACAGAGAAGCAATTTTTCCAAAATTACAAAATATATATTATAATTATATTTTCTTTCATTTAAAAATCATTCACACGATCACCATCCCAAGGATACAAAAATACAAAACAAAAATCAAAGAAAACAAATGAAACCCTAGCTTTTAAGCCTGAATGACAAATACTGACAAGTGTTGTGGTTGGTTTCAATGCCATGGAACAGACAAGAAAGGAAAACTACCCTATTTTTTGTAAAAAAAACCTTTTGAAATCAACTTTTACGTATAAATAAATATATATATTATATATTAAAAATAATTGTATTTTCAATAACAAAAGTTTTTCTGATTCAAATTGCGCGCGCATTGGGGGAGCTTACACGATAATTTTCTTAAACGCCGTCACTATGACAAATGGTGGCCGCGCGAGCTTTGTTCTTGATGTGTGCGCGTTTCGTTGTGAATAGCAACACACCGTTATCGCTGCTAAAGCTAACAAGAAATTATATTTTAATAGTTATTAAATGTGCAACGAGTGGGAAATTGTAGCAGTTGTGTTTATTGAGTGCTAGCATATGTGCAACAATAAAGTGGCGCAAGGGGAGCGTATAATTTCAAAGTGACGCCCACACTGCTGTTGACTGGTCGGCTAAAACAAAGAGTGGGAAAAGGCGGATAGCGGAAGAAGAAGAAGAAGCAATCAAGTGGCAACGACAACAACAACGAAAACAGTTAAGCTGCCACTGCGGCAGCGCCACAGGCGAAATGCAAAAAGTTAATTAGCGTGAACAAAATCACCACACGTTGGGAGGTCAGCCGCAAATTGTGCAACTTGGTCAATGAGTGGACTGGGACTAGAACCGGAACTGGAGGGACATGGAGTTCGCTGATCTGATAAAAACACCCAAATTGGATGGGGTGTTCCTGCATACAAATGCTAGTTCGGCAAATGCAACAGTTGAGGGCACCCTGTGCATAACGGGTCACCATTTACTGCTCAGCGCACGACAGGAGAACAGCCAGGAGCTATGGGTGGGTTCTTCTATATCTCTCTAGTTGCCAATTAACTTTTAATTGAACTATCTCGAGTCTAATTTCTAGCTGCTGCACAAGAACATCGATTGCGTGGAGAAGAAGCCAAGCATGGGACAGAATATTGTTATGGGCGGCATTATAATTTTAAAGTGCAAGGATCTGCGTATTATATCGCTGGAAATAAAGTATGCCAAAGACTTTTTCAATGTGTCCGCTTCTCTCGAGGCGCTCAGTGCAATACAAAACCCGGAGCTGGACTATCCATTTTTCTACAGGCCCATGTATTCCATACTTGAGGATGGCTACACCATGTTTAGGCATGAATCTACAGTTTAATTCTTAAAATGTTTGCTAATTTTAATTTCTTACAGACCGGAACTGGAATTTGCACAGCTAATTAGCGGCCTGAGCATGGGCGGCGCCTCATCGCCCAATGTGGCGAATATAACAATCTGCACGCCTTCGACATCCGCCTTGGGCAGCTGCCACAGCATCATTCCCCATCCGTTGCAGAATGGCTTCGCCTTGGACGCAGCAGCTGCATTGGTGGGCAGCGGCGTCTCAGCCTGCGAGTGGCGCGTTAGCCACGTCAACAAAGACTTTGGCGTCTGTGCTACATATGGCGCCACACTAATTGTACCTAAAGCAATTAGCGATGAGCAACTAGCGCTCTCCGCTGCATTCCGCGACGGCGGTCGTTTTCCTGTCCTTAGCTACAGGCATGAAAATGGCGTAGGTTTAATTGCGTTTATGTACTCGTAATCAAATTAACTTTGTAATGTTACTTTGTCTTGGCAGGCCACGCTCATGCGGAGTGCACAGCCGCTGTCCACACAAGGCATCAAACGTTGTCGCGCCGATGAGGCGATACTCAATCTGGTGCTGGGACGCAGCAAAAAGGGCTTCATTGTGGATACCTGGGGCAAGGGCAAGTCAAACACTGAGACAGACTTGCATTACTCGCAGTGGAAGAAGGTTAATCGCGCCATTGGCAATGTCAGTTCACCTGCAGCAATTTTGGACAGTTTTGCAAAGCTGATCGAGGCCTGCAATGACACGGGCTGTACCACGGACAAGTGGCTGTCGCGTCTAGAGAACAGTGGCTGGTTGAGTCTAGTGCTCAATTCCTTAAATGCCTCTTGTGTGGTGGCACAGTGCCTGGATCAGGAAGGCAGTCCAGTGCTCGTGCACGGCGCAAAGGGGCTGGATTCAACGTTGATAGTTACTTCACTTGTGCAGATCATTCTCAATCCCGACTGTCGAACTGTGCGCGGGTTGGTAACTTTTACTTATTTTATATAACATTCCCTAAATGCTGTTTTTTTTAACAGGCTACAAGCCTTAATAGAACGTGAGTGGATCCAGGCGGGTCATCCATTTGCCTCGCGACATCGATATTCCTGTTATACGCCGCATCAGTTACGAAACAAGAACTCGGGCGCCACTTTTGTCCTTTTTCTGGATTGCATCTATCAACTCTATACGCAGTTCCCCTGCAGCTTTGAGTTCAGCACCCAGCTGCTGATACTGCTCTTTGAACACAGCTACTTTTCACAGTATGGCACCTTTCTGTGCGACTCGGAGCGGGAGCGACACGAGCTGCAGGTGCACACAAGAACCACGAGTCTGTGGTCTTATCTGAATCGACCAGATGTATTGCAAACATTGCTAAATCCACTGTATGAGCCAAACGCCAGTGTGATTTGGCCTTCAGTGGCGCCAATTAGTTTGGAACTGTGGAGCGGTGAGTATTTGATAAAAATCACTTATTGACAGTTGATGTAAAATATAGGTGTTGTATATACAGAACTCTATTTACGTTGGGTGATCGATCAACGCAATTTGGCAACGACAATGGCACAAATTCAAGAGCTGGTTACAACTGAAAAGGAGCTAAGAACTCATGTAAGCTAAGGACATAATGAGAGAATAATTCGATTGTAAATTCTGTTAATTTGCAGGCACTAAAGCTGCGCAAACAGGCCTTGGAACTAAGCCAGGAAGTAATGACACTTATTGACGATGTGGATGACGAATAAAGTTGATGGCTACCTCATCGCGCAGTTGTCTCTGTGTCTCTCTCACTATATATTATATACATACAAGATATACACTTATTTTTGATACTTTCTGTAGCCATTTTAAACATGCAAATTATTTAAGCAAATCTTATTTTGTATACAAAATTCAACACGTAACACATAAGTCTCTAAAAGTTCCATTTATAAATTGTGCTGAAAGAATATTATGAACAAGAACACTCATTGATCTGCTTTTGGATCAAATCAGGCTCTCTCTTAATATTTTTGACAAAAGTCCATTGAAGCTTGTAATCAATCTATAGAATATCGAATATTTTAAATCTAAAATTGTCTCTCTCCTATTGCAAATTGCAAATTGTACTTTTTAAAAAAACGAAAACAAAACAGAAAAATGCAAAATTATCAAATGTTTAACAATTTGAGTCAATTTTTGACGCATTTACATATATGGAATTTTTAGTGAAATAAGTCTTCAAATTACTATTTAGTACTTAAAGATGATTAGTGAATGCCGCTAAGCCAGAGATCAAATTTAGCATTGTAAAATTCAAAGATTTGCCTTTCTCGAAACGTTGGTATTTTGTATATTTTGATTGAATCGCATAAATTTATTGCTTCGAAAGCGTTTATAAATGAATATATTATATTGATAACAAATGAATTAAGCTGGAAATGCGTTGCTCTATGTATATTTGATCTGTGTATTAACATAATTGTTTGTTGTTAGTATGGATTCATTATTCATGTGTTTGATTCGAATTGTGATCGTATTTGAAATCATGGACATGTAATTTGTATGCATATATTTATATTAATATTGTGCGTACTTTGAGTGTACTTTGCTAATTACAATTTAAGTGCAATAAATACGTATTATTTTGCAAAATTTACAATAATTCATCACTTGGCGGTTTATTCACAAATTCAAAATCTGTCTTGCAGCCCTGACACAAATAGCCATTCACCGTGCACGCGGACACCGATGCCACCTGTAACTACGGTTGTTACATTTGGTACAATGGTACTCAAATGGTACATTTTATATTCGATGGATTCGAGACTCTAAGGAAATCTAACTTAAGTCTCGGATATGAATAAAAACCTTGTTTTTTTTTAAGATTTCACAATCAATCTCGCAGATTATGAATTTTTAATTGGTTATATAATAGCTTCCATAAGCCGCCGTCGTCTCGGCCGTCTCTTCATCGATTTTACTGATCAATGGACATTCTGTTCAATTACTTTGCATTCCAGCTGCATACAAATTTATATGCAAATTGCAATTTATTCTACACGTGCCTGTCAAATAGGTTCAATTAGTAATTTCCCGGGAGATTATTATTCCATATATACGTTTTTTAGAATTTTTTATAAAAATTTCTAGATGAACCCTTAAAAACTTAATGCATTTTTACAACTTTAATTCAATATAAACTATTTTCCTGAATTTATATCATTTTTTTAAAAATTACATCTGAAATTTAATTAGATTATTCTTGTTACCTGAATAAATTTGAAGTCTATAAAAGACGCGGCCAAAGCCGCATAGCACCTGCTAACTAGTTTGTTAATATAATCGTAAAATAAACAAATTGCATTTATTTTTAACTTTATACAAATATTTGTGACCACGTATAATACCCAAAGTAAGGTGGAAAATAACAATACATAGAAAAGAAAACTTTGCACTTATCAAGTGGAAAATTGATTGAATTCAATTGATAAATTGATAACTAATTTATAAGATGCGCTCCACCGCCAAAGCGATGCCCATGCCGCCTCCAATGCAGAGCGAGGCTATGCCACGACGTTTGTCCGTGCGTTGGAGAGCATAGAGCAAAGTGACCAGGACACGGGCGCCGGAAGCGCCAATGGGATGACCCAAAGCAATGGCGCCACCATGCACATTCACCTTGCTGGCATCCAGCTGAAGGCACTGCAGCACGGCCAGGGATTGGGCGGCGAAAGCTTCATTTAGCTCATAGAGATCGACGTCATCGCGGCTCCAGCCGATCTTCGCCAGCTGAAAGGCAGAGATTGTCATTAGAAATATCGATACAACAGATGAAAGGACTGACTTACCAATGCTTCCACAGCGGTTACTGGACCCAGGCCCATCACCTTGGGTTCTATGCCGCTCTGTGCCCAGCCCACAATCTTGGCCAGCGGCTTGACTCCACGCTTGCTAACCTCCTCGGCGGACATGAGCAGCACCGCAGCAGCGGAATCATTAACGCCGGATGCATTGCCAGCGGTGACAGTGCCGTTGTCCTTGAAAGCAGTACGCAGCTTTTGCAATCCTTCAATGTTGCTGCCGCTCTTGATGTACTCATCCTTGGCGAATAGTGTTGTGCCCTTGCGATCCTTGATCTCCACTGGCACAATCTCGTCGTCGAAGTATCCTTGCTGCTGAGCGAGATCCGCACGCTGTTGGGATTCTAGGGCGCACGCATCCTGCGCCTCGCGACTTATTCTATACTGCTCCGCAAGATTCTCTGCTGTGACGCCCATGTGGATGACCTCCATGGCATCGGTAAGGCCATCGTGAAGCATGGAATCAACTAGGGTGCCAGGTCCCATTTTGACGCCCTGACGCAGATGCATGACGTGCGGAGCCATTGACATGTTCTCCTGGCCGCCGGCAACAACAATCTGCGCATCGCCGGATCTTATCGCTTGGTAGCCGAGTATAACAGTTCTGTAATAAAGCAATTAACATCTTTTTGTATCATAAACCGGGTCAAAGTCTGGAATTCATACTTCAAACCGGATCCGCATAGCATATTGATGCCATAGGCGGGCACCTCGTTGGGCAAACCTGCCATCAGGGAGGCTTGACGGGCGGGGTTCTGACCTTGTCCCGCCGTAAGTGCCTGAAAATGAGTTTTTTATTTTACATAACAATTGGAACAAACACGATATAATCATTTTAGCAACAACACTTGGAAGAATTATTATTGTTTTACCTGACCCATGATGACTTCGTTGACATGTGGGGCATCCACATTGGCCCTCTTCATCACCTCTTTGATGACCACACTTCCCAGTTCCGATGCCTTCAGTTTAGAAAGCGTGCCATTGAAACTGCCTAAACAAATGCAAAGAGAAAGTTTTTTGGGTTTTATTTTGGGGGGTAGAATATTGCATCAGTTTTCAATGAAAATCATTTGTTTACCTATTGGCGTTCGGGCTGCCGATACGATGAACACGTCAGACATGTTTTGCAAGCGATAGAACTGGCGATTCTTCAAAGTTTATTTAATAATATTTGCAAACAATATTGGTCGTCCGCGCTCTTGTTGTTACTAATGTGGGCGCGTTTAAACGAATGATCACGGTTGCTACCGCGGATGCCACAATTGGCGTTTTTGCGCCAAAACTGGCTTTTTTTCTGTTGGCGCAATGGGTTTTTTTTTCGAATTTGCTTTTTTTCATCAGTTCAGAATTAGTTATTTTGTATAGTTTTGAAGGACATATTTATTTTTATTTAATTACATAATCACTAGATTAAGATGAAAATGTTTTTTATTTAATTAAATGCAAAAATACCATAAACTGAAAAAAAATTTGGCTCTTTTTAGCGAATTTGGCAGCCGTGGCTGCCACTTAAAAAAAATCAGATTAGGCAAAAAAAAAAACAGCCAAAAAAGGTGGCCGCATCCGGTTTCACGGATAACTCAATTTTCAGATTTAACTCAATTCAAAAATTTTAACTACTTTTGGAAATTGCTTAATTTTGAAGCCAGTATTTTGAAAATTGCACTCGAATTTTTGTTGAATTTTTAAGATTTTTTTTTAGAATTTCTTACTAAACTTCACAACACGGTGTACGACACCAATTGGCTTTTTGAAATACAAATTATTAACTAACTTTTTAAAATTAATTAATCTTATATAATTAATTTTCTATCGATTTAAATTTAAATGTTTTTAAATATAATTCTTTTAAAATATCGATAGCAGAAGCATGCATCAATATCGACTTACGCAGTTTCGATGACTATTGACTTATGTTATCGATTGGTTGTTATATCGATACGATATCAGGCAGTACACAGAAAATTATTTTTTGCTGAAAAAAACGCACAAAACGCGCATTTAAAACGCAAAAAGAACAAACGCGACCAGCCTGTTACTGCCAGACAGGTTGCGAGCCATTAAATATACATAGTGAGGATCCAAAGGCGACGTTTTAAGGAGCCGACCGAACTACAGCAACAGCCCCAGCCCTCGCCCAACAACAACAACAACGCCAACACCACCACCCTAACCAAAGACAAATACAACTACAGCCGCACAATCACACAAAGCAGAAGCAGCAGCAAACGCAACAAATATGCAGGCGATTAAGTGTGTCGTCGTGGGTGACGGTGCCGTCGGTAAGACTTGCCTGCTCATCTCATATACGACAAATGCATTTCCCGGCGAATACATACCCACCGTATTCGACAATTACTCCGCCAATGTGATGGTCGATGCGAAGCCAATAAATTTGGGATTATGGGATACGGCCGGACAGGAGGATTACGATCGCTTGCGTCCATTATCTTATCCACAGACCGATGTCTTTCTCATTTGCTTCTCCCTGGTAAATCCGGCATCGTTTGAGAATGTGCGCGCCAAATGGTATCCGGAGGTTCGTCATCATTGTCCCAGCACGCCAATCATTTTGGTAGGCACCAAGCTGGATTTGCGTGACGATAAGAACACCATTGAGAAACTGCGTGATAAGAAACTGGCGCCGATAACATATCCCCAAGGATTGGCTATGGCCAAGGAGATTGGGGCTGTGAAATACTTGGAGTGCTCGGCGCTAACGCAAAAGGGACTAAAGACAGTCTTTGATGAGGCTATAAGATCGGTTCTTTGTCCAGTTCTGCAGCCAAAATCGAAGCGTAAATGCGCACTGCTCTAATTTTAAGAAGCACACACACATAGAAGAACACCCACGAAGCATTGTATTTGTATTTGTCGTCAAGTCTATTTAATAACGTAATATTATTAACTAATAACAATTATGTAACTTAAGCAGCAGCCAGCACGCTGAGCGAAAGATGAAGAGAGAGAGTTGAGAGTGTGCCCAGGAGCAAGAAGAAATCCTGTACTGATCCAGGAGCTGATGTATTTTTGCTTTGTTGATAACTTGCCCCACACACGCTTGGGAAACCGAATTTTCTATACTAACTTATCAAGTTCTGTTCTGTTAATCGTCCTTGTCGTTTTCACTTGTTTCGTTCCGTGTGTTTTGTTGTTCATTTCAATTATTCATCAATTTGAACTAATTTCAACCATGTGCATTAATTTGAACTAAAAGTTAATTAAAAATTAATGTAAAACCAAAAACAAAAAAAACTACAAAAAAAAAGAAAATAACTTTAAAGAAAATTGTATCTAAGGAGCCGAATAGCAGCAAAAGCATAAAAGAAAAGTCGCCTCTTAATGTAGATGATGATGAAGATCACAATGATGATGATGATGTATCAGTCAGTAAACGTTCCATTGCAATTACAATTTAAAAATAACTACACATATTGTATTTAGATGTTGATTAAAACTGTTGCTGAGAATCGAAGTTAGAATGAAGCTGGGAGATGGCAAAGATTAGGCAGAATATTATAGAAAACAAATACATGTATGTAAAACAAAAAAAAAATTGATAAATTTGCGATGCATGGGATGGAATTCCTAAAGGCATCAGCGCAATTTCCATATTGTGGAACCAAACCAACTTTTTAATTGCTAGATCCAGGAGCTACATAATAAGATAATGTCCTTCGTATACTATGTACATGTACTGATTTAAAATACACAAAGAAACACAAAATGAAACTTTGAATACTTTGTATTTTAAATATTGCGAAAATTTATAACATACATAATACATACATAAATGTGTCAATGGAATTCAAATAAAGCATATAAAAATTTAATAATACAGCATCTTGAGTACCCCCCATGCAACACTCCATATACAGTTGTATACAGTGTGTCAAGTTATTTTGTCAATGAAAAAAAATGCAAATATTTTATTCATCAGAGTTATGCTTTTCTGGATTTCTTCTTTTTATTCTTTATTTTACAAATTAAAATAAGTTCAATTGGGTATTTTTTGCAATATATAATTAGATATGTGCATTTTATTTTGTCAAAACAATTACTTGGCTTACTGTATATGCATATATGTAAGAATGTTTGGTCAAATTCCAGCGACCTCAACAGGTCTCTTTGGTTTTCAATTTCAACATTTATTGCGGCGTATCATTGACAAAATGCTTATCACAGCAAAAACAACGAATTGAAAAGCAAATACAAAAAGACGAAATATGAAATCAGCGTCCAACCAAAGAGATTTGGAATGACACTGTAGCTTTTGTTGGAATGTTCTCGCAGCTGGAAATCAATCGGGCACAACGGCGCAACAACAAAAGCGTTTTATGTTTATGTTACTTAGGCGGATGCGTTCCACACACACATATGTGTGTGAGTGATTGCATGTGTGTATGCATATGTGTGTATCCCATGACGTGTCCATTAGCAGAGATACACACTATGAATGCGATCTCATGGACCAATCATCAAGAATCTGTGTGGATGGATGACGTGTATGTTTTTGTGTACGCACATCAATAAAAAAAACCGAAATCAAATCAATTTAACATATTATGTGTACATAATTGAGGCTTTTCTTTAAGCTACAGTCGTATATGTATTGTTATTAATGCACTTGTCAGTTTTCACTTAATCGCTATATATGGGTTACAATTTATTTGGCATTCGAGTTGGAGTTGCAGTTAGAATTGAGATTTCTTATTTTCCTCTTTTTCTTAAATGATCTTTTGAGTATTTAGAACTCATCGTGGCGAGCCAGAGCTTCGCCAAAGTCCGTGGCTTGGGAGCCCACAAACACATCGTATTTGTCCAATACCTCCTCCTTGGTCAGCTGCTCATCGTGATCCACGTCAGCCTCGAATATCAAATGCTTGGCCTCGCTCTCGGCATGATCGAAATCATTTGGCACTATCCATTGACGGATTTCCGCCTCGGTCAGAAAGCCATCGCCATCCAGGTCGCGATGTTTGCTAAACGCTTCCCGCTCACTAAGCACCCACTCGGGCTCTTCCTCTCCCTCTGCGGATGGCCGGTACATGTCGCCAATATATTCATCTACAGAGATTTTGCCATCCTTGTCTTTGTCCAAATCCTCGGTGGTCTCCTGCAGCACCACGTCACGCATGGTAGGATGCTCTTCGGGATGCAGGAAGGCTGTGAATTCCTCGCGTGTCAGTTGGTCATCCAGATCCTGATCGGCCACAGCCCAGCGACGACGATCACGTTTTAGCATGCTCTTGTAGGAGACACCTGCCAAAGATTTACAGAGTATAATAACCGTCAAATGTCCCAATTTTCAGATGCTTACCATGTTCCTCCTGCTCAAGCTCTTCCTTGTCCAATGCATCCATAAATCCATAGACAGTCTTGCGGTAAGCCTCCCAGCCGATGGTCGCATTGTTATCGGGATTATGTTGACGCCACACGCGACCCACATCTTCATCAATGTAGCGACGTTGCGTATATCTAATCCAATTCTTCAGTTCAGCCAATGTTATAAAACCGTTCTTATCTTCATCAATGCGATCCACAATCAAGCCCAGACGACGTTTACTCTCCTCGGGAGTGAGTTCGTCAAACTTTTTGGCCTCATCGGCACCCAAAAAGGCTTCGTGGTCATACTGTGCGTTGTGCTCACCGCCCTCAAAATGCTTGTCGAGGAGCGAGTCGTGCTCTAACGGATCGTGTATCAATTCACCGGCCGGTATACTCGAAGCAACAACAACGCTTATTGCTGCGGCAGCAACAAGTAGAAATATTCCAGTTCTCATTTTTTGGATCAGAACACGACTGTTCGCTTTGAGAAATCAAACAAAAGTAAAGAGTCTAGTTGGAAATTGTAGAGTTGTAACTTTTAAAACAAATCGGTGTGGCAACGTTTGTTCCCAGAAAAGGGACGATAGGTCATTGCAGCCACCGCACGAGTGGTCACTTTACAGCCTGCTTTCAAAAACAAAACCATAGGTGGCGTATTTATGATTCGCAAAAATTGGATTAATTTTAATAAAAGGCTTCTTTAAAGTTGTGTTGTCAATTTTATTTATTAAAATGCTTATGCGTTATTGTTAATTTATATAAATAAATATGTGCAATTAAAATCAAGCGCTATTTACAATTTGATACGTGCAGAGCGGTCATCTAACTATTTGCTGCTTTCAACTGAATCGTTTATTTCCTGATTGAGCGAGCTGAAATCTCCCGTGTTGCAAGAAATGCTTGGAATATCAAAGTTGGAGAAGCCGCGATAGTTGGCCACTTCTGGCTTTAAGGGCGATGGCAAAAGCACAGCAGCTTCCGGCACATCACTATCTATTAAACTATCAGTTGTGGTATCCAGCAGACTAGTCTCCACGGCGCTGCTCTTGGCGGTATTTGTGACGTGACGTTGCGCAAGCGGATCAAATTCATCGAGGTTCAACTTGGACTCCTCCGCAACACTGTTGTCCCCGCTCTGGTCGGACAAATCGAAATCATAGTTGATGTTGGTCAGACCGCCCTGGAATTCCGTGCCCAGCATCAGAACATCTCCGCTATCGGAGGATTCTTCCAGCAGCGAGACAGCGTCGAAGGGCGTATAATTGAATATGGGCGAGGCAAAGAGATGGTCCTGCTGTGGCAGACTCTGGTGCAGCGGCGACAGACGTCCAATAGTGCTGATGCTGGTATCCTTGAGGGCCAAAGTGTGTGCCGCTTCCAAATGTGAATCATCTGGCGTTAGAGTTCGTATCTCCTTTCCCTTAGCTTTCAATGAGTGTTGACCAAGAGCGCCACTAAGCAGATTGGACTGATAGTGGCCAACAGCTGCTTCAACGCCATCCTGTGCAAGATGAGCACGCGCCTGATTTATAAGGAACGCCGGCGTCTTGATGGGCAGAAGAGTCAGCGGTGCTTTGGCAATGACCGTGTCTACCTTCTCAGTCACCTCGCGCTGGAAGTCGATGAGTTCCCGCTCAAAGTCTGTAATACCAGTGCTCATCATTGAGTTACGCTTTTGCAGTTGCTCCATGCACTTCATGTTCTCCGAAATAAGATGCAGACTCTCGCAGGCCAAGAGTGCGCTCTCCCAGGGTGTACTGTAAGCCTGCTCTCCCGACATCAAGGCCTCGAACTCCTCCGAGCTGATGCTCAGGCTCTCACCATTTAAGTTTTCAATAAAGGCGATGGCCGAGCAAAGATTGGTGAAGTAGTAACCACCCTCGCCGCTCATAACGCGCGAAGCATTGGTGAACCGATTGACAAAGTTCAGATTGCTGTGAAGCCGCACGGGATTCGCTTTGAGCACCACAAAGATTAGAGCCGGCAGGAAGTCATCTGCACTCGCTGGACCGCCAGTTGAACGTTTCAAGAGTTCAAATATGTGGCGACAGCAGCGCACTGTGCACAGGAGCTTTTCCTGAGGCGAGTAGTAGGAATCAATTCCCACGAGCTCCGATATGGCATTGTAGACCAAATCCCGTGCCTCTGCATTTACCTCATCAATGCTGCAGTCCAGATGCTTGGCTGTTATCCAGCTCAATTGACGTATGCGTTTCTGCACTTTGACATCGCTCTCCTCGTCTGTGGTAAAGTATGGACTGAAAAGGAAACTGCAACAACAGATGACTGATAAATAATTATGGGGACATGTGGGAGCAGCTGATGACTCACTTGTGATTCTGTGTCATTACAACTTTCTCGAAGAAATCTATGGCAATATCCCGATCCTCGTTTGTGGCAATCTCGAAGCGTGCATCGTTGTGGACAACGTCTGCAAATCGCGTGTACGCATTCTGGACAAGATCGGACAACTCATCCACATTCTTGCTGCTGTTGTTGTTCATGTATTTGCGTATCTCATGATCCAGTCGTTGAATTTCGCTCTTAAGCTTGCGCTTAGCGTCATCGGGCAGACGCAGCTGCCGCAGTTGCAACATAAATTGATTCTCGGTTGCAGTCGGAACTCGTTGTTGTTGTTGCTGCTGTTGTACGACTGCAGGAAATTTACTTTTCAGCGTCTTTTGTAGCACCGCTGGCACTATGGACTTTTTCTTTGACATTGTGCTGGCTGCTGGCGTCTCGTTCTGTGCCTGCTCCCTCTCAGGCTGCTTCTTTGCCTTGGCTCGACCAAGGGAGAGCAAATGCTGCGGCGACCTGCGCTCAGAAGGGCCGCCAAGGGAACTGGTAACGCTGTTAATCGTTTCATTATCCTCGCTGGCTTTTTCTGAAAAGTGGGAAGCCCAAGCATGACTAATTACCATCAACATATAAACAGATAAACCCAGAGCAATTCGCTTACGCTTTTTCCTCTGCTTATCGTTGCGCTCGCGAAAACATTTCGAGCAGAGTCCATCGAACTGTGTGTTTCCGTAGAAGCCACAACCTTGACGACACTTTAGATCTTGCTGCCCGATTCTCAGCATGGGCGCACGGTTCGCCATCATTGGGCGTGGTCTTTACACAATTTTGATAGACTTCTAGATGATTTTCTTTAATTTATTATTAAGTTGTTATCGTCAACAAGCTGCGCTCGATTGGAGATAAAACAGCTGAGCGGTGGTATCGATACTTTAAAATAAATCGAACGATATGTCGATAATTTACTTAGTATCGTTAGAACAAACAATCGGCGGTACATCAAAATTTGAAATAAGAAATCTATTTCTATTAATGGAATTACATAAATAAACGGAAACGATATTTCTAAAATTAGTTGTGAAAAATATAAAAACCAGCTTTTGAATTTTACTAAAATTTTATTTTAGTATATTTTATTGAAATCAAAAACATTTAAATTGCAACTTAGGTGATATTTGAATACATTGTGTAAAATCGAAGTGGCTTAGGAATTAGCTCACACATATTTTAAATAGTAGGCATAAAACACGTTTGTTAAAATAAAATTTTTTCAAGTTGATATATTACATTATTTCGTACGATTTAGGACGGTTATACAAGTAGAATGCAACTTCTGGTATGTATAGTCAAAACGGGTAGTTTCAAAAAGGTTTACAAAGAAATTGATATAGGCAAGCTAAATGGTTCACAACAACAATTTGAAAAAAGCTCAGAAAACACATAGCTATGTATGTATGTATGTATGTAGTATAACTCTACGACTAGACTACAAATTTTCAAGTTGACCTAACTGCTTTCTACTTGTCGATCCCTTTACTAACTTGTTTATTGTTCCCAATAACATATTCAGATTTTTGCCGTCGCAAAGCATAAAAACCTACAAGACCTTCTTCATACACCCATAATATCCAGCTTAATTGACGCACTCCACACAAATGCTTTTGAACTACTCAACTCTACAAACTTCTAGTAACGCTACTCTATTTCATTCTACCATAGTTGCTTTATAGCAGTACAAAGATTTGGAAAAAACCATTTGTTCTCATATTTTGTTTTTGTGTTTGTTTTTAATTAGTCTCACAAATTGCTAATATATTTTTAATCTGCTAAATTTATCGAAATGCAACCTTGTATTCAATGTGCTCAGCTACCGTTAGTTTACGTATACTTAACATGATCATTTCAGTTATCTCACTGCCATGTTCCAATTCAACGGTTCCAAATAGTCTCGTGAGTAGTTGGTATTTGTATGTTGGTTTTTTAGCCTAAGATCTAGGCTACTTATAATGTCTTTGGCTTCCGATTTCCATCAAGTTTAGAACTCTTATTAGCTATAAAATGTAATTTATGGATAACACGTTTTCAACAGTTATGCCATTTTGGATAAAGTTTTTGATTAAACATTCTTTGGTTTTGATTAATTATTTTGTTTTTGTTCTCTTTATATTGTGATTTTTACTAATTTCAATTGTCTAGAAAAGGTTTGCATTGGTAAAAAATTCAAGTCTAACAATTTGCTTCAATAAATTACTTATTCCAACTGAACTGCAGTGGAATCTGTTGGCTGAAGAAACTTGTTCTTACTCGGATTTCGCAATCAAACAGTGTACCCTGTGTTTGAAACTGAATAGATTCTAGTGTTACAATTAAATAACATCAAAATACGAGTATGAGACGAGTACAACAGACTTAGGGCTACAAAACTAGTTATAGCTAAAAAGTTCCAGTTTCAGTTCCATTATGAATGGCAGCCATGTTAACTGAAGTACTTCAGCCCTGCAATCAACATGAACTTTTCAATGAACAGCTCCGAGTCCAGCACCTAAAAAATGATAAAGGAGATATAAGAAGAAAACTAACTGGCAAGGTCCTTTTCCATCTCACCGCAATGTGAGCAGCTCGTCCAATCAGCGTGTTGGCCGTGTGAGGCAGCGCATGATGCACATCGAAGCGGGCGAGCGTCAGTTCCGGTCTGGCCAAAATGGGTGCAATGACATTGTGCACCATTTCCCTTGAAATGGACATTGATTGAGTTGTGGATAACTATGATTATTTAGTTAATTGAAACCCACCTGTAGATGGTGCCCAGTGAGGAGGTATCTCGCATGGCCGCCTTGCAGAGCTCCAGACGCGCCGAGTGCGCGGGCACATAGCGATCCTGACTGGAGCCGCATAGCAGAATGTTGCTGAAATGATGCAGCGTGCTCCGTTGGCTTAGCCGGTAGAGGAAACTGTTGCGCATGTCTGTGGTGTCCCTCATGCATAGCTGCAGCAAAGAGCCCGACTTCTTCCACTTCTGCATAAACCACATGCCTGAGGAAGCAGAAGTGTGATAAATAAAGTATAGCAAGGTAAAGTAGGCTGACACTTACCCATGTTGACCAGTCCACTAGTGTTGTAGAGCGTGCCCAGATGGGGGCCGGAGAGCGAGAGAAAGGTGTGTAGGCGTGGTAGCAGTGGACGCATCTGAGGACGCGCCAAAGCGCTGCGAACGATAATCGTGCCCAGGGAATGCGCCACAAAAGAGATGCGAGCGGGATTCAGGCCACAGCTGTCGATATGGTAAAGGATCTCGGCCACCAGCCTGGTAGGAATCAAGATAAGATAAGTCAAAACGAGATAAGGATTCTATTGGTCTACCCACCGATCAGTCATGGTGTCAAAGTCAGAGAAGGTATCGCCCTGGTTGCGCTCCGACATGAGAAACTCGAGATTCACGCCGGGTAATCCCAGCTCCAAATAGGTACGCACCAGACGCAGATCCGCCGAATTGCCATCCAATCCATGGACACAGATGACCAGGTGCATGCCATTTGGCGAGAAGGCGCGATACTCATCGCTGATATAGAAATAGGGCAGCTCCGAGGCGAGTTGGACATAGTCGGAGTAGATATTGCCCTGGTACTTGATCTGTTTGCGGAACTCTTCGCGGCACTTTTCGAATTCCAAGAGGGAGATACTGGGACTGGCTTCCTGATTCGTTGCTTGACCCTTGCGCTTGTGCTTGGTGACGGAGCCATTGGATTGTTTGCTTCGCACCAGAACAATGCCATTGGCGTTCTCTTTGTTCTCATCGTGTTCCACCTCTGATGCTCCATTCAAGCCGTTCATGCCGTTCTCCTGGATTGGCAACTTGTGTTGTGGAGGACGTTTCAGCTCCGCCAGACTGTGGGATTTGAGCACCGGCTTGTTGCTGAAGATCGCTGGCGTGGACATGGGACGCAGTGACTCGTAGATGTGGTAAACTGGATTGTCAATGGCGCCAATGGGTTGACGTTCCTTAAGCGGTGGTGGTGGCGCATGCACCACATGACATGGTATGGATTTGGTCATGGACTTGGTCGCAGATGGAGTTGATGGAATGACAGGGGGCACAACCGATGGAGGAGCAGAGGCAACAAGAGCTGCTACTGGAGCTGGAGCAGGTGCCGGTTCTGGCGGTGGATCTCGGAACTCATCGGGCGGCGGTGGTGCCACGGCCGCAGAGACTTCCGGGTCCTGCTCTTGATCCTGAAACTGCTGTGGGGGTGGCAGACAAACCGTGTCCAATGGCTGCAAATCCTTTAAGCTGGTTATATCAAATTCGGATTTGGATTTCTCACACTTGCTGACGGCTCCTTTGTGACGACTACGTCGTGGCGGCGGACGCTCCAAGTCCTCCACCTCGGTGGACTCGCCATTGGGCAGATGACGCAAGCGATCGAGCTGATAACGTGAACGTTCCTTCTTAACGGTGACGGTTACCGATGAGATCTTCTTGTGCAGTTCCTTGTCCTTCTCCTGCCCCTGATGCTGCTGTCGAGCTGGAGTTCGACTCTGACTGGAGCCGGCGGATTGGCGTTTCCTGGTCGTCTTCTGTGGCTGCTGCTGTTGCTGATCCAACAACTTCTGCAGTCGCAGACGCAGTTGCTCCCCATTGAGACGCGTCTCCAGGCCCATGCCCATGCCCAGATTGAGTTGGGTGTGCCGCTGCTGGCGATGCTGTCCGGTGCTCGTGATGGTATCTGGACTGGAGATGGCCAAGGAACTGCGTCGGCTGCTCACCCAGCCGCTCTCCTCACTCAGCGAAGATGTGGAGTTGCTGCGCTGTCGTCGCGATTCCGAATCGAATTCGGGAGGAGGTGCCAAATTGGGCAGGGATTCGCTGAATCCACTTGTGTTGGGATCACTGCTGTTGGTGTTGTTATTGCTATTGACTGTCGTGGTGGCATCCAGGCGGAAGGGAACACTGCTGGAGCTGAGCAGCTGCAGCTTTTGCATCATGTCGCTCTCTGAGCTGCTCGACTCCTTGCGCAATGTGCACTGGCCCTGTCCCTGACCTTGACCCTGACGCAGCATCTCCTTGATGTCGGATACGCGGACACGGGCGATCTCCACGGCGCGTGGTATCTGTGAGCTGCTGCTTCTCGGCATCGTGGTATACTGACTGGGCGGAGGCGGTGGATACGAGTTCCGCGGCGGAACCATGCTCTTGGGCAACGAATTGTAGGCGCTCACCACCTGCTGTTGTTGTTGCTTGGGAGGATTGAGCAACTTGATCTCGTTCAAGTAGTCAAATTTGCCAGGATTCCCATAGCGTTGTCGGAACTCGCAGATGTTGCGCATCAGATCATCGGCCTGGAGACGCGCCAGGCCCGTGGGTAACGTGTTGTAGCTCACCTGGCGAGGATTACAGGCGGGCGCAAGGACAGGAGCCTCTGGATTTGTTTGACAACCGTCTAGTTGATCCAGGGATTTGCTGTGCCGCGTCGGCAGCGTCGTCTCGTTGCACTCCACATCGAGATCCTCGAGCAATCCGGTTACTGAATGTCTGGACAGATTGTGACGCAGTGCAACCGGCTGGGCATCCTTGTTGCTGGGTGCGATGGTCAAGCTGGCTTGGAGCACCTCGCCTCCCAAGGCGAACCGTGGTGTGACCACGCACTTGGCATGTGGATGAGCTGGACCATTGCCATTGCTCTGTGGATAATCGTAATCGAAGTGACAGGCTAGGCAATCCTTGGTGCCATTGAGGCTGCTGCTCGAGTGCGTCTTATCCGGCACCGTTGACTTCTTTCTCCCCACCGTAGATGTCTCATCCAGCTGTGGATCACTGCCGGAGCGAAGTCGTCCGTAACTCGAACCGGGCACCACATAACGATCCTCAAAGATCAGCGGCAACGAGGAGGCGTCGCCATCAATTGGTGTGCAGTGCACGGGCAACGGCGGCAATGACTGGAGGTAGCGACTCCTTCGCGCCAGTTCGGCAATTGCCGCGTAACCCTGACAGCCCTGACCCGGACTACTGTTGATCTCATGGCAACCGGCAGCTGCATGTCTGGGCTGCTCCATCACAAAGAAGCCCTCGGCAAAGCGACGCAAGCGAAGGAAGTGATGCTTCCTGGCCAGCAGAGTGTGCACCGCTGTCGAGGATCGGGAGGCGAGCAGCACACGACGCCACCAGAAGATGCTCTCCGCACATAACTGCGCTATATCCGAATTGGCCAGCGTGGCAAAGTCATCCTCCGCCTCGAGTAGCTAATGGGTTAAGGATTAGATAACGATTTCCCGTCAGGATTGCTGCTTACCTTTGCCTGCTCCATCAGCTGCTGCAGTCGCTCCCCCGTGTCATTCTCCCTCAGCGGTGGCGAACCAATCTGCGAGTTGATGCTCGGTGGAAGCACCGTGCTGAACTCATTCAGAGTCGCCTTCAGCTGCTCAATGGCACCGAGAAGCAGTCCACAGATGTCCCGGTGAATTTGACGAGATTGCAGCAAACGGCCAGTGGGTCCACCACTGCACTTGGTGGTGCCACCGATTTGTGGCCCAAAAAAGACAGCCTCCAGTGGACCGGGTGAGGTATTGCCACGACAGCTCAACTTGCCGGCGCTCCAAGTCTTCGAGCTGCGTGGTGCACTGCAAGAGAGAACCAGGAAGGGATTAGAGTTGCAGTGGATGGGCAACTTCACTTAGTGCACCTCCACATATACGTCACACACACACATATAGAAAGCGCTCCAAAATCTGGCGACTACACCAACTACGAGTGGATGAAAGAATACTTAGAATACCGTAACGGATGTTGATCTTACCATAACTTGATATATGAGAACATGCTTTTCCTGGAACCACCCGAAGTAGTCGATAGTTGATTGTCATGTGTGAAAGTTGTTCCATTGGATTATTTCGTTTGGTATTTTCGGTTTTCAATGGGGTTAATTATTATGTTGAGATTAAAATGAGATAAATAGTATGTATTGAATTTTAGAAACGAAAACTCAGTTATGTTGGAAAAAGTCTATTTAAGCTAAATAAGGCTTAACTTAAAGGAAAGTCAGCTACTTAAAAGCAATAATTACTAATTACTAAGTACTCATGGTGTTTGAAAAGCTTAAAATAATATGAAAACTATTTAAAATTTACAAAAATATTTAAAGCTTTTTAAAAATTTGATATGCTGAATATTTAAGAGGTTTAATTAGTACGCTAAATCATAATCAAATTGATATTCACCAAGGAAATCGGTTGAGTTAATAAAGTTTGTATATTTTGAAAAATTTAGAAGGAATGAGTCAATTTATTTTCAAAACTTTATAATATTTGAATGCAAATTAAATTTTAATATTTTAGAATTTGGAATGAATTAAACCAAAGTCAAATCAAAATCAGCGCACATTTTCGTAAGGTTTCTCCGAGGATTTTCTCTCTCCTTAGGCAAAGAGATAATCAGGCAATTTACAGTTCCCAGCTGAATGAGGCGGAGACTGGGAGGGAACGGGGCAAAATGTAATCAAGATCAAAAATGCACATCAGACAAGGGCCAAGGTCAACAAGGAATTTCAACTCCAATGGGCTAATCTATTATTCATTTGTTTTGGGCAACGACGCGAAGTCAGTGTAGGATTCCAATACATATTTTTTGGATGGCGCTTAAGAAGCACGTGGTTAAGTTTTATACTATATACTCGAACTGAAGGCGTGTTGAGCATTTTGCGACAAGTTATAGCGATACAAAACAGATTAAAGAAATTATTTCAAGAACTTTGTCGCAAGTTGAGGATGAGGTGAAGGAGACTGGGTGGAATCGGAGTTTATACAAACTTTTGTTGAATCAAACGGCGTAAAAATTGACTGCGCCATGGCTGAAGGAAGTTGTGTCGTGGCAGCAGTAGTAAGGATGCCACGCCCCTACCATGAATGCCGCCCACATGCTGCAGTCTAGTTTGTTGCAGTTGTCGCCAAGTTGTGCCACGACACAGAAAAAATAGAATATACCGTGGAGGAAGACAATTGAAATACGAGAGAAGAGAGAGTCATTAAAATGTCTGCACAGCGAGGGAAATTGGTAAGGGGAAATTTGTGATAAGAACAAGTCAGGGGTTGGGGGGCGTGGCTTTGTCTACTTTTGTGTGCAATTTTAATGAGTTGGAAATAGTTTGTGTGTGTGTGTCTGTGTCTGTGAGTAACTGGTCCCAGCCGAGAGACAAGACAGGAGCAGAAGTTGAGACTCCAATCAACTGCAGCAGGACACGCAGGACGTGCGACCTCACTCCTCCTTGCCCCCACTGCTTTTTGAGCTCAATTTACTGTAAAAAATATGACTATCAACGTTGACATTAGAGATCAGGTTGTCAACTTCATTCTGCATGCCTCGCCAGACACATCTCCCTCTTTCCCTGCATCCCTTTTGTTCCTTCGAGGACTCACTTGATGTATGGCTGATGCAGGGCCACAAGACTGGCATGAATGCCCACACTGATGGCCGCCAAGTGGAAGTAGTCGAACAGCACGGGAAGATGATAATGAAGACCGCGTCCCGGATGGAAATTCAACTGTAAATTGCGTGTGGAGGCCAACGTCAAGTTGGTGGTGCCATTCTGTTCCCCGAACCACAGTTCCAGCTGCAATGAAAACTCGGCTCGTTCGATGGACTCCTTCAGGTGACGGCTATCAACTGCAAAGAATCAGACCGAGAAAGAGAAGCGTAAAAAAAAAGGAATATTGACTTGAGTTGTGGCTGCAGTTTGTGTGGAGTATGTTGTCACATACATACGAGTATGTTCTAGCTTGAGTCGCAAATCCCTAGCACAAACACAACTTTCCTTTCCTCCTCCTCCTCTTTCGTCGCAAATCTTGCGTGCAAACATATTTCAGTTTATTGCTGCGTTCTGTTTGCTGCGTTGTTCCCATAGCTCCATAGTTTCATGATTACACCACACACACTCTCGTAGATTTACCACCAACATTGATTATTGGTTTTCGCTTAGGTTATCGTGATGACTTTAATTAAATACAGTTGGTTAACCCATTTGGTATTGTGCAAGGTTTAGTTAACATTCGGAAAGTTCTTCGTAGTGCATATTTCTAATTACAAAACTGTTTGAGATGTTTGAGAGTTTGACTGGCTGACTAACTGACTATTTGTGAGACTGAATGATTGAGAGATTGACAAAATGAATGACTGATTGAATGACTAAGAGACTGACTGACGGGCTGAAATTAAATTTGAATTACTGACTGGCTGAAAAACTGTGGAAACGAATAGTAAAATGATCTATTAATTGAATAATCTATATATAGTATATGTCATGACTTACTGCCCGACTGCTCATTGTGGAGCCCAAACGGTAAGACCTATAGGGCTAAAATGAAAGCTCGTCTACAAGTTTATTGCTTATAAATTTATCATCGAATTAACAGTAAATCTCACTACTAATACAGTTACAGCTGTAGTTTATATTGCTGCTCTGCCTGCCATTTAATCAAATTCAATTCACTTCACACCTCGATGCGCATTTATGCCAAGCCAGCCACACGTGTCTTGCCTCAGCTACTATTAAGCTCCCCCCTTTGCTGATGTCAACTCTTCTGTGTAACATAAAATTCATTTGTTTTCATAAAATAGGGATTTGCAAGGCTAAAGCTGAAGCTGAAGTCGAGACTCAAACTGAAGCTAAAGTCGCTTTCATTGACAATAAAAAAATAAAAGTTTTGTAGCTTCCCCCACCTTGCAGAATGTACTTTTCCTTTAACGTTTCTGAGAGATTCGTGTGGCCTCCTTGGGCATTACTCATGCGCCGCGTGTCACAATGGTTTGACAGATTTTTCCATGTGGGGAATATTTTAAACGCCGAGGCACTTTTGAGTCGAGTGTGCGAGGCAAGAGCTGGTGGCATAGTTTATTATGCAGCTCCATTCAACTTGCCACACGCTGCAGTTGCATTTCGCTGAGACACGTGTAAACGAGATAAATTGCGAAGCTACTCAAACGGAGGGGAAGGCGGGACATAGAATGGGCTCAGTTAGGCACTTCTTGGAACATCAACAGCAACACAACAAAGCTGTCAAAGTAAAAGTAACTTTTTTGTTTTCCTGTGGTTTCGTTGCTGCCACTTTACTTGCCACTCGTTTTGTATACATTGAAGTGTTTCACACACACACACACATACACACACACACACTCACATGCAACACACCTAAACAGACATGCGAGCAAAACTTGTCCAAATGAATTAATCACTTTACCCAACAGGCAACGAGAGGATGTTGTTGTTGCTGTTGCTCACTTGTTGTTGGCTCGCCAAAGGATGGTGACAACTACAACAACAACAACAAGGTGTCGGTATACATGAGCTAAGCAAATCGAAAGGCAGCTCGGGTATCTGATGAAGTCTGGCAAGTGCTCATCAGCGTCGCATCAGCTTGCCCCAGGATTAAGCATGTGGCAGGGGAGGGGCATGGAAGCGAGGCACACAATAAGATTGAAATATGGAGCAATCACTAAGCAACGCTTGGATAATAACGAAATAAGATATGGGCCTCCTTCTCTGTCTCGCCCTCTCTCTCTAACTCAGTCTTTCGATCTCCCTAACTCTGGTCCCCTCTGTGTCTGTTTCTCTGGAGATTTTTGTAGTAATACCTGCATTATGCTGTTGAGAATTGTTTCAAGAAGTTGATTGAACTTACGCTTTCAAGTTAAGCAGAGGCATTTAAGGGCTTACACTAAGTGAAGTGAATTTAATACAAATATTTGTTTTTTTTCCACGAAATTTATTTCAGCTTCAGATTTATTATCCGGCTAGTGAAGAAAGTATTCTACGAATGTTATGCACGTGGATAGTATTATTTGAATTTAATTCATTCTATAAATATATTTCATAATTATGAAAGTAAAATTACGATTCACACACAAGATACTATATCTCATTTGTATCTCATTTTATTGCACGATTCACATGGACATAAAAAGTGAATTTATTCAAAAATAAATAGATATTTCATTCCCTATATCTTCTATTTGCCGCATATTTATTTTTATTTATTTTTCTTGTTGTTGTTTTCGCTGATTGCGAACAAAACATTTTTGCTAGCATTTTGGTTTATATATATTTTTTTTATTTTTATTATTGCCATGCCCCCATTTACGAGCGCTGCTGCCTGCGGCCTCCGCCTCCCTCCCCTTCTCCCCTCCTTCTCCATCTGCCCTCCTCTATATGACCCCATGAAATTGACTTTCAATTTGTTTTCCATTTTTGCGCCTGGTTAACTTTTTATGCCATTTTCATATTATCTGTTGGCACTTTTTGCACTTGCTTGTGTGTAGATATGCATAGTATATGGTCATATCCTGATCTAGGATATTTTTCTTTGATGTTTTCGGGGCTTGCAAATGCCTTCAAATGAGGTCAATGCATTGTCCAAGTTCTTTTCCTTTGTGTCCTTTGACCGCAAATTGAATTTTCGAATTTGCTAGCGACAGCAAAAGTGGCGAAAACGAAGCAAAACTACTTCAACTTGGCCAACTAATTGCCTTTGAGTGTGTGCCTGTGTGTGTGTGTGAGTGTGTGCGTCTTGGGTGGCATTTGAAAGTGGGCGTGGCAACGCATTTTAGACACTGGAATTCACTAAATGCAATTAGAGAAGCGTTGCCAATTTGAAATTCCAGCTTTGTCTGCTCTATCGACTGTCCGACTGTTATACTCTCCTGCTGTTATACTGTCTTGCTGTTATACTTATGTAACAGTCTAGGTTGGTGGTCAACCAACTGGCACTCCCTGGAGCTCAAAACTTTTGCTTGGTGACACGCGACTGAGCCAAAAAGTTCGTATTTGATTTGGGGTAGCGACATAAGTCCGCGCGACATATCTCCGCCGATCTAAAAACGACATATCTCCGCGCGAAGCTATGTCGTTTTCAAACGACATATCTCCGCGCGGAGCTATGTCGCTTGAAAACGACATAGCTTCGCGCGGAGATATGTCGCTTTTAGATCGGCGGAGATATGTCGTTTTAAATGCGACATAACTCCGCGCGGAGATATGACGTTTTCAAAACGACATAGCTCCGCTGCCTTATAGCGACATATCTCCGCTCGGAATTTTTTTTTAAAAAATTTATTTAATATTTTTTTTTTTATTTATCCGCTCCTGGAAAATATATGAAAAACTCGGATAATTGAAAAATCTGAATTTATTCTGTTTCTTTTCTTTAATTATACTAGATCGATCAAAAAGTCCCCGGACTGACAGTGAAAAAAAACATTTTTTTTTTTAAATCAATATACATATTTAATCAATATACAGGGGTGCTACAGAAATCGATTTCACTTGAATTTCACTTCAATTTCATTTCGCTGTGCCACAGGACAAATTGCAGAGTAATTTTAAGCGGTTTAAACTAGCGCTAAAACCGCTGGCGTTCGATGCTGCCACCTAGTGCGAGTTAGATTTTCGAAGTCAGGTTCAGCGATGCCCCATTTTTTAGTCCGAACTCGAAGTGAGGTACAAAAAAATATATACTGAACCACTTCAGTTTTCTTTAAAATAAGCATTAAAAAAATAGCTCTTTTGAGGTAAATCAAGTTTTACCGAAAAAAAAAACCTTTAATTTATTGTGCAATTTGTGAAAACATCTGTCACGAAGAGTTGCCAGACTAATGGCAGACAATTGCTAGAGTTGTCGAATAACTTTTATTTTCTCGCGCCAGTTACTTTTAAATTTCTTTAACTAAACAAAATCAACCATTATTTAAATAAATTAAATTATATTAATTAAATAATAAAAAATTGAAAACTTATGGTTCTGCAATGATAAACTTAAAAAAAATTGCCAAACAAACAGTTGGGTAATTTAATCTGAGAAGGTGTCAACCCTTAGCTGCCTAGTTCGAAAAGGTTGGTGAAATGCTAAAAAGAAATTAAATCTCTCGAAGTTCTGTGTCAGTCAAAAAAAATTTTATTATATTATTATAAATATTATTTCTAGCTCCGCCAGAAAAAAGCGACATAACTCCGCTCGAAAATTGTACCGGGCGGAGATATGTCGGCGGAGATATGACGCTATGCCTTTGATTTATATATCCAATTGAGGAATAAACTTTATCTTTGGTCCGAGAAACTTTGCCGCCCACTGTGAAGCGACACGGATTGACAGCCAGCAATGCGGCAGTAGTTTGGCATTCCACAGAGGGAAAAAGACAGACGAAGCGAGGGGGAGGGGGGGCAATCACGTGTACTCGTACTCACCCAGGAGATGACTGCGAAAGTGTATGACATCGCGTAGCGGCACCTCCTCGTTGCGATAGAGTATCTGGAAAATGCGCGAGGCGCCGCTGCCATTGATGATGCTTGCGGATGTGCAACTGCCGTTGCTGCCGCTGCCGCTGCCCGGCACCGTCGTTCCCGCATCCTCCGGCGATGACTGCTCGTGCTCCCGTTCACTATCGCTCGCCGGATCGATGCCAATGCCGATTCCGGTTCCGATTCCGGCTCCATGTCCGTTCACATTCGGTTTGCCACTGGCATCTGGAATACTTGTCTCCACCTGGACGGGGAGGCGTGGCGATACCCGCAGGCCACAGCGCACCTGGTACAGCCTGCAAACGGGAAGAAGGCAAGAAGAAGAGGCCAAAGAGATTGTGGCAATTAATCATCCATTGGGCACGACTTGTAAGCACTTCAATAACGCATACGCCGCGTATGCATAATATTGTAACACATACGCAATGTATGCCAGTCTTATAAGCTACACAGATAATTATTTAGTACCAATTATTACTTGTATTTGTATTTGATATCAATTATTATTTTACATTTTGATCGACAAACTTTGATTAGTTACAATTTAATTTCTTTTTTAAGCGGAAAAATAACAATAATTATTATTGCTTGCCTTATTCTCATTCCAATTATACTCTTTGTACAAAATAAATAAATTTAATTTCTTACTTAAGTTTGAAAAGTATTCAAATATTTGCAACACGTCGCAGAACGTCAGTTGCAAACACAGCAAACAATTGCTTTCATATTATTCTTACTTTACCTCGCTGCCACTTTTTCTCTCTTACCCTCCCTCTTTCCCCTCTCTTTCTGTTGCTGTGGATTGTTTATATTTTTACGCAAATTTCATGCGAGCTTCGTTTTGTTTTTCAGGTATTTTTAACACACGAGCTGCCCGACAGTATATCTGCCCCGTCCCCAGTCCCCCCTTCAGCCCCTTTACCCCCCTTCACCACCACGCTCTCTGGTGACTACAGTTTGTGTATTGCGTCGGCTACTCGTTCATCTTCAAGGGCCGCCGTCAGCAACAGCAACGGCAACAGCAATAAAGAAACGCAAACAACGGCAATGGCAACTGCATAAAAATTGAAAATTCCCATAAACACTTGGCTGACAATTAGTGAGTGCTACGGTCACTGCAAATGCCACGCCCCAACGCCCCAACGCCTTCAATTGCCACTGCCGATTGCCTTTGCAATCCCAATTTGCATTTTTTGTACATATTTATATTGGTTTATTGCATTTCAATTCCCTCTTGTTACGGGTATTTTCGAAATATCTGAATATATTATTATACGAGTACCATGTGGTGATTGGGCAAGTGCAGCTCTCAAGTGGTCACTCACCCATATGGGAGAGGGTCAAGTAATCGACCTAGATTCATCCAAAAGTATTTGGCATACTCGCCAATATCTATTCGAATAGTAAGTACCCATTCGTAGTGCATCGCTTAACAACTCATGAATGCATTTCCATTCGTAATTACCAATCATTTATTTCTGGAATTTTAACACATTTCATTTATTGTACACAAATGTTTGAAACGCTTTGAAAAGATAGGCGATTCTCGGAATGTATTGTTACTATAAAGCGAGGCCGTTAAAGTTTCATTACTATGGCCTAGACCCATTAATATTCCCCCATGAAAAAGTACATTTTCTGAAATAAGCCAAACAACACTATAAACTTTATCATCCCGAAATAAACAAAAATGTAGACTTGTATAGTTGCGATGTCAAAGGAATGCCTAACTTCCAACTTTCATAATTTTGCGCCTCAAGAAAACGACTTAAAAAAAGAGGGGCGATCCTTAAATTTTCAAAATTCAAAATCTGAAGACTTAACATTTAAACAAATTTTCAAGTCATCATTAAAATGGTTTCCTTTTGAGCTGAATTACTTTAGAGCGTCCAATTGAGGGTGGAAACGCTAGATATTTTCCCTGTAGAAAGTAGCTGTTAAGTAATATAAATTATTCAATTGTCTACACTATTAATACCAGTCTAATACTTTAATATTTAATATTAATAATTCAATAACACTCATCAATAAATTGTTAGTCATACAAATATTGCAGGTGGACTATGTACTAAAACTTTCATTTAATTTTTATTATTATTTTTTGAACAGATTTGAGGTGAAAAAAGCGTTACTTACCCGCGTTGAAAGAGATCCACATTGAAGAATTTGTGCAGCTCTACGGAGAATTCGATAGTAGCCTGAAGGTCGCCCATGGCTGAGATTCCTGAAGCTGCTCCTGCTGCACCTTCTTCTTCTACCTCTGTTTGGCCCAGGAACAGTCTTCCGAACTGCGATTGCCGTTCACGTTGTCATTCAGTACTTTGGCTCTGCACTGTGAATGTGAATGTGTGTGTGACTATGAGTGCTTGTGTGTGTGGGCGGTTCCTGAAAAGTGTTACAGATAAGAGCAGAGGATGAGAGAGAGAGAGAGGGAGAGAGAGAGAGCGAGCGAGAAATAAATGAATGAGTATGTATGTGGTAAGTGGAAAAGTGTTGCAAGTTGCAGCTCATACATATGTTGGCAGTGTGTGTGGACTGAGAGGGCGGGCCAATTTCATGCCAAGTTCGATTAGGGGGCACAGACAGAACCGCGCTCTCAATATTTATTGCACACTATTGGCAGCTTGGGCAATTGATTGGCTCGTAATTGTGCAGAAACTGTGCCAAGTGGGATTTAGTTAGTAAGATGGGAGCCACAGCGGGAGCGGGAGCGGGAGCGGGAGCGGGAGGATGAGAAGGAATGGCGCTTGGGCTAACTGCAAGTTGCCTGCGGCTGAGGTTAGCAGGTCAGCCACAATGAACAACAACAGCTACAACAATGGTAACAACAACAAACAAGCTAAAGGGGAAGCCCGCGACTATGTCAGAAGAATGAGGCCAAAAGCAAAGGAAGAAGACAAAAAACCCTCGACGACAACGACGGATAAAACTTTTAATCGCACAAACAACAAAAGCGTCTACTTACTGTTGTTGTCGTTGTTGTTGTTGTTGTCGTTGTTGTTGTCAGTCAAGCTCTAAGCCCACGCAACAGCGCCTACAATAACATTAATGTGCTGCAGTTAATGTCGCAGTCACTCTGCTCTCTTCTTTCCTCTTCCCCCTGGTCTCTCTCTCCCTCTGCAGTGGGTCACAGGCTGCCCTGACTGGTTGACACAATGGTAATGCCAAGTAAAAGATGTGGCAACGGGTGTACACTGTACACCACAGTGTGTGGTGGATGTTAGCCATTGTCAATGTGGGTTACCCACAGACTGCGCCATTTTCAAAATGAACTCAAGATGAATCCATCTCTTCTCTCTCCCGCCGAATCTCAGTCAGGCACCTGCTGTGGCTTGAGTGATGACACCATTCGTTAGCACATCCTTAGACACAATTTGGCCTTATAGTTTGCCACAATTTTGGCTTAGTGTGTCATTAAATTTCTTCCCTCTGTCAGCAGCTCAATATTTGCAGGTCATGAATATGAAATGGCATTTTAAGGATTTTGACATTTTGCGATTTTCGATTTTTGGCTAAATTAAAAGCAAATTTGTTGACAGTTGTGTCGACAAAGTTTTAAGCATGTTTTGCGCACTCAAATAATGCCGCTTTTAACTTTTCGCTCGTTACTTGAGCTCAAAGCAAACATTACACATACGCAGCGTTGTCTGTTTGGATTTGAAATGTGCATAAACTTTGGAACTGGGTCAACTAAAGTTACTACCGTATAAAAAAAAACACAACTGGAAGAGGGAATAGATGAGTATAAAGGACTTGCAGACACCCTGTAAAAAGATATCAATAAGTTTGACATTTTGTAGTGTTGGATACCTATTGAAATTTACTCGTTTATCCTCTAAATGGAATTTTAACACATTTGTTATTGGTTTCATATTTGTATAGTCGTTACTTAAAAAATAAGCCATGTCCGTCAATTCGTCCGTGTGAGCGCCTAGATCTCAGAGACTTTAACAGCTAGGGCAGCAAAATTTGGCATCCAACGCAGATAAATTTTGTTTAAAATCAAAGTTCTTGGTAATTTTTTGGTAATTAACGTTATTAATTAAAGCTATCATCCTAATAAACTTCAACAAAATCGGCCAAACAGAACGGTAGTAATGGCTGATTTAAGTTTCAAGCAATGTAAATTCCTAAAACTTTGCAATACCAATATTTTAGATTTATTTAAATAAGTAACGAGTATCCTATAGTCGGGAGCTCGACTATAGCCTTACCCACTTGTTATATAGTAACTTTGTTGCTTGCCCAATCCCTCTTCTAGTCAATTTACATATTTTTACAGGGTATAACGAGCAAAAGAATAACAAAATACATGCTGAAAGAGGCAGTCAGAGGGAAACTTTTTAAACAGTTGCTCCAGCACTTTGGCATTCTTTTTTTGGGGATTTGGGCAACGAGAATTTTGTTAACAATTGAATACTTTGCAGCGGATTAACGGCGGATGGAGCCGAGTATAATGCGGACCTTGGGACGGACTAAGTAGACCACAAAGCCTCTAATGTTGATAGTTTCAAGTGATTTACAAAACTTTTTAATTGGACAATGAATTTGAAATCTCCGAAATTATTGTCCAATTGTGGCACCAACAAAATTGTGTGTTGATTTTAAAGTAATCATCAAGACTATATATTAAATCGCTCTAATTAAATGAAGAGTTTCGCAGTTAAACAGTTTACGATAAACTTGGCATTCATGCAATGGGAACAAGGGAAAACACTTGCAACAAAAGATACAAAACAGAAGCCAAGCAACAATTTCCGATCGTTTTGTTAAGAAGCCATTGGCATTAGAACAAAAGAGTCTGCACTTGATGGCTGTGAAACAAAGATAATGATGACGATGATGATGGTGATGATAATCAGGAGGATGTGGATAAAGATGAGCTCAACAGGAAGTCGCTGCTCGCGAGCCTTTTCTAATGTCCTGTCGATGACAAGGACCCAATAAAAGCAGAAATCAGAAACCGTTCGTGCTTATCATCATAATGATTATACCTAATGTCTCTGGCTGGCACGGAATTGAGCGCCAAAACGGCCATGGCCATCATCAGCCTACTTCTTGTTACTCTCCACTCCCAATTCCTCTCTCCACCTCTCTCTCTCCCTTGTTTTTCGAGCCGTTTTACGTTTCGTGCGCCCCAAATTATCGCCTTTTTTCCGTCTGCTTTCAAAGCGTCTTGTGTTGTTGGGTAGTTTGAATGGGTGGCGAGGGGCATCCGGAGGCAGGAGGGTCTGTCTACGCATGAGCCCGTCAATGGCAGACCCTTGGTAAATGTGGCCCCTAGATGCTGATAAGTTGTGACCCGCTACGTTGCCTCGTTTTGTGGCACGTTTGTTTTCTTTATTCGCTCGCAAAGTTTTTTGATAAATAGTGTCATGAAGACAGGCTTTCCTCCCCCCCCACGCACACACACACACGCTCTTCTCTACAGATAGTATGTGTGAATGTGTTAATGTCTAAGGTCATCGTCGTTGTCGATGGGCTCTTGATAAATGAAAAGCTTTCATGTTCATATTTCAATTTAATACTCTGCGTCGGCCCGTTTCCTTCCAGGATTCATTTTCATTTTCATTTCATTTCCATTTTGTGTTGACCAAAGCTCAAGGCAATAAATTCAATTAAATTTCAACATATTTACTATCACTTTTTTTATTGTATTAAAACTTTTTTTCATGGCTTCGGTTGTGAAAAACTGATAATTTTGGCTAAAAATTCAATCAACCAAATGCGGAAAAAGGAAAATTTGCTTACACATTGTTATGCTGGAAATTTGTCTTTGCGATAATCGAAAATCAAGATCAAAGCACGACCAAATGTGAAAACTTTCCCGAAGGGATGGGAATTCTTAGTATTGAGCATTGAGTATTCAATTATCGTTGCTCCGTTTTACGTGGAATTCGAGGACTGTTTTCGACTTTGGGGAAAGTCAGGTTCTTCTGAATCAACTGTACTACGCAGTAATGCTCTTAGTATACCCTGTAAGCAACAGACTGCTGATAATGGGTAAGATGTTGAATTTGATTTATTTTAAACAGAGTACAAACAGTGTAGGGTAACTTTTGGTAAGTTCTAAAAACTATAAAAATTTCGAGATATAATATATTTACATAATTTAAATTTCTTCAAAGTTGTGACAGTTAAAAGTCTAGGGTATCTCTTAGTCCTGCTTTGCTTCTTGTTGGCAACTTTTGATGTAATTTGAAGCACATTTTGTCAACATTGTTTGTTATTTTTGTTGCCGTTGTCGAGAAGGAAGCCCATGAAAATGTTGCCTGTAAGCCGACCACGCCCCTTGACAACCGCCCTTCGATTCTGCCTTGACAACGAGGGTAGCAACCAGACAGAACAGGAAATTGACAATTTTGTATCAAAGCTGCGGCGAGACGTTTCCAACTGGCCAACTGGCAGTCGCAATGCGAGATCAAATGTAAATCCCTTTAAATTATTTAAAAAGCGTCGCAAAGTTATCCAAAGTCATGCTCTTGCATTTTGTGTCTTCCACTTGCTCCAACTCCTACTTCTGCTCCTACTTCTGCCCCTTTTCCTGCTCCTGCTGCTGTTGCAGACATTTTCCCAGGCATGTCATAAAGAATGCCCTCGAGTGCCGACTGTTCGTGAGCATGAAAATAATTTCCTTTCCTCCCAAACAAACCTCCTTTGTGGCGCATAATAAAAATAAAAATTGCCAACAGTTGCAGCTGTTGGGCGACGACGTCAAAAGGGTTGTTGCCCCCTCCCGCTCGTCTTGGCCAAGTGCATCGCGTGCTTCTGGCCATGCCCAAAGGGTGCCTCGAAGTTGCTCACGTGCACGCGTTCTGGCCAAAGAGGCCAAAGCCAACAGCCAACAACCGAAGCGGGCTTAGAAGAAAACAACTCAAGTACGTCAACAACAACAACAGCAACAGCTACAACATATTGAGCAGGAACAATAACAACTACAATGAAATTGAGTATGGGAACGAGACCAAGTGCAGAAAGCAGGAAGGAGAAAGGAGGAAGCAGGAACAATTGCTGACTACCGTGTCACATTACGTGGCGAGAAAACGTCTAGTCACGTGGTCATCTAAAAGAAGAATGAGAAAGCAAGAGACAGACAGAGTGAGAGAGAGTGGGACAAGCTCTCCAACTTCATATGTGAGCAAAACTGTAACTTATTTATACAATGAATGCCTGGGTAATATATATTTCACAGCTATTGAGTTTGAGATTGTGAGTTATAGAACTGTCCCCCATAGGATACAAAGGATTAAATATATTGTGAGCTTGACAGAAGTAGCTTATTCAGCATTTAGAAGAAGGACAAACTTGGATTGCGACGTATGACGACTTTAAAAGTCGCAGTTTCTCAGGAAATAATTAATGAGCTCATATTAAAGTCGAATTTATTTTACATTAAGAAGCAACTAAATTGAAGACGATAGATCTGGTCAGGGCTTAAATTTAGAATAAATCCCTATTTGTAATCTTCCCAAGAGTTAAATGAATTTTTATTCCCAAAGAAAATGCTTGTGTCTTATAAGACATTCTATAATATTATTAAGTGTATGCAATAAAAAACAAAATTAATACTTTTAAAAATTTGTTTATTCGTTCCAGATTTAATCTTAGAGCCTCAAAATGACATTCCTACAATGTATCTTCCATTAAATACTCGTAACTGCGCTACAAATTTTTAAGGATTAATTTGATATTCCTAACAGAAATTTAAAGCTTGAGTTTTAATAGTTTCCTTTCCGCTGGAGCGTAACGCATAAATCTTAGGATTGTTAGTTTAAATATAGCTGTTGAATAGGAAGACTTAATTAGTTGCATGAGTTATTTTAAAGGGGGCTGCAAGCACTTACTTAGCCATTCTTGTAAAACACTCGGGAATTGCAGTGAAACAAAGCACGGCAAGTTGGCATTGTGTGGGCCATGCACATGGCTAAACTCTCTGGGCCAACTGGCAGCTGGCAACTGGCTGAGGTGCAACTTGAATTGGCAGTAGACCGTGAGGCACTAACAAGGAACTGGGGAGGGGGAAGAGGGCAGCAAAAAGGGGTACAAAATTGAATTGCGACTTTTTATGCTACCTGACATATTCCACACCCCCTCAGTGCAGGGGAAGGGAAAGAGGCTCATAATGGAAACAGGATATTTCATTACATTTGTGCATGCATGAGTGCTGACTGTGTAAAGGAGCAAAGTGGAATTAGGGGGTAGGGGGTGGTGTATCCCTATACACACACACACACCCAGAGAGAGGCAACATTGTTGAAATGCGCAAATATTGGCCCAAGTGGCGGCAGTAAAAGAGTCTACATCTTCTTCTTCTTCTCCTGCCTCTTCTCGTGTTTCTATGATGAGGATATCCTTCTCCCTCTGTGTGTGTGTGTGTGTGGGCGTGGTAGGCTACCTCTCGAGGGATTCTTTAGTTCAACAAGGACAGCTCTTTTATCTGAGGTGCGCACAATTTAACATTAAATTAGTCATGAATGTCGCAGTCGCAATTTCAGTTTCCATTGATTGAAAGACACTCAAATTACACTCGAAGCCCCAACCAGTATGACCTTTAACCTCCGCCCCATCCAGCACAGCCTGTAGACACGCCCCCTTTTTGCATAATTGCAATTGCCGGCAACGTTGTCGCAATATTTCAACGTCTGTCGTGGATTTGGATGGATGCGCATAAAAATAAAACATAATATAATATGCTTAACCCCTGCTTGCCACTGGTCATGCTCGCGCTGGAGGAGGGGATGAAGGGGAGGGGGTGGCTTGTGGTTTTGTCTGGCAGTTAACTTTGCCGTGACATGTGGCAAGCATAAAAGAACCGTAGAATGTCATGTTTGTTGTGGGCCGAACATGACGTTGAGTGGACAACAAAACGACGACGACGTCGACTATGATGATGACGGCGACGTCGACGTCGACGCTGACAGAGACATGTGACTCACAAAGTTTGTTAAGGGCAGCATAGCAAACATAGGCTGGAAAGGGAGGAAACATGCCAAAGAGGTGCCATGTCAACACATTGGCATTTTACACTATACAACAACGAACAGTTGACATTTTTTGATCAAGGTAAAGTTACCGCGAGGTTAAGGTGACTAAACCTTAGTTAACAGATAGAAGTTAGCTTAGGTTAAATAAATAGAAGAAGTCAGAAGAAGTAAGCTTTCTTGGTCACTGTGAAGTTGGACCATAAAGTAAATTTCAGGTGAGGTAAGAGTGAATTTTTTCAGAAATTAAATCTGAAACCCTTTAATTGTCTATCACAAAAAAAATATGAAAAATAAAACATTTCTATAACTAAAATATTTTTGCATATTCGCAAGTTTTAAATTTTGTGCTGCCTAGTGTTTTATGGCTGGTGGGCGGTTGGTGGACCGCCCACAATTTGTCCAAATGACGGTCAGTTGGGTGACCTTTAATATGCTCCTTCTGTTTGTTCATTAAATGCGCCTCAAATTTTAATTAAATGTCGCTTCGAGCTCGACGATTATTTGGAACGCACTTTCCACACACATTTCACATAGCGGAAAATTTTGCATTTTTTATTTTCCATTTTGCATTTTATTCACTTTTCACTTGCTTTACATTTTTGCGTTTCGTTTTGTTTTTGTCGTTGTTGTTTTTTGAGGGGTTTTTTGCCCTACACATTTAATTTGTGACGATTTCGCTTTGGCAATGAAAATGTGGAAAATGTATTTTTAAAAAGGCCACAACAACTACAACAATAACACAGCGGATTATCTGTTTTTATGCCGCTTCTTCTGCTTCTTATAGTTTTCCTTTCTTTTTTTTTTTCTAGTTGCGTATTTAAATGTGATATTTAATTTTGTATTTTGCAATTTGCAAATGATTTAAAAATAATTGAAGCCATCTCAAGAGCACATTTCAAATGATTTATTTATGTGCTGTTGATAAATTTGATTTGAATTTAAATTTGTAACGCATTGCCAGTGAAACAGAGAGAGAGAGAGAGATAGTGCGAGTGAGAGAGAAGAGGCGAGCGGGTTACGAGCACTCGACGCCCATTGAATTAATTAGGCTGCGATGAGGACGACACTTTAAACGCGAGCTGTACCAGCTGTGGGTGGCCATAACAGAAGCCAATACACACACACACACACACACACACCCACACAATACACATACACATACGCACTCCCCTTGCTCAGATGTTGGCTCGTGCTCTTTGTCGTCCTCTTGCTCCCACTCGCTCCTCACTGAAGCAGAAGCATTTTGCCCTAATTTTACTTTCTGCGATGTTATCAGGACACGCCACACACACACACACACATACACAGACTCGGAGACAGGACACATCCACATCCACATCCACGTCTACAGAGACAAACCCACACAAAGAGCACGAGCAACGAAGCGATTTGCTTTTTATTTTATTTTTTTTAAATTGTGCCCGCCCACAGTTGTCGCCTCCTGTCACACACTCCTGACTCCTGTTTCCCACGCTCTCCCCTTCATGTTGTGGCGTCCCTCGTCCCCTAATGGAATGTCATAATTTACGCACTTTTTCATTTGCTTGTCGTTTAGTCGCGCTGCATGGTTAACATTTTATTTGGTCCACGTTCGCGTCCTGTTTGCGGTCGCCTAATGAAATTAAAGTGGAAACCTCAACCGAAATTGTGGCAATGCCCGCAAATGCCAACAAAAAAAAACAATTCCGAACTGCGTTCACTCCGTCGACTTTTCGAATCCGCCTCAATCAATTGGAGCGCGCGTCCGTGCCGGGAAAATGTCTGCAATGAACTGATGACAGCCAGCGATGGCGACACGCCGCTCGGCAAATATCTACGGCACACCGACTGTCTGCTCTGCGCCGGACACCGCAGCCGGAGCACGGAATGCGTCGTCGTCGTCGTCGGCAGCGTCGTCGGTGAGCTCGTGCGTTGGCTGCGTCTGTGTTTTGGTTAGTTGGCAGCCTTTACTAAATTATTTCATTTTTGTGCTCTGCCAAAGAGACGCAAGAGAGCGCAGAGCGGGAAAGAGAGATGCCTGACCTTCTCTTACTTTCACAGTGGGACTGAGAGCAGTAAATGAAGTTAAATATTCTTCTTTATGCTATGAATATTATAACAATTTGCAATTAAGTTTTAAAATATTTTTGCCATAATAAGACCACGCCTGTCGTATACTCAATTTTTATTACTTTTTATTGAGTTTGAAAACCTGATTCAGTTTTGAAGTGTTTTCAAGTCGCTTTTGAGCTGGTTTACTCACGTCGTACAGGAACTAGAATTGTAAGATACTTATGTGTTTGTTATTAAATGAAGATTAGAAATTGACTATATATGTTTTAATATCTAAACATAACATTTGAAAAAAAAAATAGAAGACGAGTTCTGTGAAAATAAGTTTTTATTTAAATAAATTGTTTCCTGAGCCTGTATGTGTTTGATTGTCTTATTTACTTTAATTACTTTTATGAATCCTTAATAGCTTCTGCAAAGCACTCTCCGGCCTTGCCAGGCACTTTCTCTTAGCTACTTTTCGTCTTCTCTGGCGCATGCCTCTTTCACGTTCTGTTTCTCTTCGAAGTTCTCTCCAGTTCAGCCCTCTTGGCCGCATAAACAACAAACAATGTCAGCTTTTGGAGGCACGTTGCTCGCATTGTCTGTCTGTCCCCAGGGACTGCGACTCGCTCTTGCCGGTGGGTTAATGGGCAAATGTTCAAATGGGCAGGTGGACAGGATAACAGCTCAACAGCTGGACAGTTTGAGAGATAAACAGACAGTTGCCTTATGCAAGCTCTCTCTCCAACTTTCTCTCTCTTCGTCATTTGCTGTCTCTGTCTGGCGATTACACGTCTTACTTGTTGTGCAGCGTGACACAGTGTAAATCGTGTCACAGCGCGATGTAACTTCAGATGATTATGTTACTTATATTAGCATTAGTTGTGTATAGTTAGCGACTATACGACAGGTGGCTGCAAGCTTAGCGGGTCACATAATAAGAGAGAGTGAGAGACAGAGAGAGAGAGAGGGGGAGAGAGAGAGGGAGGAATAAGAAGGATAAAGAGCACAAGTCGAAGCACTTTCAATTTTATTTGCACGCCTTATGGCCAATATGATTAGCAAGCATTGCTCATACGCACCGTGGCACCACGCGCAAAATATTCAAATATCATTTTAATTTTTTCGCGTGTGTAATTTATTTGTTTTTTTTTTTTTACATGAGAAGATACAAGTTTCTAAGCTCGATTTACACGAGCGTATAATTTAATTAGTTTACTAGCTAGGCATCATACACAAAAAGACTTAACCAATTTGTTAAATTATACATACATTTAGCGATAATAAAGATAATTTTGAGTGATGTTTTTGAAATTTTGGATTCCCATGAAATGTTATGTTAGATTAACACATACAGCACAGCACAGCAAATTGTCAATCTTATGAACTAGTAAACTACATATAATAACTACTTGTAAATTTATGCTCCTTTCCATTTTGTTCTTTGCCTTCTGTGCCGCAGGTCGTATGCTTAATAACTAAGTATACACATACACATATATACTTTACATATATGTCTGAATTATCTGCATTATATTCGTATACTATCAGCAGAAGCTGCTTCAGACGGGCTGCACCTCGCAGACGAAGTAGGTCTCAAAACTGCAGGGTGAATCATTCCACTTGAGTCCTTTGCCATCGCGATTCCACAGCTCGAGGCAGTTCTCCTCCTCGCCGTTCTCGTAGCGGAAATTGTTGGGCTCGCCGGCATTCCAGTTGGTGAATGTTATCGGTCGTCCAGTGGCCATCCAAAAGTAATTGCCCTCGTCGGCCAGATCTGTGCCGGATATCCAGAAATGTTCGTGGCCCAAACCTGTAAATTGAGAGAGAGACACTTTGGTTATATATTGTGACCACTTATCAATCGATTAAGGCGTCAACTGTTTGTCCATTTGAGGGGGCGTGGCAAAGACAACTACTTAACTCGCCCTCGCACATTCACTTTTCAATGGTCTCTGTTGTTGCCATGGAAAGTGCAATGGAATTGAATGCATGGCCGCAATTCGAGTCGCAGTTGTGGCTGTCCTCCCCTCCCCTCCCCCTCTAGTGTCTCCTATTGTCATCGGCCAAGAGTTTTGGGTTACCAACTTCCGTGTATTATGCACGCTAGAAAGTCAAAGCCCCCCAGCCAGTCTCTGTCTCATTCGCTCGTATTGGAATGCCCTTTCCCCCACCCATTGGCTGTTGCATCGAGTTTCCATTTCCACTGACCATTTGACGTGCAGTCACTTACCAAAGTCGCGTATGTGTTTCTCCAGTCTATCGTTCTCTTCCTGTGATGAAATGCTCGCCAAGTGCATGCCGTGGTAGCGGCAGTATTGCGTGGCTTTGAACCAATTCGCCTGAAAGATGAAAGATAAAAAAATGTCAGTGTTAAGTTCTCAGCACAAAGAAAACAAAAGTGACTTAAAAGAGACGCTGCTTAAATACACTTTGAGTTTTTAAGAACTACGGATATACAAATATTCTGAAAATTCTGTTTGAATATGGATTAAAAATATTATTTAAATACTTATTTATTCAATAAAAATTAATAATAAACATTTAACAATTTGAGTACAATTTTTTTTTGACTGAAAATAATTCTTCTGAAATTTCAAAATAGAATAATATAAAAAAAAGAGTATTTTATAATTATTTTATAATAATCTAAACATTTTTTTTAAATAAGAATTAAAAATAATATTTAAATAACCATTTATTCAATAATAATTAATAATAAGCGTTAAACAATTTTAGTACAACATTTTTTTAACTGAAAATAATTCTTCTGAAAACGGGCATAAATAAAATTTTTCTCTTTTCAAGACCTTTCGAAATAAAACTTATGTTAGCTTTTATAGGGTACAAATCGCGGAGAAAACTTTTTTTTTGGCATTTGAAGAGAATTCACGTAGATCCCTCAGCTGGCATAAAGTGCACGACAGCAAACAGAACAGAGCCCGTGTCGCATGCTATTAAGACTGCCTCAATCCTCATGCCTCATGCCTCATGCCACAACCCCGCTGAGAGAGGGTGGGAATGAAAGTTCTTTCTTTATTCTCACATGGCAAACTAATTGACTTCTTGGCTTCACTGGAGCGTTCTTTTACAGGCCAATAATCACTTTCAGTTAGCGTGTTACCCACAAATAACAACAACAACAACAACCACGAACGAAAGAACATCAATAAGAAAAAGAGGAGAAAATTCACATTCAACACTTTCACTACGTCATCGACATTGGCAAAGTGTCGAAGATGCTGCTTTGGTTTGCGCTCTATTCGCGCACAATTACGGGTAATACAATTAAAGCCAAGTTAATGACGTCGTCGACATAGGCGGTCGACCGCAGAGCAAAACCAGGACTGGGGAGTGGAGGAGGGAAGCGGAAGGGAAGCGGAAGCGGAAGGGGGGAGCTAGTTACGTAATCGATTTAGGTGCACATCACCTGGCAGACAGAATATAGAAAGCACTCACATGTGCTGGCAACTCAGTTATGTTGTGGCAACTAAAAATCTACCTGAAATAGATTTTGTTGCCACGGCCAGAATGAAAATCAACAGGCGGCAAAGGGTTGGCTAATAAAGAGGCAAGCGCAGAGCCCATTAGTGTTAATTGAATATCAAATTGAATTTAATGTTACGCATACACACATATAGTGACAGATTGATGCCCACACACACACACACACAGGACATTGCGAAAGTGTTGCCAGCTAAATCGAAAGCTTTGATGTGTTGGCCACGTCAACAGCGACTCTAATTGACAGCCAAACTCCCAACTTGAATATCCAATCCTGGCCTGACGCCCTCGTCTGATTCCCAGGCAGGTTAAATAACTAATTCAAAGTAAAACATAAAATGCTGTCGACTTTTATTGACGTTCGTCAGTTGGGAACGGAGATTTGCAGTCAGGTGAAAGGCCATAACAAGGAGACAGCCAGGGAGGAGCAGGAGGAGAAGGAGAGAAAAATGAGGGGCAATCAGAGGAAGCCAGCGGCGAACACGTCTGAATGTGGCAACTTCAAATGCTCGTTTACGATCTGGATCAGAGTCATGCAATTGCATGTGAATTGTTGAGTACTCGAATCGATGCGACTCAAATCGACTTGAATCGTATGTGTGTCGAGTTCGTGACAAGCTTCAGAGGTGGGCAGCAGTTGATGAAAGGATTGAGCCAGGATGATTGTCGGTTCAGTTTGATTTTTTGATACGATATTACGTAATGAATGTCAGACGGAGCAAAAGTGAGAGTGCAAGAGAGTAAAAAACTGGGCGAACTGCATTGTATTCATTTCCGACGAGGCAGAAAAGACTAACAAAGTGATGATGAAACCAGCAAGACAGGAGTGATTGACTGGTGGATACCCTGTAAGTAGATTTCGACTGCTGTCAGTTTACAGATTTTAAGAGATATGAAGTAAATTGGTAGATAGCTGCCATCAAATGATAGGAGAGGTAAGGTACTGGATACCCTGTAATTATGAAGGAGTTTACTTGGATATGTAATGATTGTGAAACAAAAATATTTGAGAATTTTTACTAACTGTTCTGAGGCGATTTTCTAAATTAAAAAGGGAAATGAAGAGAAAGAGGGTGAAAAATTGTGATGGTTGTGTATAAGAAGTCATATTTTATTTAAAGAAAACAGCTTCTAAATTATCTAAATAGTTCAAATTTCTATTTGCACCTTGCACACATTTAAGAGATAAATATAAAGTTAAGCTGCTTGTTCTACAAATGACAACAAATTGAATTTACAGCAGCTCAATTAAGGGGCAACATTAAAATGATTGACAATTCTGTTAATGTCATTAACACATTCGACTGTATTGAGATTAGTTGCTCAATCGACAACTGCCTACAGCAACTACACCTTCCCCCGCCTCAGTCACAGCCTTTAATCAACTGCAATTAGTGTCGCATTTAAAAAGAAAAAAAACATCAAACCGAGTCCAAGTCCAGCTGCTGACTTGGCCAGTCTGCAGTCGGCTCTTGGCGTGTTGCTGGTAAATTAATTTTACCATTTTCAATTTAGTTTTTGCGAAATTTGCATATTTACACACGATGAAATGTTTATGGCCAACGAACGATTCGCATTGCGTAATGCGCGAAACAGAAACATTTAAATAAATATAAATTATTCATGAGGCGCTTACAGCGCCATTCTTAATTGCATATCCCAATAAATAATTGGAACATTTCTAATGAAGTCCACAAAACATTAAACCACACAAAATAACTAAATGAATAAATTTAAACATTTATACATTTCTAATAATCCCGGTTTTCGAAATGTATTCATAAGTTTAAATGTCAACGTTCGAGAGAGAGAGAGAGAGCAAAAAGAGAGTAAGAGAGAGAGTAAGAGAGATAGTGTTAACGTTAGTAGGCTAATATGTTTTGTCTAATACCATTGCTAATCAGCCACGTGATCAGCACTTTATTAATGTGCTAGTGATGAATTCAATTCACAATCAAACGGTCGATGTGTTTACAATACGATTGTTTTACGAGTACTAACAACCCCCAAACCCCCCACCCACTCTCCCCATTAACAATTTGTGTGCACAAAAATTAATTACTTTTTCGCTGTTTTTGGCTGTGGTTTTTGTTGCTTTTGGGGTTGAAGACCCTCCGCTGATTAAACACATTAAATAGATTCCATCATACAAGTTTCATTTAGTCATAATTAGTCAAACAATTTGATCGATAGAAATTTAATTTCACTAAATTGCATTTAAGCAAATTTGCATAAAAATCTGGTTTAACTTTAAGTTAATTGCCATAAGGTATAGGATTACCTCATTCTCTTCTAATCTTTATCTTTATCGCTATTATTGTCCACTTCATTTCACATTCAATTGATTTAGTGGACATCATAAAAATTAAATTTATAATCATTTCATTATATTTAATTTAAAATTTGAGAAATCGTTTCGAAATTTATATTTATATTTCCAAATTAAGAAATGCAAGCAATTTGCATATGAAACTGGATTGACATCAAAATGATATATGAAAATAAATTCCCAAATATTAATAAGCTCATTATCTAGTTCTATTCTATTCAAATTCTCTTATTTCGAAGGAATAGTTTTCAAAGAAATGTCGTTTGCATAAAAAACTTGTTTTACTATAAAATAGTTTCCTTTCCAATTTCCACCACAAGAACTAAAATAAATAAATGTCAGAGTTTTAGCCAAAAATGCACAAATTTGCATTGATTACCTCATCGTCTATTCACCTGAGCTGTTGTCCATACTTAAACATTTAATAGATCATTAAACAATTAAAGTAATTAGTTCTGTTTAATTCAATTTGGCGGTTTTGTGTTTTTAAGCACCTGCTGCTTAAATTTATGGTCTCATTGAACTGCCAAATGTTTGACTCGAATTCTTTGCAGTTCATATCATGAGAACAACATCTCAAGAGTGTGAATAAACGCATAATCGATCTTTAGCTGGACAGTCTGACCTTTGCGTGTTTCCCACTCCCCGTAAATAACTTCCTCAGTTCTTCCTCTTTCATGTACCTTAATCGCTTGACTCATAACTGTTATTTACCATTCATTTGACTATAAATTTGTTTACATCTGAATATTAACGATCAACTTAATTATTCCAATTTACAATGACGATTTCAGTGGCTGCCGTTAAATTAATATATTAAACTATATTTATGGTGCAGCTTTAAAGTTCAAGGAGAACGCTTTATATGGTATACCTAAAGAAGAAGAAGATTCATAGTTTGAATGTGAATACAGCGCCGTTGTGATAGATTTGCATACTCGTCTCACTTGTTTATCGTTTCGGCCATTGGCCAAAAAACGCGCCGAAGTCGCGTCCAAGTCGCGTCATAGTTGCACGCGTTTTGGGCGCGTTTTGAATGGCTCGTACGCCGTTTTAGACCTTTATAATTTTGACTAATGCGTTTTTAATATGAATGGTTACATTATTTAAAAGACGTCATCTCACGAGATTCTTCAGCTATTTGAATCATCATGGCCGACTGATCAATCGCTGGGGTTTTTTGAATGATTCAATGGCATTGGCATCAGCTCTAAGGCTAACGATATCTATCAGTCAATTATATAGAGAAGGTTGCCTGATTCGAGGTGTGGCAGCTAACAACTACACAACTTCATATCGAAATAATAACAAAACAAGAAAGAAGTTAATGAACCCTATATTTAAAATCGACTGATTAAGAATTTGTCATTTATCCTGATCAAGAATATACATAAGTACTTCACGGGATCTTTTATGGAAATACTGGATAAAATCTGACAACTATTAACTCAGCATGATATTGCATTGTCCGTTGGTTTTTCGTTGTCTGTCGAAATCGACTTTAATTTTTGTTGTAAAAATCGCAGATGCAATATGTGCAATAAGTTTATGAGACGGCCGAACCGGACTGGGGACCGTTGAACCGTTGGACGGTTGCACTTAAATGTTAATGGTGCGGAATGCAGCTTACCTTGAAGAAGATGCCGAGATAATAACGCTTCTCGCCCAGCTTCAGCAGCGGCATCGTCCATTTGTTCGGCATGTACTGTGACTCGTCCACGCAGTTCGGGCAGTCTATAAATAAAAATCAAGGAAGCACAGGGAAACAGGCATATCAGTAAAACAAATATAACCAAAAAGAATACAAATTTCTGTAAGGGAAAAAACAAAGCGAGACAACGACATCGGAATATCAAGGTCGTATGAAATTTGCATTTCAAAATAACAGTATTATTTTTTAAATTCGTAATAATCAATAAGGTTTTATCTGATTTAACTGGATTCAGTTATTAAGAAATTCTTAACAGTTTGATGTCAAACACAGAAAAATGTACATTATAAGAAAAAGCCTCTTTTAACTAATGGCTATGAAAGCGAATTTCGCTGTACCCTCTAAATTGTGATTGCTCTTGGTCTCGAGGGGCGGCTGCCATCACCCAAAAAAACCAAAACCAAAGCAGTTTTCAAAAGACTTAAGGCAACGGAACAGGTTCCGTCTGACGTCTTGGCCAGAATGTTTGACAATGGCTTTGATTTGGGGATCTACAAATGAAACGAAACTGAATCAAGGTTAAGCACACCATTGTCTTGGTCTTAACATGCGTGGAGTTTATATTCAGTTCTGAGTGTGTGAAGGTCATTACGGCAATATGGGAAATATTCGTATGTATGTTTGTATGTTGATTTATTGTATGAATGGGGTAACATTCTGTCAAACATGCCAACAACATGTTGGCCAAGTTAACGGCGTTTCTTTTGTCTTTTGGCAGCAGACATAACAGACACAACACAAAATACAAAACAACAAAACAACAAAAGACAATAAAACGACACCCAAAACTGACAGCTGAGCAAAAATTTCATTTTCGCGAATTTTGTTAATTAATCATCCCAAATGGTTGCCATTACGAGCCAAGGCCATAAGCAGAAGGCGGCATTAATGATAATTATACTGGTGTTGAATGGTGCTTGTTGTTATTGTTGTTGTTGTTGCGGCTGTTACGATTGTTGTGGTTGCTTTACGCTTTTTGGGCAGCTCAAAAGTGCAGACGTTGCGGCGAGTCATTTAAGTATTTACATGAATTCACACTGAATAACGGAGGAAACAACATCAAAAATGTAATTTAATTTTAATAGAAACATTAGGATTATTAAAAAATGTAATAATGCGAAATGTTGCATTTTATCTGATGACAGCATGTTTAAATCTAAATAGGGCGTTTTGATGAAAAAAGAAGTTAATGATTCTTTTTATGATGCCATTATTTGTCTTGACATACATCAAATAAGCAAATCGCTAATTTGTTTATTTCCTATTCTTGCATAAAAAATAAAGCTTTCCTTGCTGCTTTGTAATCTTCTAAATTTATGATAAGACTTTGGAAATTTCATTAGTAGCATAACATTATCTGTCAACGTTAAACTGCCTCAAAAAACGACTTAAAAAATGCACTTTCTTTCGATCTCGATGTCAAGTTTCCCATTCAGTTGCATCATTGAATTAAACACGCATTGTTAATTGCCCCATCGACCGGTCGAGATCAGACCTCAATTGGACATCGCCTGAGATTTGAAATTAAAGGCGTCAAATTGGTTAAGTTTCCGGCAAAACTTTATTCAATTTGCATTCAGTTTTTTTATTGTTGCCCGTAAATCAAAATTTCGCTTTGCCAAAAGTAACTGTGTTTTAATAAATTATCAACAAGTTAAATAAACATTTGTGGCATAATATTTGTAGTTTGAATTTCGCATGCAATTAATTTAATTTTTGGGCCGAAAACCAGTTTGGATTTAAGGCCTGCAGGCGGATCAAAGTCAATGCCAATACTCGTCATTATCCCCCGCCCCTGCCCCCGCCCTCGACCCCTCTTTTCCAACTTCTCCAATAACCGATTGCAATTAAAATTGTATTAAACAAGGCTGTGCATCGTTTTGCTCACAAGTTGCGACCTTCGGCAACCGTTGAGAAGTGGAGAGGAATCGCAGCCAAAGGTGAGGACAGCTTGACGTAACTGACACGAGACCTGTAGAGATGTCGGGTTTTATTTACTCTGTTCAGAAATCCGTTGAAAATAATTGGCAGCGACAACAGACAGCAGACAACGCACACCAGCCAAAGAAAAAAAAAAGACTTCCATTTAAACATTGACAAACTTCCTGTTTAATAAAACATCATCAAACAAAAGAATTTCTTGAGTTTCTACTCAATTTGTGTATTTTTATTGTTGCCAAATAAACGAGTTTAACTTTTTTATTATAAACTAGCTTAACTTTATAGCTGGTCTGAATATTATAGAATTTAAATTTGGAGAGTCTAGCTTTTCGCTTCAATGATTAAACCAATCTCGACTCAAATAAAATGGTTGCAATATTACGCATACGCCCCGCTAGTCTGTCAATCTTTCGGCTGTTGCATTTTAATCAATTTCGGCCCAGTTTTTGCACCGAGTATCTGAATTTTAAATCAATATGGAACATCTGACCCTGGCCTTCAGTTGCCTTTTAGCTTGTTTCGCATTTTGAAGCACTTTAATGGGTTTCTTCTATTTGATTTATTGTCGCCAGTTTATCGCTCTCTTTCGCTCTCAATATGGCCAGTGGTTTTTGTCACAATCAATTTCATTTTATTACAGATATTTCAACAGCTGCCACATTCGAAAAAAAACAATAAATCCAAAGTCGGCAGACAGGTGTATGAACAAAAACAACGAGCACTCTACTAATTTGTCTGATGGCTCAAAGCGAATCAAAAACCAAAATCAAAAAAGGCAAAAACAAAACTGTCATTAAATAAATAAATAAATTGGAGCGACAGGCATTAATCAATGAAATGCTTTAACACGGTAGCTGCAACAAATACAAATACAAATACAAATACACATCTCGTTAATGAAACGCCAAAGCCAACAAAAATTCCAAATTTGAAAAGTGAAAGTGAATTTTGAACTGCTCGCTTCAGTTGTCGGAAGGATGTGCAGCACTGTCTGATGCTATGAAGGTTATGCAATCGCAGATGAGGGGAGTATTGTGTTTTTTATTCAACATACCAGCGACAGGACCTGTTGATGCTTTGCTCGGCGTTGCCAACGTCCTGTCCACTGTGCAGAGCAGCTGCACAGCGATTATCACAGTCAAAATTATATATTTTTGCATGTTTGTGCTGTTACTTTTCGATCGAACTGCGTTTGAATACGATTATTATGTTTATGTTGAATCTATTTTTGTTTGTCTATTAATTGTAGTTTATATTTTTCTCAAAACTTATTTATCCAGTTATGCAAATTTGCACTTCCGTAAAGATAGCAAAACAAAAATTTCGCTTGGCTTTTTTCATTCAACGCATTTTTGAACAAAATTTATGGAATGCTGCAGATGCACAGATTTACATATGAATTTTGATGCGCGTTCCGCTTCGTATTGTAATCGGCGCCGTTCGTTATCGGGCTGGGAAGATCGTGAGACGGAATCGAAAGTTGCCAAAAAAATACAGCGTAGATAAAAGATGTTGAATATATTTAGTTATTTTTTTTTATTTTTAAATTATTGACCAAAACGAAGACCTCGTGCGCATGCGCGCCCAAACTGACCGTCGGTTGTCGAAGAACTAACAATTTTGGACCTCATTGGCGCCGACTAACGCAAAATCTCCAACGAGAGACAACAGTTGAGAGTTGAGAGCTGAGAGCGGGAGAGTGAGAGAGCGAGAGCGAGAGAGAGCCAGTTGAACTGGTTCGACAGAGAGTTGCAGTCGCTTCGAACTCGTTTGGCGGGGCTTCTTTTTTCAGCTCCGAAAGATCAGCAGCAGATGAGATGCTGTGTGGACAGTCGGTCGCACTTGTTGTGGCCAACGGTGGCACAGGGGAGGGACGGGGAAAACTGCGGCTTGCAGCTTGTCAAACACTTGACGTTGAAGCCGCAGACATAACTTGAGGCAGCTGCCTTTGCTGACCAAGGTAACATCAGTGGAGCGTTGATTTGGACATGCCCACCAAGCTGAGCTCGAGCGTGAAACAAACACTCCCCCTCAACACCCCTCAACATCCCCCAGCATCCCTCAGCAAACCAAACCAAAGCAACTCAGTCAACATTTCAAAATTCTGGTTATGCGGTTATCGCATTGCAAATTCTCTGACGTCGCGACGTTCTAAGATTTTGCAATTTCACTGAATCTTGAATTTGAAACTGAAACTGAGTCAACGTCAACCTCAGCGTCAACTCAATTCAAATCAATACCATTTGTGGCTGATGCTTTCGATTTCTTTTGGATAGCGATACATTGTTGCTAGCCGCGTTTCTTGATTGACCTTGACAAATTTAATAAGTACCCGATTTGTATCGCCATTGTCAGCTGTCAATTGAAGTATATTGCGTATACGTAATGTGGTCATACTTTATACTGATGTCAAGTAATTTCCTACAGTTAATTGACAGAATTAGCTTTAGGCCACAAACAGAAATATTTCTCAAGTTATTAAAGTATGTGCTAAGTGCACATTGCGTATACGTAATATGCCCACAAACATGTTTCTTCAAGAAGAAACTTGCAAAGACATTTGAATATCATAAAATCTGCTAATAAAATAATTTTAAGAGTTACTCAAGAATAATCAACAAGTACATAATTCAATATTAATATTTACTTGAATTTACTGTCAGTCACTCGCCTTCAATTATAAAAATTTTAAAGTGTCCCCAAAAATTAGCACTTAAATTGGCCAACAAATGTCAGAGGCAACAGAAAGAAGCAGAGATAACACTATAATCAAATGGATCCTGAGAGGGGAGCAGAGTCATTTCTGGCAACTGAAATCGAGACCATGAATGAAGTGAGAAAGTGGGCACCACTTATAGAAATGCTCTCAGTTGTTGTCCTAGTCTGTGGAATAGCTGGTTTATTTCTCAACTATATTCACTGATGGGTATTCGGCAGTCGTGCCCACTCTGCACATTTTGGATGTGTTATTGGCATTCTTATAAATGGCATCGGTCTATCTGGTTCTTCTGCTTGGCTTTAGACCGTAAAATAAACGAGAAATCAACAACAAGCCGAAACAAGTTGAACTCCGTTTAATTTTATATTCAGCCTCTCGTGTCTTCAGTTCGATTAGCGTTTGCCATTGAAAGTAGATCAGAGTCTATTCGACTCACACAATGGCCGAGTTCATTGCTACTCGGCCATCTGCGATTCAGGGTTTGTAATAAAAACCAGACTCGTGGCTTGTTTAACTGTCCTATTCTAGGTGAACCCCCTAACGGATTGTGATAGCCCACAATTTTGAATCAATTTAGATTCTTACAAACATACATACAAACATAATTGACTAATTTTAGGCTCTCATCGGTGTCTTGTTTTGAAAACATTTTTAAAAAATTCCTAAAAACGTGTTTTAACATGCGATTAAAATCTGCCTGCCAAACTTCGTTTTTTTTATCAACTTTTGGGCAAACACAAATAATTTATTGAGTTTTTGTCGAAAGATGGACAGCTAATGGATCAAATTAAAGCTCATAAATAAAATTGATATGTAAATTTTTGGCAAATCTATTGTTTTTTTCACGTGTTTGTCGACGGGCATTCGAAAGTGTTTATAATTCCCAAAGAACTTTTATGTAATATTTATCTATTGTAGTCTTTCTGTTCTTCGTTTCCCCCTCAAGGTTAATTTGGAGTTGATTGACTTTCTTAGTCAAATGTCATGCTGCCCACAGAGACAATAGATCGCAGAGATTTATTCCTTTCATGTTATCTCAAACTAATGTCAGCAATGCTAAAGTTTTATTTGCTTATAAATGAAATTTCAATGCGAATTTAAGACAATGAGTTGCATACAAACAAGTTCGATTCAGATTTCCGCTCTGCTAGCTGAAGGTGTGAATTCAATTCGAATTTAAGAAACGAGTTTCAATCTCAACTCAAATATTGTTAGCCATAAATTACAGTTTCAATATTGAATTTATTGAGTTCAGCCAGCTATCAGTTTTTGGCCCTGGCCATCGCAAAGTGGCGAATATATAGTAAGTATGACTTTAATTGCGCAAATAGACTGCCAAAATAAAGCATAAATTAAATGAATTCGTAGTCGCATGCATCATACGCCTCGTGGGCCATGAAGCGAATCGGCGTGAAAACGAAATATGCCACAGAGACCGCATCAAAGTTCGTATGCAAATAACTGAGATGATGAGACAGCAGTGTGTGTGGCATGAAGTGGCAAGCTGCATCAGCGGCAACACAAGGCTATTAACTCAAATATTGATGATATCACGCATACTATTCAAGACAGTTGTAATTTGATTCAGTGACGGCTTTGCAATAAACCTTAGCCAACTGGAGCTCCACTTGACGTCTCTATCTCTCTTAATTGTTAGCTTGATTGATGACTTTTGGCTTGGACTCACCACTGTCGATCTCATTCTCGCTGGGATCACGATGAAATATATCGCCATAGTACTGATCATGTTGCTCTGACTCCACACTTTGCAGCGACTCCTGGACATCATCATCGAATTCGTCCTGTGGATTCTCATTGGCCTGGGACTGCTGATCCTCGGCCAGGTCCAGATCCTCCTCCTCGTCCTCGTACTGCACTCGCTGCCGTTTCGAGCTGCTCGCCTGTCGCTTGGCGGACGCAGCTGCCAGACGATTGCGAATTGATCCACCTCCACTTTTCTTGAAGCTGTCGCCGCTGGCGGAGAAGCCACGAGGTCGCGGCCGTCCCGAGGGCTTTGGCTTGGGCAGTATATCCGCAATCGTGGGTATTTTCTGGCTAACACTGCGATTGGGAAACAAACGTCGCTCCAAATAATTGGCGAATATCTGTTGCGTTATTTGATTCTGACGTGCCAGCTCACTCTGATCCAACTGGAAATCGGCAGTGACTGGGCTGCTTCTGCTGCCTCTGCTGCTGGCTGCAATTGAAATGAAATCACAAAACGATTAATCATGATAATCACATGTGGGACGAGGCAATTGTGCAATGCCCTCAGCTCTTAGCTGGAGCAATTACATAAACTCCGCCGACCCACGTTCATCTCGAAGCGGAGGTGCAGTAAATGAAGTAATTAAAACGAGTACAAGAAAAGGTAGCGGCAATACAAGCACACGAGTCTCACATGCCCTTACATCAATCTTAATTCGCGTTCGACTCTTCAAGTTGATTCAGGGGAACCACCAAAAACAGTGGGCCATATTATAAATACAGCTGATGACGTCAAGCTGTGGCGACAAGCATTCATCAAATGTTGGAGAGATGCTCCGACCTCGGGGTCGTATACTTAATATTTGAATTCTGCGAACTGACTGATCATTAGCTGTTGCTTTAGGTAGCTAAAGTTTTTTTTTTATAAATTTGCATTCAAGCCTTTTTTAATGACAGAATGATCAATTGCCATTTGGCTTACGTCTCCGGACACTTTCTTTAACATTTTTATTTTTTGCGCAACTGTGTCAAGGCCAAAAGTGTTTTGAGTTTTGACTGCCAAGCGGCTTTTAAGCGGATCGACTTCCAGTTTCCGTAGCCATCTCCCGTCAGTTAATGAGTTCAAATTGCCAAATAATTGATATAAATGCTGCCGTAAACAGCGCACTCAAAGCAGCACTAAGGCCATAAATGCCATAAATGCTCGCACTCTTCAACAGCCCCCAGCTTGCTGCATTAGCGCCAAAAGACAACGCATCAACAAAACCCAACCCAAGCCAGCCCAAAAAATTGTCGTGCTGCCGACAAAATTTAATTACCAGCTGCTTTAGTTTATGTCTGTCTGGATTTTTGTAACGCCTTTGCAAATATGTTTTTACCATCATTAAACTGCTAAGTAAAATAAAAGATATTATGCAATTTATTGTCGAGTCAAAAGTAAACATAAAAACTTTCTGCATTTTTTTTTTACCATATTTCGCACTCGACTTGGCCATCATTTAACAACCCGCAGAGCCTGTGATGGAGTGGCTTTGAGTGCAAATAAAAGTTCGCTGAAATTGGGAGTGTTTACTTGAGTACGCGATAAATCTTTTCGTGTAACAAGCAAATCGCATCAGAAACTTAATTGATTTAGGCTGCAAAGCGCCTTTAATTTATGTAAGATTATACATATAAAAAAGTATATTTTTCTTTAATTTCATATTTTTTTAAATTATAGTTACTCATGACAATGTTACTTCAAACTAAAAACTTCTCAGAGCTCCCTAAATACATTTTAAATTTGGAAAGTTAAAAGGGAAAAAAGTGAAAAGTGAAATGTAATTGATTTTAGTGGACGTTGATTGACTCTATCGGAAAACAATTTAGCGGCTTTCAAACGGATACTCGACATAAATTAAGATTCAATTTCAATTTTAAAGTGCTGCACTCGAGTTGAGTTTTGAGCAAAGTCATTGATTGATTAATTATCTATTCCAAATCCATTTGCTGGCCATCCTTCAGCGGGTAATTGTGCTCTGGTTGAGGTCACAGATTGAACAATTTCAGCATCGTCGACAAATCGAGAGAATTGTTTCAACAATGTGTCATAATAGCAGCCGCATTATAGGCCCATTGTTAACGCGGCTTATACGTAATTGTTCTCAACGAGCCAACAAATCAAGCTGAATAATCCTTGACTTATTATGAGTGTTTTGTGGCTCATTTTGAATGTAGTTCTTGTTGCTTTTATTTTGTAGTTGCAGCGGCAATTTACATGCCATTGTTGACCAATTGAGCCACAAAACGTGATGGCCCAAATGCTCGATATAATCGAATTCCCGATCTCCGATCTCCGATCGCCTTTTGGCACGCAGTCTTAAAAATACCTATTGCATTTTTATTTGTCATTTGATTGGAGTTTATTAATTTCACGAGCTGCCAGCGAACGTGCAACGTGCAGCCATCTAACCATGCAACCGTGCAACCATGCAACATAAAGGCAGCTTGTAACCCAGTTCTGTCTGAATTGATGTGTATCTGTATTTAGCAGATACACGGCAAAGGCACATTGGCTAATTGTCGTTTGGCTGGCATATAAATCATTGGAGACTCGCAGAGGATGTTGAACTGCCTTGGAAATGCGACAGCAACAACAACAAGCAGCAAATCAAACAGTAAATCATTTTGACTTGCATCTGTTGCAAATAACCACCAGCTACACCAGCGGCATGCAGCAGATAATAATGTATCTGTATCTGTATCTGTATCTATATCTGTAGCTGTAGCTGTATCTGTAACTATGACTACAAAGAATCGAGGGCCGTGTAATTGCCGCTTGGCTGAAAAGAGGTCAATTAGCAGCAGCATCTACAAGTACTCCAACATCAACGTCAACTGCAACTGCAACAACAAAAGAGTTTGCTTTGAAGTTGCGTAATTCGCCATGGAAAGGAAACAGCAAAAAGTAAAAACAAAAAATTATGTGCGAAAAACATCTATGCCAAAAATGTAACAAACTCGATCACGACGACAAGACCTGCCCCATTCCAAAAAAAGTATTGCAGCAAACAAAAAGTGTTTTAGATTTTCATCTCATTTTCCAGATAATGTTTGTCCATTGCGCAATCAAAGCGCTCGCAATTATCTAAAAACGTTTTTTGTGCGGCCGTCAACGCGGCGTATGCGTAACTCAACACCGAAGCGCATACGCCCCGTTGGCCGTGCTGTGGTGAAGCCATTTGATACATCAAAGATGTACATATAGTATATTTATATATACAATAGTCATGCGTATGCAATTGATTCTCAATGTTAAACAAGATTTGTAAAAACTAACAGCTAATTAATGGCCTCAGGAATGGATTAAGTTCTGCTGAATAGACACATTTTACGGCTTAATTGCTGGCCACTTAAATAGTTGTTGAGCCTATAAATTATTAATCAAAAATTTGCATATCTGATGTAAGCTTTCGGCCTAAGAACTTGCCAATCCACCATCAATATATTATCAAATTTATTTGTTAATTCTCGATTATTGCAAAGCAGGTGCTTGAACTCAACAGGGAAAGAAGAGAAAGGTGAAGAAAACAGAGGAATTAACTTAAGTATATACCATTCTATCTATTAATAGTCAAGTCAATGAACGATACATTAATCTTTCATCTGATTACCAAGTATGGGAGTGTTGAAAACACGCGCTCACTTTTGGCTTTTGATTGGTTGCAAAATGTCACAAGGTAAAGGAAGAGGTAATATATTTATGGCAGACTCGTACAATACGTATAAGTAGTGTTGACTCTAATACGAGTTCCATAATTCTTGTTGCTATCATTTTAAATTTGTGCATATTTATTGATTGGAATTGCAACAGAAACACAATTCTCAGCCACAATACAAAACTTTAAGTTCAGAATAGCATATGATATGATACGATAGCTGATAAAATACGTTATTGAAATGAGATTTCAGATTTGTTATTTGCGCACTGCTGTTGAATATTTCATAAGACATTTCATATGAAAACGCCAATGACATTAATAATTTTTATCGGCAAAACATATAAGACTAGAGCCAGTTTTCAATTTTTATTACGGATGGAAAGAAATGTTTTGGCTAAAAGTTTGCATTCATTAGCGTAATTAAAGTTAGCTTGGCAGGAGAACGGCTAACGGTACTTGACAGATTCTTAATGCAGTAGCTCTAACTTTCATTTGATTCCCATACAAGTTTCAGCACAAGGTCAGATAGATTCCAACTCTAGATATTTACTTAATTTATTTTGCGATTCTCTGCTATCATCTGTCATATAATTGGAGAAGAAGCTCATAGATTTTAAGACCCTATAACTTTCGAGTTCTGTTCAAGTTTCTTTGCAAGGTTAACTTCTTTAATGTGCAAGAGATTCACACTTTCTGCTGTCACTAGTCGTAATTCACAACTAAACTCTAGTCGCACTTCAAGGTCAATTTGATTAAAGTCTTTTTCTTTCACGCCTCAACAGCTTTCGTCGGGCATCGAATGAGGCAGCATAAAAAGACTTTGTAACAATCTATCTAAGTGCAATATTAAATATTTGTTGGGCAATTGACGCAGCCTCATTACGGTTAAGATGTTGGCTGACGACCTTGGCATGGATTTAGCCACTTCAGATGCCACTTGCCACTTGTGGGCATGAGGGAAAGCTCCAAGTACTCGTACTCACCTCTTTTGTCGCGGGCAGCTGCCTCTGCTGGCGTCTCTGCCGTCTTCTCCTTCTCCAACACCTCCGCAATGAGACTTTGTGGCTGTGGTGCAATGGGAACATTCGATCGCTTGCTGGAGATGCTGTTGTTGTTGCTGTTGTTGCGTGCCACATGAAAACCGTGCGGCACATTGCGAACACTGTGCACTGTGAGGGGGGGACTGTTGTGGCCGGAGTCGACACTGGCCAGCGATAAGAGCACGGTGAAGAGTGTCAGACGTATCATTATTATCATTGGTTCAATTTGGCTTAACAAATATTTCAAGTGCACTTTGAGAGCGCAGCTCAATTCGAAGATCGCGGGCGCGACGACGACACAGACACGACTGACAGACACCTCGTTGGAGAAAGCCAGGAAGGGGCAGGCAAACTGAAGAAGCTGGACAAGATCGATATGGCTTCAATGATCTCTTATGCCGCTCACACTGGCGCTTTCTAAATTAGCAATGCAGATCTTGATGTCAAGTTATGAAAATGAGTTCGATCTCGATCTCAGTCGGGGTAAGAAATGTTTTGTTTTGCTTTGCTTTAGTTTCAATGCTTCGATTTTCTCCTCCTAAATTTCATGGCATTGTGGAATAGAGTGCCAGGCCAGGCCATTAATCTGCGGCTCCAGCTCCAGCTCCAGCTTCAGCTGGGTATCCGGATTAGGTAATCGAGCGATTTTGTCTCGTTTCGTTACGTTTACTTTCTTTCCGTATTGTTGTTGTTGCTCTTGCAGCGACTTTTGTTGTTGTCTTGTTGCTGTTGTTGCTGTTGCTGTTGTTGGGAGAGCCACTCACTCTCACTTTTGTTTTTGAGGTGCTCGAACAAGTCTCAGTCTCGGGCTGGTCGATTCAAAAAGTTGTTCGCATTTAGCGCTCGGCTTTCGTGCTGTCCAGAGCCTCGATCGTTGCTCCGTTTCCGAGATGCGAACTTGGGTTGCTTTCTGGTCTTTGCCGTCTGTTCAGTTGATCGCTGCGTTGGCTTTCGGCTTGGTTACTTACAGACTAAAGCGTTTGAACGCAACTAAAACACGTTGCGCGCTCGATTCCTCTCTGGAGCCGATCGTCTTTGATATCGTCGCAGTCGCCTCTCGGCGGCGGTCAGCTGCTCTAGTATCTCCTCTCTCTCGCCATCTCGCTCTCTTGGCCATCTCGGCTCTCTCACAACTCGTTTGCATTGACCAAGCCTAAAGGCAGCATCTGCTAACCATTCAACTCGTTCTTCTCCTGCATTTATCGGCGTGAAAACGGCCTTTGCATCGAAGTCATCTTCAGTCGGCATCGGAAAAAGCGATGCGGCTTTTAATTACATAGCAGGTGCGGAAAGGGGCGCGGTTCTGGCCGTGTTACATCTCGCAACCGACTAGGAACCTGTAATCGAACCATCTTTTGCCCTTTAACAGGCTCAATAAATGACGGCTTTTTACTAACTATACCATAAGTTGATGTTAATCTTGGCCAAGTTCATATATTTTTATGGACTACGACTAAATATTTTATAGCTGCGATATATTCGACTTATTTATATTTCGATCCTTACATTTCCAGAATATAGTTGATCTTGATAGAAGTTATCTTGTTCCAAAATTAAGATATTTTTTACTTAAACTGAGTACACAAAACTCTTGAAATAGGTATTGTGGATCTTGATCCAACTTCTCTTGTACTTGAATTCAGATCTTGTGTACTTTAAATGTTAGTACATGAGTTTCTTGAAATAAGTATTGTTGATCTTGATCCAAGTTTTCTAGCACACGATTCAAGTTTGAAATGTGAATAAGTAAATTCTTGAATTCTTTTTTTCTTTGTGTATTTAATACATTAGCGGAACTAATACATTAATTCACAGAGAATCTTAGAGATGTCCTTACCATCTTATCCTTATCTATATATAATATCTAAATTATCCATTGGTACACCAAATTGTGTCTTTTCCGAAAATTAGCTTTTATTATACGTTTGATGGGGCAACAATTTTGTTCATTTTGATGAAACTACTAAATGACCAAAAATAATTTTGTTTCCACATGTGAGGAATTTGTGTGTTACGTCAAGAGTTACTATATCCATTTATATAAATGTATAGCAAGCATATAGACTTTGTATAGCAGGGTCAACTTCCAATTACTTTTTCTTCTTGCCTTTACCTTTACCTTTGCCCTTGCCCTTGCCCTTGCCCTTCTTCTTACCCTTGCCACCCTTGGCGGCATCGAGCAGAGCTTCAGTCACATAGGTCTCAGTGGTCACTTTACTGATGGGCAACGTCACCGGCTGCTTCGGAGTGCGCAGCTCGATCTCGATGGTGTTCTTTTTGTGCTGCGACTTCGATTTGCTGCCCAGCTTGACGAGAAACACATCGCTGTCCGTCTCATCGCACGTTTTGTAGCACACCTGTTAAAATAAAGATAGACTTAATTTTCGACTGATCGTTCCTATGGCAATTGTATGATGTAGTATATCTAATTTATGGGATCAGTCATGTCTCCTCTAAGCCAAAATTATAACACTCTCAGTAAGTGCATGAAAACGGCGTGTAGAAAGCGACGAATTCGAAAACGACTGTGAATTGTTGTTGCCACACGTTTGTTGCCGCAATTGGTGCATGTGTAGACTTATGCAACGCCACAAACAGACAGATGGACAGACGGACAGACAGACGAGCACAAGAGCAGCAATTGAATGCAACCACCACAATGCACCACAATGTCTGTGGGCCAAGTCATGGACCGTTTGACTTGAGTTCCGCATTCCTAAGCGTGCCACAAATGTTGCATGTGGCATGTGGTAAGGAGCATGGAGCCTGGGGCTTGGAGTTACGTTGCCAGCGCTTACCTCGATGCCCTTCTGTCTGGTGTCCAAGTTGACGCCCTTCATGGTGTCCTTAATGTCCTTCGCCTCCACTTGCATGCAGCAATTGCGCTGATTCCGTGTTGGCGACTGCGCTGGAATCGTCGGGGCACCGCCACCACATAAACGACGGCGAAAGCAATCGACTTTGGCCTCATTGCGATCACAGACCTGCGATCTATAGCAATCGACCTTGGCTTCGGCATTCTCGCACGCCTCCTTGATCTTCGAGAAGGGCACGTAGTAATCATCCGCATCGCAGGTATCATTTCCCGCATACTTGATGTTGGCTCGGATCTTTGGTATCTTTGGATGATTGACAATTCTACCGCCGGTGCGACGCTGGATATGTTTGCGGGCAAAGTCACTGCGCTGCAGCAGATCATTGAGGCAATCGGTGGACGGACAATCCTCTAGGCTCTGTCTGTGGGGGTCATCTTCGGCCCCCAAATGCGAACCGGAGCCATCATTGACGCTCTCCACCTTGTGGGTATTCTTCAAGACACGTATTGTTAGTCCACTGCCATTGAGGCAGGCCTCAAATTCGTCATACGCCTCTGGACCCGGATCTGGACGTGTCGGCTGTATAAAGCACGGCTGTATCTCCGGACTGCAGTCGCATTCGCACTGGCACTGACAACACTCATCGCATGGCTCGGCCGCTGAATACGAATCAAATGAGTATCTACAAGCATTCAGTGAGAAGTTAGTAATACTACTCACGTCTTGGCATCATCGGTCTGATAATTTGATCTGTGACATTGATAGCACAAGGATCCTTCTTGCCCTTCTTGCCCTTCTTACCCTTCTTCTTCTTGGCCATTTTGATCGAATGTGTTTAAGTTAAGTTTAATTTAGATATGTTTGGATTAGTCAATTTGGATATTGCACTTGGCCAGCAAATGGCGCTATTCCGTATAGCTCGTATTGCTTGCTGCAAACCAAAATAAAACCAAAAAATATAAATTAATAGTCTACCAGGAAAATGTCTATCGAAACTCAAAGAGAGTCAACTAATTGCTTCGGGAACTGCCCACCTTCTGGAGCTGTATCCATGAAGCAATTGGTTGGGTTTCCGGGCAGAACAATCCAAGAACAATGTCAAGGAATTCAAAATCGTATAGTGAAATAACAAAATAATTTTCTTTGCTGTTTTGTTGTATTGAGGAATTTTCTAAACGAGTAATGGGAATAAAATAAAAACTTTTACCCTGGATAATTTTGTTCTGACTGTTCGCGCTATGAAATAACTAAAATTTGATTTTATGTTCGTATACAACTCTTTCACGGATTGCTATGCCTCTAAACTTTTAAATTTTAAAATCAAAATGGCGACTAGCTGTTCCAAATAATTATACCCTTTAGTTAAGAAATAAGTAAAAGTATTTGTTGCAATGTATGTAACAGGGAGAAGGAAGCATCTCCGACCCTATAAAGTGTATATATTCAACAGCCGAGTCGAATAAGTCTTGGCCGTCTGTCCGTCCGACCGTCTGTGAGAGGGCCTAGATCTCAGAGACTATAAGAGCAAGAGCAACCAAATTTGGCACACAGACTTCTATAAGCCCCACGCAGAAAATCGCAAAAAGCCACAACACGCACCGTTCTAAGAATATTACGTATTTGTTGGAAATTTATCTATCTAATATTATAAGCTTTAATCCTACTTAATCGCAACCAGATTGGCCAACCATAACGGGTATCCTACTATCTGGAGCTCGACTATAGCCTTCCCACTTGCTTTTTTTAGAACGGATAGCCTTAAATCCTATTAATGAAAGGCACTTAAAAAATATCGAAATCCCTAAGTGAACAACTTTTAAAACCCCAAAAAACAAAAACAGAAACAAATAAGAATGATCCCATAAATTCTAATTATTTTAGAATAAAAAAAGTATATGCTCAATTAAGTGCTCAAATAATAGAAATCAGCTTTGAAACAGCTATGAGATTTCAAAGTTATAGACAAAATGTAAAGGGGAAAGTTTTAAAAAAATCGAAAATTATCGAAAAAAATTTAAGATCCCAAATGAATAAAATTTAATTGCAGAATCAATTACCTATAAGTGTAAAGGGATGATAAAAATTAAAAAAAGTCTTATTGAATGAATTTTAACTTTTTAGATGACGATAATTTTAATGCAGAAATTGTTCAGAAGTAAAAATATAATGAAAGTGACAGAGTGCCTAAATAATATAAGCATGGAGGGTATTCAAATTATGCGAATTTGGAAATAAAAATAATTTAGTTGTGTGGAAGAACTGCCTAGTAACAATTAATTCGGCTATTACATTTAATTCTAAATTCAACACACACTTGATCATCCCAGCTGAAGTGGCTCACATCTCTGGATCTTCTACGAGTTCTCCTTCGCCGGACTTTCCAGTTGCTCTACAATATCGAATGTAGGCACAATATTCCCAGTCTCCAGGCAGATGCAGTTCTTCTTGGCCTGACTGTTACGCTTCTTCGACCGACGTTTGCCTCTTACAGAGGGTCTATCTGGGTATAGGATAGTTGGGGATTAAGATTTGCTATTGGTGCATTCAAAATTTAGCTTACTGCGCTCGAACGCATCCTCACAAATATCACAGGGGCACAATTTGTCCTTACTGCAGGCAAAAAAGCGATAACATTTTTTGTGTTGCTTCAAATGGCCATCCTCTTCGTGAATTAAAGACGGTCGGTTCTGTGGCTGCTTCGAGGGTGGCTGGGGCACGTATCGGTTACCCTCTTTAAAGAAGGCAGACACAATTGTCGGACCATGGCAGGACAGTCGCATGATGAGCACAATGTTACCGGTTTGCCGGTTGCACAGATTAAAGAGGGGAATCATTTGCTTTGATACCTCGGATACGGGTCGAAAGTGCTCCCGACGTTCAAAGCCAGAATCATAGCAATCGCATCTGTCCAACACGTAGGTTGAATTCTTCATTTTGGGCATATCTGCCAGCTGTTCCTGACATTCTTTATTCCAATCAAGGCTTTCCGAATCAAAGCCTTTTTTAACGCGATCGAACAGAGACTTTATCTTAACTTCCATTAGTCCGACCAAAAACTTGCAGCAGTTTGATCGCTTCTTATAGACATAGACTAACAACCGATCATCCTTTGTGACTGGCGATTCCAAGGCGAATATACAGCGTTTGCCGCCCTTGGGACGAGAGGGATTCTCCCGATTTCCATAATCCCGGTCGCATATACTCACATAAACGCTATTGCGAAAACAAATCTCTACACAGATCGGATATTCCTCTGGGGCACAATAATTGTTGTGGGTGATCACAAGATCATCAACCACAAACTCAAACATATACATTAAATTTGGAACAACTGTCATTGCGATTTACCAGCCTTACTCAAAAAAACAAAATCAAAACACCAAAATTTTCAAAAGAAATGTTCAACTGAAAACTGTAATTTTTTTATTTTTGGGATTGAAATTTGAGTGACTTTACATATTAAATATGCAAATAATAAGTTATATTTGACTTTCTGTTGATAAAAAAAAACTACATAAACAATAAGGCCCTTTTTTCAATATCGAAAAAAGATATTTGAGAACTATTGCAAAGAGAATTTGACGTAAAATGTATAGAAATTAATGTCAAGTTTGAAACTATATAAGCTAGTCCAGCTTACGTTGCATTTGCTCGCATATTTTCATGGCTAAACTGATACAGCTCCCGTTCAGCTCGGTAAATTTTAATGCAATTTGTTTGGAAAATGCAGACCTTAGGGACTACTTTGAAACCTATTTTAATAATAAAAGCGCATTTTACCATTTTTTTTTTGGCGAATTTTGCACAATAAACAAAAAATATTCAAATGCAAAAAATTAAGTGGAAAATATGACCATATCAATTCGGCTAAAAATATAATGATAAGTAGTCTCGATAAGTTGCGAACGTTACACTTTGTACACACATGTTTACTTCAAATTAATAATGGGATTCTGGAAAACAGTTTTAGATTTGGTTTAGATTTATCCATACAAAATTTTCAGTGTGCCCTGATTTTTCCCTAATTTGCTCTGGGCAAATCTAAAACTCTTTTCCGGAATACCTTTAATATATATTAAACATCCTTTCAATATGGTTTTTATCTTAAAAAATAAATTAAAATACCATTTGTTTTACAACCATTAATGAAAGCAAGAGGCAAAACAAGAATTTAAATTAGGTTCGGCCATGAATCTAAAAGTTTGCCCATGATCACACGTTAAGTTATGGTCATTAGTATTAGAAGAAATTTTGGCAGAAGCACAAATAAACTAACTTGGTTATTTCCAAGTAGAAATCTTAGAATTTGTGGCAAGTGCAAAAATAACCAAAGAATCAAAACAGCCAAATAATAAATACAGATAAGTTGGCCGAGACGCTGCGCTGCAGCATATTGTTAAGGTATTTATTGTTTTCGCAATTCTCGAGGCTGACAGTATTCACGGTCGTAGATCGAATCCCACCATTCCCAGTTCCCTCTTGCCGTAATTTCTTCTTGGCCGTTGTCATTCTCTTTGTGGTCCTGGTTGGGGATCCGATCACGTTGGTTAATCAAAACACAGACTGCAGACGCGATCGCATTGGCTTTAGGCAGCGACAACACTCTTCACACTCTTCACAATCGTCGATCACTAAGAATGAATAAAGTGAATAAAGTGAATAATTTGTTGAATTATTTCAAGTTGGATATTATCAACCTTTTGGTCACTCGGATATTGCTTGTACGATCTTGACGATCTTTCTGCTCTCTTGGTCAGTTTGAATATGCGATATATGATCGAGTTTATACGACTGGAGTACGGATCGCGTTAGTCAATCTGGATATTGTATTTGACCAGCAAATGGCGCAATTTTCGCATAGCTCGATTGCGTGCTGTTATAAAGAAAGTCAAGTTATTACAGGGTATTGCTTAGCCGGGCATGCACTCACCTAAGTCGCAACAACTCGCATACTCGGGACAGCAATGGGCGCAGGGATCATTATTATGATATTCCTCCGGGGCTGAATATGATGTTTCACAGTAGCAGGTGCCTCCTTCCTGTCGTTTCTTCTTCTCCTTGCCCTCCTTCTCCTTGCCTTCCTTCTTCTTCTTCTCCTTATCTTGTTGCTTCTTTTCGGCTTTCGCCTCTGCCTCTTCCTTGGCCTTCTTGTCCTGCACCCATCGCGGATAGGCGGGAACGCCGCCACAAGGACCGCAAGGCTCCAGGCGCTGCTCAATGACCGACTTGCGGCGCTTGGAGGGCACAGTGGGACACTCTACACGTAGTAAAGAAATATCGGAATAATTGTTAAAAAATACAAGTAAAAAACTTAAAAAATAAAATAGAATAGAAATGTAGGGAATAGTGTAGAGTTAACTTACCGCGATCGAACTCGTCCTCACAATATTCACAGGGGCACAATTTGTCCAGGTTGCAGCTGAAGTAGCGCAAGCATTTCGGCATTTCGGCATCATTCTTCGCACAAGGATCAACCATGGTGCACTGTGGCAGGGGAGGGGGTGGACAGCCGCCACGACATTTCTTGCCAGTGTCCATGGGACCGCCAGTGGCGCTGCAGCCACCGCAGGGATCTCCTGCACAGGGATCGCACGGGCCGCAAGGTGGACAGGATGCGCTGGGTGGACATGGTGGATCCGGGCACTTTGGATTGCGGGAACAGATTGGGCGATTGAGTGAAAAGGTAGAAACAATAGCCGGTCCGTTGCAGAGCAAACGCATGATGAGGACCATGTTGCCGGTCTGTTGCTTGCAGAGATTGAAGAGCGGCAGCAGACGCTTGGTCAACTCCGAGGTGGGACACAATTGCTCGCGTCTCTCATTGCCGGGATCGTAGCAGGCGCAATTATCCAAAGGTTCCTTGTTCTGTCCCTTCATTCTCGGCAATACCTGTAGCTGCTCTTTCCATATCTTCTCCCAATTGGGATTCTCAATATCAAAAGACTCCTTGACGCGATCGAATATTGGCTTCAACGGCAGCTCAGTTAAGCCAATGAGGAACTTGCAGCGACTCGTGCGCTTCTTATACACATGGATCAAAAGGCGATCCTTATCGGTGACCGGCGATTCCAGTGCAAATATGCAGCACTTGCCACACTTCGACTGACAGGGATTCACACAGGAGCCGTACTCGCGATCGCAGACGCTGACGAAAACGCTGGAGCGGAATGTGATCTCAACACAGGTTGGATATTCCTCCGGCGCGCACAGATTCTGCTTCGTTATCAACAGATCGTCAACCACAAATTCAAACATGTATATCAAGCTCGCTGCCATTTTGCGATGGGCTGAAAAGCTTTTGATTATTACTTTTTGTTTGCGACTTCGATTTTGTGCGGTGTAGCTGAGAATAAAATCCTAAAATTTTGTTACTAAAAATTTGAAGTTGTAATTTTGGCCGAGGCAAGTAACTGAACTGGGCCCGGCTCGGCTATCCCACAACCCTGAACCTTAAAGTCAATGCCTACTAAGTGCTTTAAATTCCGAGTGTTGAATATCTGATCTGATTCCTAATCCGGCTTCGATTTCAAGCAAAATATCATTTTGATCATGGTCTGCATTCTAATTTGATTGATTTTTTTGACATCTTTTCAGCCTTCAGGGAGTTGAGGATTTATCATAAAAATCGATTTAATTAACTTATTGATAGTCAAAATACCATCGAGTAAAAACCATTAAGTACCTAAAATTCAAGTTGTCCATTTTTCGATGTAGTTATTTTAACAACACTACGGTCAATATTTATTTTATTCATTAATGTTTAAAAATTAACGACACCAAAAATGTTCCTTAAGTATATGCTAATTAAGCTTAATATAGCAAAGAATATATATTAAAAATCGTAATATTAATAGACTAGGCAAATCCCATAAATATAGTATATATTTTGAAACCCATTTTTAACGGCAGTTTATCCGATTTGCAAAACTTTGTTAGAAAATCAAAACATAGTTGAAGGAAGAACAACATAAAATGCTATTAGTAAAAATACCATTGGGTTTTGTGGGTTTTATTCTCTAGCAATGCATAAAATCCTTTATTTTTAAATAACGTCTGAAATTGTTCTACAAAATGGTTTTGAGCTACCGTTTTTATTTGGAAATTATAAGGGGCGCTGCAATGATCACCGCACCCCTGCAAGAAGCTCGCGAAAGTCGTTTGTACTTATGCATAAGAAATAAAATATATTTGCTAAGGGGGTGGGTTATGGGCGGGTAAAAGTGGGGTTACAAATGAATGTGTTTAACACAATATATGCGATTGGGAGTAGCATTGTATACAGGAATTTAGTTGAACATAGTTTTTCGTGCATTGTCTTTCAATTTATTTGGGAGCTTGCAGATGTCGGCAGTCATAGGTCACCTAAACGATGTTAACGTCAGGCGGGCTGAAAGGATATGAGCGGAAAAAGCCGTGGCCATTGGACAAACTCAACGCCATAGTGCAGAATGCCAGTGGCACTGACCGCAATCATGGCACCCCAGAAGAGCATAAATAGCAAATTCTCCGTATTGAACTCGGCCGGATATGTCATGGTGATGATGAACATGGCGACAGCGATGAGCAGCACCGAGGGGAAGGCAAAGTAGCGCCAGCCGCGTTGCGCCATCAGTGGCGATGGCAGAATGCTGCCCTCGTTTTCGTTGATTTTGTAGTTGCCCAAGAACAGGTCAATGCCATCCTGACGCACGCCATCCGCAAAGTTGTTCAAATAGTAGCGGATGAGCGAGTTCTTGCCATCGTTCAGGGCACCCGCCTTGGTGCGTTTTCCGGTGCGGGTGAAGTCCGTTTTGAGGGCACCTGTGCCGGAATATTGCAGCGATACCAGATCAGCATTGTCCGCCCAAACGCCTTTGAATATCGACTCGAAGTTGTTGGAAGCCTGTTCCACACGTTGACCCACATGCAGGACGCCCAGTTTTTGTAGCACAGCGGTCAGGGAGCGTCGGGCGAGCATGCTCTGCACCACATTGGTTCTGTCCAGGCAGTCAATGCAGTTGGTCCGAAAAACACCCGTCTGCGTGGACACCAAGTTGCCATTGTCGAAGGCATGATAGAAACCAAAGTCTTCTTGTTCGTGGGCCAGTCTATCGATCAGAATGTTGAGTCGATCCCAACGCATTTTGCGGCACTCGTGATGAAAATCGAAGGCCTCGTATCGCACCGCAGTGTTGCCCAGTTCGCGCACCAGTCGGGCAAATGTCGCCTCCAGTTCACCCTCGGCACCCTTTTGATCCACCAAGTTAACGGCCACCTGCTGTCCATAGATTTCGATCTGTGCATTGAAATGTGCTGCGCATGCAGCCAAATGATCCTTGCCGGGAACAAGACACGGTCTTGGCTTATAGCGCAAATTGGGCAGCTGATGCCAGTGGAAGGGCATGCTGCCTCGCGTCTGGACAAAGCTCGTGTGCTGTCCATTGAACTCGACAATTTGTTCCGTTTCCACAAAGTTAGCAACATGACCCTGATCGTTGCTGCCACGACAGAACAGACGTGTGCCCGCCCGCTCCACAGATCTGCGAGTTATGATGCTCCAAAAGAAGGTTTGTCCATTGATTTGCACCTGATTGATCGACACAAATCCCAGCACCAGTGGCAGTTGGAATCGCTCCATTTTATCGCACCTGAACTGCTGCAGCACATAGTTATTCCACACAAATCGCTGATCCGCACGCTGCAGTAATCCCGCCCCTCGAGACTTTGCGCTGAGTTCCCTCTGACGCTGCATCGTTTGTGTTAGATCATAACGGTATGAGAAATAAAAGAATTTGGTGTCCAGAGTCTTGCGCAACATGCTCAAGTATTCCTCATTTTCCGAGCGTTGAATGGCATTGGGAATGTAGGGTATAATATCATAGCCGGCCAGGCGCCACACGATGGTGTTGTTAATGACGCCCACAAAGATGCGGTGGGTGGCCACCAGCAGGTAGTCACAGCTGAGGAGGTGTATGGAACCAAGAATGCCACAGATGCGTCGTGTCGGACGTAGATTCGTCAGCTGTGTGCTCTTGGCCTGCACTCGCGTCACCTTGTCGAGGCGGCCAATAATCAATAGCTCGCTCTGCCCATTCGGCTCGACAATGAAGCTCTCCTGCGTTATGTACAGATTCATGTCATCGTAAACGTCGTTTTCTGAATCCATCGTGGCGGTCAACTGGTCCGAGGTTGCACCTAAAATGCACCCAAATCTAATTATTTTTGCACTTATGGGTGGGGTGGGGTGGACTGTGTTACTACATACCTTTTATCAATAGTTCCCACTGATGACGGCGCTCACACGCAACACACACGCACACACACTCAAGCACCGGCAGCAGTAAATGAAACAGCAAAGATGTTAACTGCAGTTTATGTTTTCACAGCGCTCACGCTCGCCCAGTGTGCGGTGTCGACTCGTCTGGCGTCACTAGCTTTTTTTTCAATTTTGGAGGTGCTACAACTCAGCTAACAACAAATAACATGACAATTTTTAATAAATCAAGAGCCAAACTAGGTGACGAAGGCACAGGCACTCACACACACATTAAGGTGCCCACACACGAAAAGCATGTTCGATGAGCATGTTTGTGGTGTGTGAACATCGAATCAAAAATTATTTGAATTTAGCAAATAATTAATGGTGGGTAAAAAAAAGGCTGGTATTAATAAAGATTGAGAGAGAATGCTGGAGGTGCATAGAAAAGCAGTTCATTTACGTTAATGGTTTTCAGATTCTGCATATTTGTTTAATCATTTAAAAAAATTTACATTCAGCCGCTCGCCATCTGTGAGCAACGAAAAATTTAAACAAGATTTAGTTAAATTGAACGAAGTTCCCGAACAAAGTGAACGACGAACGTTCGTTTCGTTCGCACGCTCAAAAACTCGACGATTTTAAATAAATAAAAGCCAATTGTATTTTATGATATTCTTTCTTTGTAATCTTAAAATTTTGTTAATGTAAATATAAAACAATTAAGGATTTATTCCATTATGACAAAAAACAGGTTTCTTGTGATGCTGGCGCCATCTAGCGGAAGCAATATCAACTCTACCAGTGTGCACATATCTAAAATTAAAAATAACTATTAGTGTATACACACCTTTAAACAGCAGAACATTTTTCGCGTCATTTCAAAATCGAACGGACGACGCGACACCACAGCGGCTTGTGATATATTCATTTTCAATTAGAAACTTCTTCAATATATCAATGTATAGTAATTTTAATAGCTAAACTAGCTAGTTCGTGATCGGGGAATAAAAGTTAGTGTTACACTTTACACACACACACTCACACAAACAAGTGAACTGCAAAGCACAGTTAGTTTTGAAGGCGTCATTTTGGGACATGGACACAACTTCGGGTGCGAATGGCTCGCGTCAACAGCAGCAGCCAGCGCGAAAATCAAATCAAAACATTCAAGTCTACGTGCGCGTCAGGTAAGTACAAGTTGGATTTGTTTCTTGTGGCAGCTGTTGATGATCAGTTTAAAATTCCTCTGCAGGCCGCTCAACTCACGTGAGAGATGCATACGCTCCGCGGAGGTTGTGGATGTGATGCCGCCTCGTGAGATTGTCACACGCCACACCGTTGACTCGAAGCTGACGAAGAAGTTTACGTTCGATCGCACCTTTGGGCCGGAGTCGCGCCAGTGCGATGTCTACAGCACCGTCGTGGCTCCCCTTATTGAGGAGGTGCTCGCGGGCTACAACTGCACGGTGTTTGCCTACGGTCAGACGGGCACGGGCAAAACGCATACTATGGTGGGCAATGAGTGCGCCGAGCTGAAGTCCTCCTGGGAAGATGTAAGTTTCCATTGATCCTCCGCAGTACAGTTGAGTTGCATTAGAAACAAACAATCAAGTTTAGATTAGAAAACCTGTTTTGCTGCTTTGTCGCTGACCTCGCGAATTTGTTGACTTCCAAGAATTTTGTAGACCTTTTCTAATTACCTACACGCCTTCTGTTTTAGGATTCGGATATTGGCATTATACCGCGTGCTCTGAGTCATTTGTTCGACGAGCTGCGCATGACGGAGCTCGAGTTCACGATGCGCATCTCCTATCTGGAGTTGTACAACGAGGAACTGTGCGATCTGCTCTCGACCGATGACAACACCAAGATACGCATCTTCGATGACAGCACGAAGAAGGGATCGGTCATTATACAGGGACTGGAGGAAATACCCGTGCACAGCAAGGACGATGTGTATAAACTGCTCGAGAAGGGAAAAGAGAGACGCAAAACGGCAACGACTCTGATGAATGCCCAATCTTCGCGATCCCACACCGTTTTCTCCATTGTCGTGCACATTCGCGAGAATGGCATGGATGGAGAGGAGATGCTCAAGATCGGCAAACTGAATCTGGTCGATTTGGCGGGCAGCGAGAACGTTTCCAAGGCGGGCAATGAGAGAGGCATACGTGTGCGCGAAACTGTCAATATTAATCAGAGCCTGTTGACCCTGGGACGTGTGATTACCGCATTGGTTGATCGTGCTCCCCACGTTCCATATCGTGAATCGAAGCTGACGCGTCTCTTGCAAGAGTCGCTGGGCGGACGCACAAAGACGTCAATTATAGCCACCATCTCGCCGGGTCACAAGGACATTGAGGAGACGCTGAGTACTTTGGAGTATGCGCATCGGGCAAAGAACATTCAAAATAAACCGGAGGTCAATCAAAAGCTGACCAAGAAGACGGTGCTCAAGGAGTACACCGATGAAATTGATAAATTGAAGCGGGATCTGATGGCGGCACGCGATAAGAATGGCATCTATCTGGCCGAAGATACTTACGGCGAGTTGATGCTCAAAATGGATTCGCAGACACGCGAGCTCAATGAGAAAATGCTGCTGCTCAAGGCGCTCAAGGATGAGCTGCAGAGCAAGGAGAAGATCTTCAACGAGGTCAGCATGAGTCTGGTGAAGAAGACGCAGAAGCTCAGTCGCACCGAGCAGCACTTGACTGAAACCAAAGGATCCCTGCTGCTCACCAAGAAGGTGCTCAACAAGACCAAGCGACGCTACAAGGAAAAGAAACAGCTGGTGGAGTCGCATGTGAAGACCGAGCAGCAGCTGACCACTCAGGCAAATCAGATACTAGAGGCAGCTGACCTGGCTACCGATGATACCCAGCAACTCCATGGCACCATTGAGCGGCGTCGCCATGTGGATGAAATGATACGCAATACGTGCGAGCACTTCGCGGAACGCATGCGGGATAATCTGGAGATGCTCGACGGCAGCTTGGCACAATACCAGGAACAACATGCGGGCTCAACGCAGCTATTGACCGAGGAGTTGGGTAAGTGATTGTGGTCTTGATTTCTGTAGAGTGTATGCTCACTTAGCTTTTCTTCCCTGCTCAGCGAACTGCACCACTGTGCATCAGCGTCTGGTGACGAATGCCACTAAAAGCATCGACAACTTGCGTGATCTTTGCACTGAATCCTTGACTGCTCATAGTCAGTTGCAGGCGCAGTTTGCAACAGCTGTGGCCGGCACGGCAGATGCCCATTGTAAGGCGCTGTTGGCGCAGCTCATGGAGCATATGGAGCAACGCAAGGCGCAGTTGAGCCAGGACATACTGGCCAATCTGCAGGAGCTGGAGGCCAATAACGAACGACATAGGGAAGCGTTGGACAACATGCGTGATGGCTTTACGCCGATCATAGAGCGCAATGCAAAGGCCGTGCAGCAGCATGTGGATCAAGTGCAGCAGCAGCTGAACCAACTGACTGCATTGACTGCTCCTGACTCGGAGCAACTGCAGCAGCTGACAGCTGAGCTGGCCCACGAGGAGGAGTTGGCTCAGCAGGAAGCGGAACTGATGCGTCAGTTGGAGCAGCTGCAGCAAAAACGGGCCAAAAACACAATCAGCATGAGCACTCGAGTCGGGCATCTGAAGCGCAGCCATGTGGCAGTCAATGAGCAGACACAGCTGACCGGAAACAGCATGCAAGCCTATGCCACGGAGGGAACTGTGGCTGCCCAGGCAGCACGCGATGAACTATGCAGTCAACTGCAGGCGGCGGTGCTGTGTGTGGATCATGGGGTCTCAAAGTGCTCAACGCTGCATGTGCAGCTGGATAATCTGTGCAAGGAGAGCAACAATCAAGCCGAGTCCAGCATGCAAACAGTGCGCAGCCATCAGCAGCAACTGCGCCAGATGTCCACCGACAGCGAGGAGCACGCCCAGCAGCTTTGTCACGAGCAGCAGAAGCAGCTGAGTCTGGCCACCAGTCAGATACATCAGATCATGACCGCGGACATTGATCTGGGCAGTGGACATGCAACTATCACTGGTGATCTCATCGACAAGCTGGCCGAGCAAATGTCGCAGCATGCCACATTGCAGCGTCAACAGCTGCAGACTTGCCACGAGCATCTCTCCAACTTCCATCAGAGCGAACTGAAGACATATGCTCCCACAGGTGCCACGCCTTCGAAACGTGACTTCGTTTACCCACGCACGCTGGTTGCCACCTCGCCGCATCAGGACATTGTGCGTCGCTATCGCCAGGAGCAGGACTGGTCGGATCTGGACACTACGGCCACTATCGATGAGGTAAGTCTGAAATAAGATTCCCATTAATTTCTATGACTAATATTCATTGTTGTTGCAGTTCAGCGAGGGCGAGCCTGATGAGGAATCATTGCAGTCTGTGCAGGAATTGTCGGAAACGGAAACCATTATGAACTCCACGCCCATTGAGGCCGTTGATGGTCAGATTATTGACAAGCGTGGCTCAAAAGGCGGCAGCGCTCGCAGCTCCAACACATTGAAACCATTGTCCGGACAACGCAACAGTTCCCTCTCGCGCTCCCTGACGCCCAGCAAACACTCGCCGCGCAACTCGCCCCGCAGTTCACCTGCCTTCAACAGGGTAAGCTAATAATACAACTGCTAAATGATCAACAATTACTTATGGAATTCCTTTCCCATTTCCAGCACAACAAAGAGAACGTGGCCTGAGGAGAAGATTCATCAGCCCTGTTATAAAATTGAAGGCGTTAATTGGAGCATTTCTTCTTTTTTATATTTGCACTGTTCCTTTTTATTTTTATGAATGCTTTTCTTGGCATCATTCATTTTTGAGATTCTTATTTCAATTTGCACATTTTTCGTATTAAATAGAGACTAATGTATGTATCTGTATTACAGTCACCGCTCGATAAAAAGTGAACCAAGTAATTAGACATAGATTTAAAGAATTCTTTCTATAAATAGAATATGATTTTGTAATCATTCAATGTTCACCTTATCGAAATTAAAGATTCTTTGTAGAGATTATAAATTACTGAAGATTGAAGAAGCCCTCAGTCGGCATCTTGTTGGTCGTCGTCGTCATCCTTGAGTATGCCCAGACGTCGTGCCACTTCCTTCACATTCGCTATGAACTCCTCCTGCACCAGGTTGAAGCTCATCGCCAGCAACGCAATGCCAAAGAGCAGATACAGCGAACAGTAGGCAATGGATTGCTCCGATTCATCCTTCACTCCCTTGGCAGGCACAAAGTCGCCAAATCCTATAGAAGATATGATTAATTCATATCCCAGAAGTAAGAGCTTGTTCACTCACCTATTGTTGTCAACGTGATGAAGCAGAAGTAGGCAGAGTCCAGGAATGACCACTGTTCCCAGAAGGCGAAGAGAGCAGCTCCACCGAGGATATAGCTGACCACCAAGAAGACGCACAGCCAGATGGGCACAGGTCTGTCCTTGGGCACCAGCTCGAATCTGTCGCCGTACTCATCGTCGTACATGGAGTCCTCGTCATCGTAATCATAGCTGGGACGCCGCCGGATCTGACGTTGCACTGGAAATCCCATGGGTGACATGATGCGGGGTGAAGGCGGCAGACGACGCTCCCGTTCCCGCTCACGACGTCGCTCTCGCCTCGGCTCTCGATGACGGGAACTGTGACGCACTGGATAATCCTCGTAGATGCCGTTGTCATCGCACATGGACAGCTCATCGAAACTCTCCTCCACGTAGTCGTCGTAGCGAGGCGATCTTCCACGGCGCTGTCGATGTGGAGGAGCTGCATCGTAATCCGGCGGCTCCAGGTGATTGCCATAACGGGAGGATTGACGGCCCAGGCTGCCGGCACGTCGTCCATTTGGTCGCGAATGATGCTGTTGCTGATGATGTGGCTGTGGAGAACGCTCACGCTCCACGTCCCTTTGGCGTCGACGATGTGCCGATCTGGGCATCGATTGACTACGAGGAGCATTCCGAGCCTGTTGTCCACTATGGGCCAAGTCGTCACCGTCCAGCGCATAGCGATTGGGTATAATTGGCGTCTTGCGTACCACATCCTCGTCCACATCCTCGTAATGCGAGGAGATGTGTCCATGCCGTGGATCTACAGACTTGGCCCGTCCCGGCGCCGAGTGTAGACGATGCAGCTCTCTGGAGGCACGGGCATCCTGACGCTGTGGTGATCGCACCGATCTCACACTCGCTGCCCGCTTTGCCGGTGGCTGCAGGTCGCCAAAGTCATCGATAGATTCATGGATGTGTGTCCTCGAATGGCCCAGATAACGCTCCCGCTCCACAGTGTGTCGATCCCGCATCCTGTCCCGCTGCTTCTGCCGGCTGCTGTAGCGACTTGACCGATTCAAGGTCTGCGTCTCGTACTCGTCCCCATAAATGGTGTGCCGCTGGCGAGGCTCATGCTGCAGTGGCTGTGTGTACTGCTGGTGGCGTCGCTGGCCGCGTCCTCCACTGCCCCGATAGCCACCACCAAAGTCACGATCCCTATCCCGATCATCGTAGCCGCGACCGTAACGCAGTTCCGGATCGGAATAAGCGTGTCCCATGGAGGGACCCAGTCCAGAGTCATTATTGGAGCGCTGTGTCATCTTCATGGAACGTCTGAAGGATGGTGGGGGCTGACTCCTCGAGGTAACCCGCTGAGGCCGCATCCTCACTGACCGCTGCCGGGATCGACGGCTCTTTGGCCGCTTCGCCGACCGAGTGCACACATAACAGCAGATCCGCCAGTAGAGGAAACTGTGTGACAGGTGAACAATGAGCATGCGAACTGTAATTGCAATTGCTGTTCCACTCACCGAAATGATGTGGCCATCACATCTCCAATGTTTGACAGGCACAGCAGCATCAATGGGATCCCAACGATGGCATAAAAGATCGTCGTCACCTTGCCCCAGTCCGTGCGTGGTGATATGTGGCCATAGCCTGTCCAGCGTCCGAGTGGATTCAAAGTTGTCACATGCGAATGAATAACAGGGGTACAACTGGTAAGTGGTCATGCTTTAATGGGTACTAAAGTCAGGTCGGAACTATTTCAGAACAGAGCCGCAAATTAAAGTGAGGGGACTTCCCGGAAATAAGGGAAATGGGAGATTTTTGCTTCGAAATGTGAGTTATTCTCCACGGTCCATTTTATTTGTGGTATTGAAGGATGACACGTTCTCTCACAATTCATCTCCACTGTGGTTTTTTTTAGAGACAGACAATTCTCAATAATAAATACATATTTTATATTTGAATAGATTACATTTCCAGCAGTCTTCCTGTTTATTTTATTCCGCATACTCGTTGTAATATTTCCAACTGCATTTATTTCTGATTTTCTCGAGGTTTTTTCTTTGCCTTGACCTTCAGATAAGATTTGTTTGGCAATTGCCGAAAATGTTAATGAGCATTTCGTGTCTAATCGGGAACTAACCCAACTAAGTATTATCGTCTCCCACATAAAATGAGCAAGTGCAAAAAAGGCGTTTCAAGTTTTGCCGCGGAAGTGCGGAAGTGTTTGCATTTGCCTAGAGACTTTTAATGGGTGTGTAGCAGAGTGTCTAAGGTGTTACCAAAACCAAACCCAAAAATGCGTCGGTCATTAAACTCAGTTGTGGCAAAAAGACCAGCAACTAAGTGAGCCAAACAACTTAGCCAAGCCACATAAATCCATATTGGGAAATTGTGCAAAACAAATAAAGTTCCCATCATCAATCTAAAAGTTAGAAACTAAAATCTAAAAACTAACAAGTCATCTTTGGTCAGTCGCGTCTGACCTTGCGATTGTTTTGATTAATAATAATAATAACAATTCAGATATTTTGATTTCCTGTCCCCCCCCGGACTAGACCACAACCCAAATCCAAACCTCATGGCGAGCCCATTTTAGAGGTCACTCACGTGCGGCACACTGACTGGGCCAATCAACCTGTGTGCAACAAACTGTATCCAAAAAAGCCCAAAAAAAATAGAGCCCAACTATAGTTTTTGTTTTGCTGCACGATCTGAATGATAAGCCAGATTTATATCAATGGCTGCAGTTGATTCGAGCCAAGTTAATGGGCATTAATTATGTGTATCAGTCAACTCATTGTGTTTCCCAGAAAAGCCTTTATTGATGTCTAACGATCAATTACAAAAGCGTTCCATATTTATGTGATTTGTACGTGATCCGGCGATTGCAGCAGTTCCTGGGCGGCATCGATCACTGACCACTGATCAGCGATCACAGAACTCAGATCATGCGTTTCTTTGCGGTTTTCGGACATTTCTTTGGCAACGTGAATCAACCCATCAACGATCACTTTGCTGATTGCTGTTAAATCTGGCATATCGTCGAGTGCGTCTGCCACGATCGTCTCTGCCTTGTTTATGTTGATTCACTGACTACTTACACTGTCGCACAGTGTAACGAATAGATGAAATTGCTGTTCACTTATAGTACATATTCACGATGAAAATAGGTCAGGCATCAGGACAAAATGTAGAGTTTTGCAGCTCCAGCATATTTGATGCAAAGAAGTAAGTTGGATGCTAAATTAAAATTGTGGGATTTTAAGGAAATTGCGCCTATTCCTTATTGCAACATATTAATTATTATTTTTTTGGGACTGTGCTCAAAATTTTACGTTCTTTTTAGAGATTTTAATAATGCTAAAGAGTTTTCAACAATAATGTTGGGACTAAAAACTTAAATGTGTTTAAAGTACATTCTGGTCGGGCAGTTGGCCTATAAGACAGATTGTCGTGCTCGTTCCACAGTGATCGTGATCGCGATTTGCGACTCGCGATTCGCGGATCGCGATCGTTGCGCCGCACCTGCCTCGCCTGTCCTCGCACAGTCGACTGACTTTAGTGTCTGCCCATTGTTATATAAGTAGCGTGTGCCGATCGCAGTGCCGAATTATTCTGTTGTCGCTGGCGAAGCCAAAGCACCGAAAGCATTAAAAGCAAGTCGCGAGTTGAGTTGAGTTGAGTTCGTGGAGCGGCCAAGCGAGAAATACGGGTCAGTGTGTGAACAGTTTTAGGTTTTTATCCAAAAGATACAAATCCAAATCCAAGCGAAAGAAAGGCCAGTTCCCAGTTGTGAATCATGCGAAAAGATTGCCTCATTGTTGTGCTGTCGCTGCTTTGTCAGCTGGCCATTGTCACGGCAAAGTCTGGAGAAGATCATTGGGTATGGCGCACGTACAGCCGAAGGGAGCGTGGCTTTCGGGACAAGGACATTGATCGCAATGCCGCCATAAACGATTCCTATGACAACAAGCTGAGAAGGGAGCCGACCACGAGGCGACCGCTGCCTGGCGAGCCGGAAAACGATGAGATCGAGGATTATGCGGATGCGGATCCCCCAGTGACCACCTCACCCAATGTGAGCACGCGTCAGTTCAATCCCTATCTCAATCCCAATGCCTTTCCTGGCCAACCGACGGCTGGTGGACAGTTTGGGGGACAAGGTGGCTTTGCTGGCGGCAATCCTGGCGTGCTTGTGGGTCCAGGAGGACCCCCTGGAATTATAGGCGGACAGCCCTATCCCTATCCCAATGTCTATCAGCCAGCAGGCATCGGTGGATTCGGTGGTGGCCAGAATGGACTTGGGCTTGGTGGCTATCCGGGTGGTGGCATCTACGGCGGAACAGGCTTGGGAGGATCAGCTTACCCTGGATTGGGTGGCACCTTTGGAGGCTTCACTAGTGCTCAGCCAGGCGCTGGTCTGAGTCAGGGTCAATTTCCCGGCGCTGGCAACCAATATCCATTTGGATCTTATCAAGGCGTCGGCACGAACTACAACAACAATCAGTTTGCAGCTCCAGGCGGACAATATCCTGGAGGCCAATATGCCGGCGGACAGTATCCCGGTGGACAATATCCAGGCGGACAGTATCCTCTCGCTCAATATCCAGGCAGTCAATATCCTGGCGGACAATATCCGGGACAGTATCCGTCCAATCAGTATGGCGGAGCACAGTTCCCAGAGGGCTATGGACTGTTGGGAGCAGGCTTGGGTCATCCTGGCTTACCACCCACTGGGTTTGGTGGCAACTTTGGACCTGTTGGCTTTGGATACGACGAGAAATCCCCGGCTGTGGTCGAGGGCAAGAGTGCGAAATCCGTGACCATCACTCCCACTTCAGTTAATGATAAGCTCAGCAAGAAGACTTAATTCCCATTGTATCGACTCTCCATCCCATCTCATTTAGTTAGGTGTTAGTCTTTAGAATTTCGAATGTCAATCAGAGCTAGGAATAGGGATCTATTTGTTGATGTTAAATATACAGCATTGTGATATGTATTATATGCTTGGACTTTAACTAAATTGTGTTGAATCTTTTTTTAATCCTTTGACTTTTAGTTTTTTTACTTAATTTTTTAAATAGTTGAATAAACTATAAGGTCTAATGTAATCCCTACTCCCAGCTCTGGTTAGATACATGCTTTCAAATATACACATATCCTTGTTGATCTTTTTATGGACACTCACCAATCGTTGTTATCACTATGATGGAGTAGAAAAGGGATCCGGCAAAGGTCCATTGGGACTTGCGCACATCCTCGTCGCCATCCCAGCCATCGGCCTTGATGGCCGTGAGGATCTGCTTCTCAAAGTTGGCCAAGTGTTTGCTCACATTCGCCATCCAATCGTTTTCCCTCAGCACCAAGGCATCATCCGAGAGCAGCCAGATGCGCTCCGTGAGATTGAAGCGCAGGTTCTGTATGTCCCGTTTCACCTGAACACCGAAGGATTCAGTTAGCTGCTTTCCACCTGGAAGTGATTGCTATCTCACCTCGATCTCGTGGGGTCTTTCCAGATGCTGGAACAAATAGGCGCCGCCCACGCAGTAGGAGACCACGAGCAGGACGAGCAGCACGTGGGAAACGATACAGGTGATCACCTTCCAGGAGAAACAGATGGCGGCCACACAGCGGCCACGTTGGGGCTTCGCTGGCTCCAGCATGTGAGCCGGCAGAGATTGGGCCCGCCTACCCGACATTGCCGCCCACTTATTTGGCGATGCGTCTTAACGTGGCCAATTTCACGGCTCGCTGCACGTAAATTATGAAAGGGCAAAGATGTGTGAAAGTAGTCGACTGTGAAATACCCTATAACTGTTCTGTGTTACTTTTACAGGGTACATCCACAGTTGCATTTAAAATTCAGTTTCATATAACCTTTTTGGTTTTTTCACAGGGTATTTCTGCGTTTGTATATAACCTACTTTGTTACTTTCACAGGGTATATGGACAGGTGGGAATCCCCAATCCCCCCGCACACAGTGAAATGTGCATTAAGATTTGTCTAAATATTTATTTAGTTGCCTCACTCGACAAGGTCGGGTATCTGGGCAGTGGCAGAGAGTGAGAGGCAGAGAGGGAGAGGGAGGCAGCGTGACGCTGTGGTTTATGGAAACTATTTTCGGGGGAACATCATCCATCTCGTCAGCGCCGACAGCGGGCAGACACAACACACAGGCACACGGGCACACCTCCCCCCCTCCACACTCCCCGCTCGGTTTCCCCCACATTTGAAAATTTTTACTTTTCATGTAGCTGCACAGCCTAAAAACTTTCCCAGAATGGCAGACGGACAGCCAGAAATCTCAATATATATATTCGTATACATATACACATGTGTGTACATATATTTAGTATAAAAGATGCTGCATAACATGATAAAGTAATTAGTATCTTTGATTTCATGTGATTCCTTAATGCCCAATTAACTATGAGCAATTTATGAACTGATTGCGTATTGATGGCATCATTTACATTTATGATTCCGTCCCCTTCCGATCTTGCGTCCCGCACTATGAATTGTTCTGAATTTCCAATTTTCAATTCATGCTGTGTTTCACTTTTCCGATTTGTATTTTCCGATTCGGTTCTTGCGACGGGGCATCTACCGATCCCGACGACTCTCCAAGTATTACTGAAACGTTTCTCAACAGATCTCTCAGATCGACCGATTGGCCGAGTGTTTTATTTTTGTTTTCTATGCTTAAGATTTTGGAATACTTTTTGTTTACTTTTTGGCATTTCACTTGTTCTCCCGAAACTAAAGAGATCCACGTGAGCTCCAATGCTTTTCTTCTCCTCAATCGATTGTAATATGTTATTTCCTTTGTTTTATAGCTATGCAAAATATAAGATTTTTATTATAATCTGTAAGTGTTTGTTATCAAAGTCTGATAAGCTTATAACCATAAGAATATGAATGGCATTTTTGAAACTAAAATACTTAGAGATAAGACCTGTTTTCAAGCTATATTTAGATCAATCTTCAGCCTCAATCGACATTCAGCTGCCTGAAAGAACCCTCCATGCCGAATAGACTCTCGAAATCAACGGGTTTACCGGGTCGGAGACTCTCATCGGTTCCATAGTTCTCCTCCTCCACCCAGTAGTTCCTATAGGCCAAAATGCGCTCTTCCCATTCTTTGACTAGTGCCACATAGGAACCGTTCTCCCCGCCATATTCAACGGGCAAATACTTTTGGGGAATCTGCTCGAACATTGTCTCAAAATTGCTGCCGTGCACATGAAGCTGGAGGTGAATTGAGATGGTTTCAGAAGGTATTCTAGGATCACTGATATCTGTAGGTTACTCACTCGACCCTGTTGCTTCTTGGACATCATGGGCTTAAACATATTGAAGACCTTGTCAAATCCCGCGGGAGTGTTTATGAAGTGGGTCGCCTTTGTTCGTGTGGGAAGAGCCTCCTCCTGGAATACGGTCATCTTTTTGGCGAATGAGGGCGTCATCTGTGAAACGTGACCCATCTTGACGTTGGTTAGGTCCAGGATATGAATGACCCCTTGGATGATGGCGTAATCATCTTCATTCAGCACTATTTGATTCATCAATCCTCCCGCACGGTTGATGTCTATGAAACTGTATCTGTCTGGATCATAGGCGCCCATGCGGATGATAGCTATACGTGGTCCATTGTCATGCAGTGGGCGTGGCAAAAACACAGCTGTTCTGCAAAAGGTCTAAGTACAAGATCCGGAGACTAAAGGGAAGGGGGAAACTCACCCGATACGGAATAATGTCAGTAACTTATCGACATCCACGTTGCGACCAACGAAGTACTCCGGATACTTGGTGCGCAGTGTGTAGTATCGATCCAGCTTGGACTTGGCCCTCTCCAGACTGTACTTGCAGCCCCTCAGGAAATTCACCAGGAACTGATCATTGGTGCGAGCCTTCAGGTGAGGCTGTTGATTGATCCACAATCGAAGTGCGGCAATGTCCTCATCGATCCTCTCCGGCTTCTCGTTCAACTCCTCGATCGCCGTCTTCTGCAGTTCCGGAGTAAGCGGACGAATGTCGGGCATGTTGACAAGGTCTGGCAGCCAGTTAACCACTGAAGGCCTTCTTTGTTCCAGCTCGATCAATGGCCACGGTTGGCACCTAACTTGATAAGATAACGACTGATAAAGACGGCGAGAGAGTGAGTTTATTTTAGTTTATTGCTGTTCGATATGTTTACATGTGTAATGGTTGCATAGAGAAAGAAAAGTTTTGCATTTCATACAAAAAAATAAAATATCTTGATATACATAGATCTTATCTTTATGAGAAGTAAATACAAATAAAAAAACAAATACAAAACAAAGTTGCTAAGAAAGAAAATAATATATATAAATACAATGGATAATAATATAATAAATAATATAATTACTAATATAATAATTAAAAATAATTAAATAAAATAATTAGGGTAAATATGCATGATAGGGAAAATACTGAAAGAGAAAAAAATACTGACAGCCAAAATACACTAAGCGAGCAATGGTAACTATCGGCAACAGTTGAGCGAAGACGCAAACCATCGATAAGCGCTAGGGTACAACAGTGGTGGGTAAAGTCGGCTGCGGCTAAGATCAAAGCGAGCTTCGTTCTGCTTCTTATATCCAGTTTCCTTTCTTTTCTGGTCGAGCTGTTGGACGAAGTAGATGTTTTTGGGAATATCACTCCAAGTCTTGAGACTTCAGAATTTTCTCAACGTATGAGACCCAAGCTAAGGCTCCAAATTTTTAAGCCATCCGCAGCTTAATTCAATTTTTTGAGGATCATTACAACATTAACAAAGTTCACGAAGTCACTGAATTACCTTTGGATTGACCTATATAATTGGAAAGAATCAATAAGAGAAATGCTCCCTGCGGGACTTCTTTCAAAACCCAGCATGGGAGACAGGAAATCTCCCCGGGAAGTTTTGGATATTCCACTATAGAGTCGTGGCCAAAGTGGGCATCTTCAGAATTTTCGAGGCTTCTACAGCAGGCGAAATCAGTGGTTTTATTGCACCATTCCATGGCCAAAAGCAAAAGAAAATATTGGCTAAAGTGAAGTGACAAATTTTGCGTAAACAAAATGGGAAAAGTTAAAGTTTTTTAATATTACAAATACGACAAAAGTAAAAGCAGTGGGAATTTGCCCAAAAGCTTAATTAAAATTAATTAAATTAAGTAAAAATTTTTTTTATTTTCTTTTATTTCATAGTCTTTATAAAAAGCTTAAATAAAAGTTCCTAAATCCCTAAAAGTGTCTGTGGGCTCAAAATTCTCAAATTTGCCGCAGAAAATAATAAAAAAAGGTGTCCATGCTAAATGGGTACAAATCAAATAAATTCCAGAAAAGAGTGAAGTGAAGTATAAAAGCAAATACAATACACAAGTCAGAGAACAGTGATAACACTAAAAAGAGAAAAGTGCAAATAACAAAACAAGCAAACACAAAATTGTAATTACACATTAACAACAACAACCAACGAGGAGGCCTCCGTCGTCGATTTTGCATTTGGTGAGTGTACAGAGCCAGAGAGCACGATTGTAAGAGTTGTGAGCGTGCGCAAGCCCTATAAAATGCATTTGTGATAAGAGCAGTTTACGTCTGCCTTAGATTAACTGCTCTTGCAATCTGCTCCTCTTCCGCTCTCATTATTGCCGATTCTCTTGCATTTCTGTTCTTTGATTTTTTTTTTTAAGTTTCAAAGTGTTGTGAGCTTGCTTATCTGCTTTTACAAAAGCAGCTGTTGCTGCGCAAGCGCAGCTTCTGTCATAAAGACAAACAAAACATATTTTTGCGTGAAGCCAGAAACAATTAAGAGCATAACGTAAATGTAAACTTTGCATCCCATAAAAATTATAGAAACATATGTTGAAAGAGCGCTACAAAAACAACCACAACAATATGAAAATCTAAATGTTAAATTTATTATCAGTAACTGTTGCGAACCTGTTACAGACAAATGTAGATACAAGTGTTGCTAAACATTTTTAAAGAAAAATTATTTTGATAATGCGAGTAGCAAACTCAAATGAATTAACGTAATTATTTAGATTTTTTTTTTTCACATACATAATTACCCATATAAAGCATGCAAATTTCTATATACCAATAATATTTTTGAAATACCTTTATCAAATTTTTTTTCAGCGGTAAATTGAGAATATTGAGCAAAACAGTAAAAAAAAAAAAAAATTGTATAAAAAATGGTACTAAAAAAAATAACTCGAACAAGAACCAAAAAAAAAAAACAGACAACAAAATTTAGTTTAATAGCTGAAAAATGTAAAGTTATAAATTACCTTTTATAGGAAACAAAAAAAAAAAAAATATAAAAAATTTAAATACGGATAGCAAAATGAACTAACATTGATAAGCAGAACATTTGTTAAAATTTTTATTTTCTTTTGGAACATGTCATTGAAATGAAATTAAAATGAATTATAATTGTGAAACGAAAGTAAAAATGATTGAGTAGATTTATTATTATTTCCTGGGTCATGGGGTCATGAAGTGAAAAAGATTATATAGTTTGCACAAGGGGGTCTGCCAACACATTTACTTGCAGATCATGGTCGGGTCGGGTGCAGAAGGTGTGTGTCGTCTAACATCGTAGACCACACCACTTTCGTGAACCATTAATACTTGGATTTCTCCCTTTTTGTTTTTCCCCTAGAGTTTCCGTGACACGAATTTTGTTTTATGCCTTTTAGCATCTAGTTGCCGTATGTTGTGACCGGTTTTAGCCGATAATAATTAGGGCTTTTAGGGACTCTATAATAAAGATCGTTGTAGCGTGCAGTTGTGGCAGCAGCAAAAACCCCCCCATGCCGTAAAGAGCTAGTAGATAATGGGTCCCGCTCCGCTGTTTGCACTCCTGCTAGGAAAAGCATGTCCGCACCAGGATACACGAATAGCATCGCTTTAGTCAATCCACTGGATACTTTTCGCAAGCCATAATGAACTTCTTGGTCTTGCATATACGTTACAATAACGTCTGGCAACCTCCTTGTAAATTTTTCTTGGAGCTAGCTGGACGTTACAGATTTTTTGGCGCCCAGCACGTGTGGCTTTTGTAGAAGATTTTTAAATTTATGAGAATGTCAACTACAAGCCCAGGAGCTGTCTTGAATTTTTGACAAAATAAGGACTTGTGTGGGAGTAATGCTGCTTGGAACTCGATATTTAGTATTCGTTCACAAATAGGTCGACCAGGTGGGCAAGCAATCAAACAGTCTTTAAACAAAAAAAAAAAATTTTTCTAACATCACAAGTCAGGTAAAGCAATAGATGCAGGAGAGATTGAGTAACCGGACATGTTGGTCAAAATGCATTACAGAAAAATTTCGCTCGTTTTGTTTTCGCAGGCTTTCATTTGGAAAATTTAGGTTGTTGCTTTTCTTTTCTAAAAACTTTTAAAAGCTTCTGGAACTCGAATAATTGCGGCTGCGATTATGATCGACCGAAGTTTATTTTATTTGCTATTTTGTTAAGTTTAGTAGTGATTTTTTATGGAAATGTGAGAGGCCTTGCACGGTGGTTATAAATTAGAAAATGTTTGGATTTGAATCTTGTTGTTTTTGATATGGATATTCATGGAGTACGGAGCACGTATCCATGACCTACAAATATTAACAAAAAAATTTTGAATTTCAAATGGTTTTTTTATTTTTCAACTGCGTTTAGAATCAATAGCCCAGCTTTAAAATATCCCCCAAGTTATTGATAGTTTATGATGTTTACAAAATATATTTTTCATTTTATTGATTCCCTTATATGACAACCAGGAAAGTTTTTTTATTATGCCTTTGGAACATAGTTTTGATAATAATCAGCCTGCAGCATCAGCTCAGGCAAACCTTTGCATTATTTGTGAGCAAACAATGACGGATACTCAACCTTGTTGTGTGACTACGTGTGAACATGTCTTTCATAGAAGGTGTATCGAACAGAGGTTGGAAACTCAGTCCGAATGCCCGGCATGTTTTACAGTGTTATTTACGACTGATCTTAAATTAGTAGTCGGAAATTGTACTCCTGAGAAGAGATCAGCAGCACCAGTTCGTCGTATGCACACGAGAGGCGTGACAAAAGCAATGCAAGCTGCCTTGGCTTCAGCACCGGCAGAGGCCGTGAGAGGTCAATCGCAGGGTGACAGTAGTGGAAACTTGGCTAACGTTGATGTGAGCCATAGTACAAATCATGGTGAGGCTCGAGGTAATCAGCAGCAGCTTCCAGGTCCTCGAAGGAGAGGAAGACCAGGTCAACGAGGTCAAAATCGCTCGAATGACCTAAATATGCAAAATATACAGATTTTGATTGAGCAGACAGTGACACGAGTGTTGTCAAATTTGAGATTGTCATCAAATTCAGATCCACCAGGATCCAACGAAGTTGTTCGTACTCCCGAGAGCAATCGCGTAGGTTCGTTGCAAGATCGTCCGTCTTTTGTACAACACAAAGTAACAGACATGATACAAAAATGGGGAGTTAAATTCGACGGAACCTCACAAGGTTTATCGGTTGAGGAATTTCTGTATCGAATCAAAATGCTGACGCAGGAAAATCTGCATGGAGATTTTGAATTGTTAGGGAGAAATGTCCATTTACTTTTGATTGGAAAGGCCAGAGATTGGTATTGGCGTTTCCATAAACAGGCAGAAACTCGAACATGGACTGAGTTCTGTAATGCCATTCGAGCTCAGTATAAAGAGATTCGTACCAATAATGAAATTCGCGAGCAGATACGAGCTCGCAAACAAAAGCAAGGAGAGACTTTCGAATCCTTTTACGAAAGCATTTGTCAGTTGATGGATAGGTTGCCAGCACGACTAGAAGAGGACGATTTGGTTGAAATCGTTCAGAATAATTTGCTTCCGGAGATTAAGGATAGACTGTTGTTTGAGGAAATTTATTCTATCGCTCATCTAAGGAAATTGGTCCAAAAACGAGAATATTTCTTGAAAGAAATTGGCAAAATGAAACCTCTCCCAGCAAAACCCAAAGAAGCAAACGGTTATCGAGTATACGCACTGGAGCCTGAAAGCGATCAATGCTCTGAAGTTGAAGTAGTTGCAGAAGTTGCAGCACTAGACATTTCCAAAGTCACTTGTTGGAATTGCGAGGAAAAAGGACACATGTGGGAAGATTGTCTGGCAGATAGAAGAGTATTTTGTTATGGTTGTGGTACTCCATTTGTTTACAAGCCACAATGCCAGAAATGTCAACAGCGTTCGGGAAACCGCAAGCGGGAGGCAGCCGTCACCAACAGGATGCCTCCAAAATAGAAGTTCATGTCGAAGAGTCAGATACTTTAAGTGAATTGGAAACTTTCGATGAATCTCTGATAGAAAGTAAAATTAGATTTAAGCCGTATCATGAGAGGTTAAGAAAATATTTAGAAGTAAGAAATAGGATTTTTTTAAGCGATCAATCTCCTAATCGCAGAAATACACAAAGGAGACGAAAACATATAGGAGAGATAAAGAAGAAAAGGAAATTATTAGTTGCTACAATTTTGAAAAATGAAAATGACATGCGAAGCTATGCAAAGGTGTCCTTTTTAGACAGAACAGAATTAGGATTACTGGACACTGGGGCGAATGTTAGTTGTATAGGCTCTCAGTTAGCTCAAGTAGATTATAGTCAATATCCACACTATAAGCCAATTAAATCATCAGTTAAAACAGCTGATGGGCGACCGCATCAAGTTCTTGGCACTTTGAGAGTTCGGATGACTTACAATGGCATTCAGAAGGATATGGAATTGTACATTATACCCTCGCTAACACAGAATCTCATATTAGGTATTGATTTCTGGCGCACATTTAACCTTGCTCCGGGAATTATTAGTTCAGTTAGTGGTCCGTCCGATAGTGATAATTCAAAAAAAGATATTAAGTATCCGTTGTCCGATCGAGAAATACAGCAACTAAATATGGTTATAGGGTTGTTTCCAAATCACGAGCAACAAGGATTAGGGCGAACTTCACTAATCAAGCACCACATTGAGATAGATGATGCAAGACCCATAAAGCAGAGGTATTATCCAGTCAGTCCTGCGGTTGAGAAGCTCATGTATGCAGAGATAGACCGAATGCTTGGATTAGGGGTGATTGAGCCTTCGCAGAGTCCTTGGAGTTCTCCAATGCGAATGGTAATAAAGCCAAATAAAGTACGATTATGTTTGGATGCTCGCAAAGTGAACGATGTCACAAAAAAAGATGCGTATCCATTACATAACATCGATGGCATTTTCGCTCGACTTCCAAAAGCAAATATGATCACAAAATTAGATCTAAAAGATGCTTACTGGCAGATTGAACTGTCCGAAGATTCGAAGCCGCTTACCGCGTTTACAGTTCCGGGAAGGCCGCTTTATCAATTCACGGTCATGCCGTTTGGGCTTTGTAATGCGCCATCAACAATGTGTCGTCTGATGGATGAGCTAATTCCTCCAGACTTGCGCCATTGCGTGTTTGGCTACATTGATGATTTATGTATTGTATCGGAGACTTTTTCAGAGCACTTGGCTGTTTTAGTTCGCTTGGCAGAGCAATTTAAGAAAGCAAATTTAACTTTGAATTTGTCGAAAAGTCATTTTTGTGTGACTGAAATTTCGTATTTAGGTTTTGTCATTGGAAGTGGTGGAGTCGCTACCGATCCAGCCAAAGTTTCTTGCATCAGGAATTGGCCACCGCCCAGAAATTTAAAGCAGGTCAGAGGCTTTTTAGGTGTATGCGGGTGGTATAGGAGGTTCATACCAAATTTCGCTGAGGAAACGTATCCAATCACTGAGGTCCTGTCTACAAAGAAAATCTTCAAGTGGACAGAAGAAGCTCAAATTGCAATGGCCAGATTGAAGGATCTGCTATCATCTACACCAGTATTGCACAATCCAGACTTTAAAAAGAAATTCTTTTTGCATTGTGATGCGAGTAATTATGGTATTGGGGCAGTGCTTGTACAATTAGGAGAAAATAATGAGGAATTTCCTATAGCATTCATGTCGAAGAAATTGTCAAGAGCACAGAGAAATTACAGTGTCACAGAACGTGAGTGTCTGGCTGTAATTTTGGCAATCGAAAAATTCCGCTGTTATCTTGAACTACAAGAATTTGAAGTAGTCACAGATCATTCCAGTTTGGTTTGGCTACGCAGACAACAAAATGTTTCTGGCAGGTTAGCGAGATGGATTTTTCGGCTACAGTCATATAAATTCACGATTTCTCATCGAAAAGGCAAGGATCATGTCGTACCTGATGCCTTATCTAGATTATGCGAGAATGAAATTGATAGCGTCGAATTGGAGGGTCCTCAAATAGATCTTGAGTCGCCCGAATTTCTTGATACTGAGTATGTTGATTTAGCTCAGAGAATTGCAGCTGATTCCGATAGATATCCGGATTTACGTGTCATGGAGAAGTACGTATACATTCGTACGCAACATGCCACAGGACACGATGCACAGGATTCAATGCATTGGAAATTGTGGATACCCGAAGGTTTGCGGTTGGAAACTATTCGTCAGGCCCATGATAGCGTTTTGTCAGCTCATGGAGGGATGCAGAAGACGATCGAGAAATTACGTCGAAACTTCTTTTGGCCAGGATTATCCAAAGATGTTCGAAATTATATAAGAGACTGTGATACTTGCAAGGAGACTAAGGCTCCGAATATGGTGCTTCGTCCTCCAATGGGAGAACAGAGTGTGTCATGTCGGCCATTTCAAAAGCTGTACATAGATTTACTAGGTCCTTATCCGAGGAGCAAGAAGGGGCATATTGGGTTGCTTATTGTTCTGGATCACTTTAGTCGTTACCATTGGTTGTGTCCGGTGAAAAAATTTACGACAGAGCCCATAACAGAATTTCTTCAGAAAAACATTTTTCATTGCTTTGGAGTTCCGGAGACGGTTATCAGTGATAATGGAGTTCAGTTTAGGGGAAAAGAGTTCGAAGCTTTTATGACCAAGCACGGCATTCGCCATATTTTCACAGCCCTCTATTCTCCGCAGAGTAATGCGGCAGAGAGAGTAAATCGATCTCTGTTGGCTGCTATTAGATCTTATATTAAATTAGATCAGCGAGAATGGGATTTATATCTCACACAAATTTCTTGTGCACTTCGATCATCGTTACATCAATCTATCGGATGCTCGCCATATAAGGCCCTGTTCGGTCTTGATATGATCACACATGGAGAGGACTATAAATTATTAAAGAAATTATCGCTATTAGAAGAACCACAAATATTGTACAGAGAAGATCAATTGGCGTTAATAAGAGATCAGATCAAAAATAATAGCAAGAAAGCATATGAGAGAAATGCAAATCAATACAATCTGAGATCGACAAATGTCTCCTATCGAATAGGTCAGGAAGTATTCAAGCGAAATTTCAACCTCAGTAATTTTAGCCAAAATTACAACAAAAAGCTGGCTGCTCAGTTCTCAAAATGTCGAGTTAAAAAAAAATTAGGAAATGCATTTTATTTGCTGGAAAATTTGCAAGGCAAAGAAATAGGGACATATCATGCTAAGGACATACGTAGCTGATTCCAGCTAATCTTCCTCCTAAGAGTCGTCAGAATTATCTGGTGGTGTAATGGTTGCATAGAGAAAGAAAAGTTTTGCATTTCATACAAAAAAATAAAATATCTTGATATACATAGATCTTATCTTTATGAGAAGTAAATACAAATAAAAAAACAAATACAAAACAAAGTTGCTAAGAAAGAAAATAATATATATAAATACAATGGATAATAATATAATAAATAATATAATTACTAATATAATAATTAAAAATAATTAAATAAAATAATTAGGGTAAATATGCATGATAGGGAAAATACTGAAAGAGAAAAAAATACTGACAGCCAAAATACACTAAGCGAGCAATGGTAACTATCGGCAACAGTTGAGCGAAGACGCAAACCATCGATAAGCGCTAGGGTACAACAGTGGTGGGTAAAGTCGGCTGCGGCTAAGATCAAAGCGAGCTTCGTTCTGCTTCTTATATCCAGTTTCCTTTCTTTTCTGGTCGAGCTGTTGGACGAAGTAGATGTTTTTGGGAATATCACTCCAAGTCTTGAGACTTCAGAATTTTCTCAACGTATGAGACCCAAGCTAAGGCTCCAAATTTTTAAGCCATCCGCAGCTTAATTCAATTTTTTGAGGATCATTACAACATTAACAAAGTTCACGAAGTCACTGAATTACCTTTGGATTGACCTATATAATTGGAAAGAATCAATAAGAGAAATGCTCCCTGCGGGACTTCTTTCAAAACCCAGCATGGGAGACAGGAAATCTCCCCGGGAAGTTTTGGATATTCCACTATAGAGTCGTGGCCAAAGTGGGCATCTTCAGAATTTTCGAGGCTTCTACAGCAGGCGAAATCAGTGGTTTTATTGCACCATTCCATGGCCAAAAGCAAAAGAAAATATTGGCTAAAGTGAAGTGACAAATTTTGCGTAAACAAAATGGGAAAAGTTAAAGTTTTTTAATATTACAAATACGACAAAAGTAAAAGCAGTGGGAATTTGCCCAAAAGCTTAATTAAAATTAATTAAATTAAGTAAAAATTTTTTTTATTTTCTTTTATTTCATAGTCTTTATAAAAAGCTTAAATAAAAGTTCCTAAATCCCTAAAAGTGTCTGTGGGCTCAAAATTCTCAAATTTGCCGCAGAAAATAATAAAAAAAGGTGTCCATGCTAAATGGGTACAAATCAAATAAATTCCAGAAAAGAGTGAAGTGAAGTATAAAAGCAAATACAATACACAAGTCAGAGAACAGTGATAACACTAAAAAGAGAAAAGTGCAAATAACAAAACAAGCAAACACAAAATTGTAATTACACATTAACAACAACAACCAACGAGGAGGCCTCCGTCGTCGATTTTGCATTTGGTGAGTGTACAGAGCCAGAGAGCACGATTGTAAGAGTTGTGAGCGTGCGCAAGCCCTATAAAATGCATTTGTGATAAGAGCAGTTTACGTCTGCCTTAGATTAACTGCTCTTGCAATCTGCTCCTCTTCCGCTCTCATTATTGCCGATTCTCTTGCATTTCTGTTCTTTGATTTTTTTTTTTAAGTTTCAAAGTGTTGTGAGCTTGCTTATCTGCTTTTACAAAAGCAGCTGTTGCTGCGCAAGCGCAGCTTCTGTCATAAAGACAAACAAAACATATTTTTGCGTGAAGCCAGAAACAATTAAGAGCATAACGTAAATGTAAACTTTGCATCCCATAAAAATTATAGAAACATATGTTGAAAGAGCGCTACAAAAACAACCACAACAATATGAAAATCTAAATGTTAAATTTATTATCAGTAACTGTTGCGAACCTGTTACAGACAAATGTAGATACAAGTGTTGCTAAACATTTTTAAAGAAAAATTATTTTGATAATGCGAGTAGCAAACTCAAATGAATTAACGTAATTATTTAGATTTTTTTTTTTCACATACATAATTACCCATATAAAGCATGCAAATTTCTATATACCAATAATATTTTTGAAATACCTTTATCAAATTTTTTTTCAGCGGTAAATTGAGAATATTGAGCAAAACAGTAAAAAAAAAAAAAAATTGTATAAAAAATGGTACTAAAAAAAATAACTCGAACAAGAACCAAAAAAAAAAAACAGACAACAAAATTTAGTTTAATAGCTGAAAAATGTAAAGTTATAAATTACCTTTTATAGGAAACAAAAAAAAAAAAAATATAAAAAATTTAAATACGGATAGCAAAATGAACTAACATTGATAAGCAGAACATTTGTTAAAATTTTTATTTTCTTTTGGAACATGTCATTGAAATGAAATTAAAATGAATTATAATTGTGAAACGAAAGTAAAAATGATTGAGTAGATTTATTATTATTTCCTGGGTCATGGGGTCATGAAGTGAAAAAGATTATATAGTTTGCACAAGGGGGTCTGCCAACACATTTACTTGCAGATCATGGTCGGGTCGGGTGCAGAAGGTGTGTGTCGTCTAACATCGTAGACCACACCACTTTCGTGAACCATCAATACTTGGATTTCTCCCTTTTTGTTTTTCCCCTAGAGTTTCCGTGACACGAATTTTGTTTTATGCCTTTTAGCATCTAGTTGCCGTATGTTGTGACCGGTTTTAGCCGATAATAATTAGGGCTTTTAGGGACTCTATAATAAAGATCGTTGTAGCGTGCAGTTGTGGCAGCAGCAAAAACCCCCCCATGCCGTAAAGAGCTAGTAGATAATGGGTCCCGCTCCGCTGTTTGCACTCCTGCTAGGAAAAGCATGTCCGCACCAGGATACACGAATAGCATCGCTTTAGTCAATCCACTGGATACTTTTCGCAAGCCATAATGAACTTCTTGGTCTTGCATATACGTTACAATAACGTCTGGCAACCTCCTTGTAAATTTTTCTTGGAGCTAGCTGGACGTTACACATGATTCGGATTATTCACTCTTCAGTCAATATCTAACAGGCGGAACGATCCATCCAAGCCAAAGGGACCCGGAAAGTTTTGAGTATTAGCAGTGTAATCTTCCCTAAGTTTCTCGTTGGCGCCAAAATGTCGCGACTGCTCGAAGTAATCGCGGTAGCTCAACATCTTCTGCTCCATCTGATCTATAATGTCCTGCATGGTTCCCTTGGTGCCGCCGTATTCCTTGGGCAAATACTCACGGCAAACACGTTCAAAGATCGCTTCAGGATCGGAGCTTACAGAAACCTGTGAGCAGGATGAACAGTTAAATAAGTTAGATCATCTCAAGATGATTACTTGCCCGATTCCTGATCTTATCGGGAAAGAAGGAGCTTAGCGAGTTGAAGCCGCTCTCGAAAGATGATGGTACATTTATGAAGTGTATTCCCTTCTGCCTGGTGGGCATCGCCTCATCCGCGAAGGCCGAGAACTTGCTCAATAAATGCGGCTGCAGGGCGAACAGATTGGCAGCCGTGATCCCAGTCATGTCCAGGAACTCAATGTAGCCACAGACATTCGCGTTGTCGTCCTCCAGCATCATAATCTCGCCGAACATGGAGCCAACTCGTATGATGTCCTGGAACTTGTACTTGGCCGTATCATAGGCGCCAGCCCGTATTATGGTCACCGCCGGACCCGTATCATCCTCGTCCAATGGAATACGCAGGATAACGCTAGAAGGATAATTTTAATTTCTTAGTTTATCGAGAGGCTTAAAGGGTTGTCCTACCCCATGCGAATGATCTCCAGCACCTGAGGATCGTCGGCTAGTCGATGCTCATTAAAGACCTCGGGTATCGCTGCCTGTAGGCTGTAGTAGCGGTCGATCTTGTGCTTGGCCTTCTCCAAGCTGAACTTGCTGCCCCTTAGGAAGCCCAAGAGGAACTGATCCGTGAGGCAGGAGCAGAGATGCGGTTGCTTCTGCAGCCAATCCCGCAGAGCAATGATGTCCGCGGGTATCCGAGATGGCACCTCGTTCAACTCCTCGGTGGCAATACGCTGCAGTCCTTCCCGCAGAGGACGAACACCGGAGTTGATATTGTTCATTTTGCTTGGTGTTTAGATGCAGACTGGCAGCTCGATCACCCATAAATTGCTCACAATGCAATTTAAGCAGGTAATCAATATTCTGTGATAAGAAACTTTCTTTAAGTGATAACCCTAATCTGACAAGTGATTAGCTCTTGATTATGGAAAGAATAATTAGAGAATTTGACCACATTTTGTTGTATGTTAATTTAAGTACATGCTTAATATACATATATATTATGGAATCATTTCAAAGAACTTTAAAAAAACTTCAAATCGAATACGTTAACGATATTTCAAAAAGATGCGCCGAAAAATTTGTTCTTGCTTAAAAATTTCCTTTTTAACGGTAAAAAACAAGGTTGAAACATTGACAACAGTGGCAGCCATGACCATATTTAACTCCTTTTAGAAAAATAGTTATATACCTTTTTTTTTTTAATAATTTTGGAGCTAGAATTTTGAAACTTTCACAGGAGTTTTGTTATAATTTTTTAAATTTTTTTTAGAATTTTCAACTAATTCTTTAATATCTTCCCCACTCGAAGGGTTACGTGCCCAAATTTATTATTTTAGAAAATTTATAATATTTTTGATTTTTTGAATTGCGCTTTAAATATTATTATTGAGTTACTTCAATATTTACAAACTTTCAAAAAAAAGTACAAAAAAAACACCCAAAAAGTTGCAACTGTGTGGCAACGCTAAATTGTAACCACACACCACACATTTGAATGTTAATTAACAGGAGTAGCAAATTGCGTTACCAGCTGTTAACGATGAACATGATGTCGCAAGTTATTTGTATACTTATAAAAATCATTAAAAGTATTTACGATCATAGTCAGTGAATTATTAATAACAGAGAAGCATATTTTCATTTAGCATTTATAATATTGTCACTCGTTACATTAACATTTTTATTTGAGCTAACGAATCATGTATCGCACATCTCTAGCTCTAGTTAGCAGCAACAAGAGGTGGAGAGCTATCGATAGTTGACACCATCGATAGTCAGCGATATTATTTTCCAAACCATCGATAGCTATCGATAGATTTCGATAGTGTGTTAATTTTAACATATATGTATGTTGCTATCCAAAAATTATACATTTTTGTATAAAATTCAAACAACATTTTAAAAATGTAATTAGTTTAGGTTTTATAGAAGTAAAAAAATATATTTCATTTTGTACGTTAAACATTAAAACTAAACATTTTTATTAGTTCCATTTCGTTCCCCCTTATTTTTTTTCGACTTAAGCAAATGAACTTGTCCATGTCAAAAATATATAACTATTAACCACAAAACTTAAACGTTTCCAAAGCTGCGATGCAAATACGCGCTTTTCGACCACTATCGATAGTGCAGGCCTGCCATCGATGGCAGCTCGATAGCGCTTAACCATCGATAGTTCTCCACCTCTACAATAGAGCTGGAAAACTATCGATATTGGCGCCATTCGATATTTTCGATATTTTGAGAAGTTAACATCGATACTATCGATAGTATCGTTAAAAAATATTTTCTACCAAAAGTCCTTATAAAAACTTTCTCATATAAAAAAAATATTTTATGCAAAGTAAATATTTATTATTTTGAACTTAATTTGTTAAAACAATAACGTAAAATTTTATAAATTCCATGTGAAGTAAATTTTTCTTAATTACTATCGATAGTGAAAGTGTTTTCCATCGATATATCGGTAGTAGAAAAACACAAGTCGGCTATCGATAAATCGATAGTATCGTCGATAGTTTTCTAGCCCTACTCTACAACAAACTGTAAGTTAACAGCGCCTTTTAGCAGACGCATGCATGTATTGAATACAAATAATAAATATAATATCAAAATTAAAGTGCTAATTTGGTTGAACAGGCAGCGCGTTGTTAAAACTATATACATTATATTTTAATTAAAAAAAACACATGGATACTTGCTGAAACTAACGATTCTAATTCGCGTTGAAAACTGCAATTGCTGCGGCGTATATTGCACTGCAAATTCAGAAGGCTGCGGCTTTTGGATTAATAAAAGGCTTAAATCAAAGTAAGTTGGGTGACAAGTGCAAAGAGAGGAACCGCGAAAGAGAAACGGTGGCAGCTGCAGTTGAGTAAATGCCACCAAAAAGGGCGTTGTTATTGCCACATGCTAAGTCAGCAGCAGCGGGCAGAGCAGCCCGGTGGGTGGCAGTCGCCCAGTGGGTGGTTGGGTCATGCGACCCCCCTCAAGGGCACGATAACACCGCGCCAGGTGGCGTAAGTGGCCGCGAATTGAGTGTGCTTGCATTTTGATCAATTTTGTGAAATTTAAGACTTTTTAACTTATTTGCATTTTGCAGTGATTCATCATAGGTCATCATTAAATCATTGACGTAATGTCTAAAGCATTCCAATTAAACAGTGTGTTTGTTTGTGTACTTGTACTCAATTTTAGTTAACGTGCGTCAGATCAACCAACAAAAAGGCCAAGATGCAAAACAATCCCAGTCCACAGTTACCTTGCAAGGGCATTTTAAAGACTTCGCGCAGCTTTGACAAGTCGGGTGCCAGGTAAGCAAGGCAATCACCTTTGACCTTTTTGCGTTTCAAAGCAAAGGGCTAACATCTGATTAAATCTGCTTTGCAGTTTCCGTAAAAGTGCCAAGTTCGATGAGCTGAATGTGATGCAAACGTTTCATCCGGCGGACAAGGACTATGGCCACATGAAAATCGATGAGCCGAAAACACCTTACAACTATACAGAGCCGTTTAATGAAAATAAAGATGAGTTGGACACCGAGCTGCTGGTGGAGAAGTAACTATAATAGACCCCACTTACCTACTATTTACTATTTACTATTTATAAATCTATTTATATTTCGAATATAGACTTCGCATTGCGGCCAGCTCACAACAGTCTTCCCAAAGCATTGATGATGAAGGTTCTTCCGACGATGAGCAGCCCATTAGCGAAGAGGAAAGACGTAAGTTAAGATATCCCCCAAGACATTAAACACATATTAACTCGACTGTATATATGTTGCAGAAAGACGTCGGGAGTTCGAGCGGCGTCGCAAGGCGCATTATCGTGAATTTGAAGCGGTTAAATTGGCCCGCAAGTTAATAGAAGAAGAGGACGACGATGGGGATGATAATGATGGTGGTGCTCCATCTGGGTCAGCACAAGGCGCCGCCACCAGTTCCAGCAGCTTCGCCAGCGGCTCGACAAAAAAGTCGAGTCCAAAAGCAACCACATCCGCGTCCACCAGTGCCACCAGGAGCAGCAATATGGACCTGGAGCCATCTCAGAACTAAAAGCAATATGTAACTCAATATATATACGGAGCTCTTACCGAAGTTGTTTGTTGGTGTTAATGTTGTACGGCGATTGCGGCTCATCCAAAACTTCATTTATTGCTACTAAGTGCTATCGTGATGAATTGAATTTATATATATTTACCTGGCGTATCAGCCGAGGTACACATATAAATATGTCAAATGGCAACCGTCGCAAAATGTGCTTTCCATCAAAGAAAAATGAAGAAATAAAACTTCAATTGAAATTGTAGTTGCAAGATATTTTACAACAATTTGCACATGATAAATAATCCAAACAATTGGTAGCGTTACATGTAGCTAATGTTTTTATCAGTTTCCAATTGAATAACTTTACCTTTAACTTAGACATTAACTTTAAAACCGATCCTATGTCCAACTCCAAGCGTAACGCATTAATTTGCATTTAATTTTCAATAAGTGGAAATTTGATTTCTCAACACGAAACACACAAAAGTGCCACAAAACTAAAAAATAATAGGAATATGATAATGATGATGGAGATGGAGATGGAGATGCAGATAATGAAGTAAGCCATGAAGGAGGAAGAGCGCTTGAAAACTTGTATTGAAATTGATTTGGCCTTACTTTTAGTTATTTATTAAGCCAACATGTACTACTATAATTACGATTTCGATCATTATTGTGAATTGTATAATAGTTCTTTTTTTAGCAATGCAATACGAAAGTTTCAATAAAGAGCAATGTGAAAACCTTTGTAAAAATCGAAACCCAACCAAACCCAAAAGTTGATAGCTGAAAGAAAGAAAGAAAACACAATTGTCGCTCTTCTCGTCGCGAGTATTCAAAAACTTGCCATTTATTTTAGTTTTCATTGTTCATTGTTTATAGTTATACAACAAATTGTATACACAAGGTAAATCCATTTCATAGTTTTGACATTGCTGGTCATTATTTTGTTCTGTTTTGTGTTTGGTTTAGTTTAGGTAAGTCTGAGTCTGAGAGAATTTTGGGGTCATCGAAGCGACTCCCCAGGACGCGCACAGAACATTGGCCCCCTCCGCGAACAGCAGGCAAAGGCATCCTCATATTATTGCCTGCCGGTGAGAAGGACGTTGATATGCGATCCTCGGGATATCACCTCGAGACAATTGCAATTCTAGTGTACATTCTGACAATACGATCTCTCGATTTATCCATTCTCTTGATGGTGTATAACTTACTTAGCGGTTAATTGACATTTTTTATAATATGCTCGTTAACAATAAATTCGTATAGTATTCAACAAAATAAAGACAAAAGCATGTAAACTCAAACTATTTTAACAATGAGACGCGTTTCAAGGTCAGCGCCTAGAAACCTGCCTTGATCTGGCCAAGATTCCAGTCTATATAAGTGGACATTATCGATTCAATTTACAGTTAGTTAATTCCATCTTATAGGCTACAATCGTGGCTACATGGGCGTGGCTCTAGGCGAAACTGCCGGACGGTCGTTATAAATAGTAAAACATTGCGATAAATATATAATAATAGATAGATAGATATGTTAGTTCGTTTTTACAATTATTAAATAAGTGTAATAATAAAGCATAACAAAGTTTCTCATTTTTCATTTTCCATATCATATCCATTTCATTTGCTAAGTTTCGTTTCTAGTGTATCATTAAATATCAGCTTAATCATAATCATAATTGGCAAACATAAGGCATACTCCATGAGTATTTCTTTGTTCATCCTTATGCATATGCTCCAATATATTTCGTATGCAGCATATAAAAATATAATCTTTAAACTTTATCATCATCATCGTCATGTTGTTCATATAGCATCATCATCATTATCATGGCGATATGTGAACTCCAATCAGATGCCAGAAGTACTGGGTATACTTCGTACCCTGATATTCGTTTCGTTGTGGCATAATTATATAATTAATAATGATAGATAGAAAGATAGATACGTATATATAGTTGCTTTGTTAGTAGCTTTAAAAATTAGTATAACAATATACATATATATATTTTTTGTATAGTATATAGTTTCATTCGTTAGTGGTCGTTTTAGTAACATTTACATGATCGTTTTTAGTATTATATGAAGTGGGTTCCATTGATATTTGTTTTCTTTGTGTTGTTCTTCTTCTTGAAATGTCTTCCTTCCTATGATTTGAACTTAGCCGAACATGTGCTGAGTGCCTGGTGGCACCTTGTAGCTAGGATAAGTGCAGTTCAGTTGGTTCTTGGCAAAGAAGGTAGTGTAGTCCTGTGGATCAATATTAACAAAATATTCAGAAATTACAAAAAAATTGAATAGTGAATAGAAAAATGCAATTTTGACTAGTAAAATTTGAATAATTTAATAAACTAATTCCAAAATTAATATCACTGAGCAGTGTGACCATCTTGAGCAAAAGAAATTAAACGAAAGTAAGAGAGTGACCATGCAGTGTAACCGAAATAAAGCAAGAGAGAGAGAGAGAGAGAGCAGCCTTCTGTTGATAATGTCGTTTACTTACACGATTGACTCTACGGGGACGACAGACGGGACCCAGCGCCAACAGGCGGCGTTCCTCGTTCTCACGCACAGCTGCCTCCTTGTACTCCGGTGGTGGCCATTTCAAATCTCCGCGCAATTTGCTGCCTCCTGCAGGAAAAGAAGAAGAAGACAATTGAGTATGACAATGCTGAACCACTGATCAAGTGGTCGATTGGTTGGTGGTTGGTGGCTCACCCTGATAGCTGACGGCGGCTGGCTGCGAAGTGTAGACTGGCGCAGGTTTCTGCGAGACGGGCGCCTCCTTGCGCAGGGTGATGATGCCAGGACTGGCGCCACGGTAACTATGTTGCTGCAGATCGGTCTGATCCTGCGAGTATGGCAATTGCTGTTGTTGTTGTTGTGGTTGCTGCTGCGGTTGCAGTTGCTGGGGCTGCGAATAAGAATTGTATTGTGGTTGAGCATAGTTAGCACCACCATTTTGCTGTGGATAATTTTGTGGCTGCTGCTGCTGCTGATAAGGCGACGTCTGATAAGGAGCCTGATATTGCTGTTGCACCTGAGCCTGAGCCTGAGGTGGTTGTTGCTGTTGGTGTTGCTGCTGTTGCCAGTGCTGTGGCGCTGGCTGCTGCTGTTGCTGGTGGTTGCCGTTGGATGGCGCTTGATATTGTTGCTGTTGTAGACATAGTTGTTGTTGTTGTGATGGTGGTGCAAGTGCAAGACATGCGAGTTTCAGGTTATGAATGTGGTGGTTGGGTGGTGCAGGTGCAACAGAGATAAACACATACAGAGAAGAGAAGACAATAGTATAGTTACAGTTACTGTTAAAGCTACAGTCACAGTTGCAGGTATAAATTTTAGTTAAGGACAAAGGTGGAAAAAAGGGGAGTGGGGGTATGTAACTTAATCAATTAATTAATCGATTTGCATTAGCGTGTCGCAGTTTACAGCTGAAATTTGCATAGAATAAGCAGAGTAGAAGAGAGAGATAAAGAGAGAGAGAGCTGTGGTTAATGGCAACTAAATGTAGTAGCTACTATGTATGTAATTAATCGAGTATATAATGATATAAGCATGTATATATAGCGCGATTTATCATGCACTACGAATGGGGTACAAAGTGGTACGCCAACTCACTAAAGGGTTAAGTTTATACGTGCTGCAGTAAACGTGAACTTGACAATCTATGTAGGTCAAAGTTAAATAGCAATACCTATGATTGAGCACAATTATATGTTAGGCAAAAACAAAAGTTAACGAATAGCCAAATCATGATTAGCTAATTCATGAACAGCTAAATCATGACTTTAATTTTAATATTAATAATTGCCTTGAATTTAATTAATAGATTTTCTTAGTTGCCATCAATTTACAAGTTCACGTACTGTCACCACGTGTAAACATCATTATCATTGTTTAGTAATAATATTTAGTTATTAACATATGAAGGCCTAGAAAGGGATTTTTCGCAAAGTTTGTGTAGATAGACAGCTGCAGGAAAAGTTCGTGCGTCGGGCCAATGCCAATGCCAAAGCCAGGCAATAAATCCATTTAGCCAAAAGGTACCTGATGTGGATATTGTTGATGTTGCTGCTGCTGATGTTGTTGCTGCTGGTAGGAGGGATAAGCAGCTGCTGCTGGCGCAACGCCACCAGCTGTGAAATCGTTGTGTGTCTTGGGCAACGGAGCACCAATGTGTTTCCAGCCACCGCCCACATTGCCTACGGCATGAATGGGCTGTTGTTGTTGCGGCTGTTGCTGCTGCTGCTGATAAGTTGGCTGATAATGTTGCTGCTGCTGCTGCTGTGGATACTGTGCATAGCTGCCAGTGGATGGTGCAGGGGCAGGGGCAGGGGACGGAGCAGGTGCAGGTTCCCTCGATGGCTGCCTATTGAACTGTGCCTGTGTGTATTGGATGGGTTGTTGTGGATAGTTATAGTTATTAGCTGGGACTTGAGTGGCTGTTGCAGCTGGAGCAGCAGCAACAGTTGCTGCTGGCGCATAACCATTTGATGCATAGTTAGTGCTTGGACCATAAACATTTTGTGCAGCTTGTTGTTGCTGGTAGTGTTGTTGCTGAGGTTGAGGTTGAGGTGGTTGTTGTTGTGGCTGAGTTTGAGTTTGAGGTGGTTGCTGGGTTCGAGGCTGAACGTTGTTATAAATGGGACCCTGCAAGTTGGCAGCATGTGGTTTGTTAGGTGTCAGTGGTGTGTGTGTGTATTGGTGTGTATATATACATATGTATGTATGTGTTTGTGTGTTTATGTGTTTATGTGTGCCTCACCAGTTAACCCAATGACAGTTGCAGTTGCAGTTACAATTATATTTACAATTATCACACAAATAACAAGTATTTACATAAATCCCAATCAAGTTGAGGAGCATTAAACTAGATTCGATATGTACAATAAATGGCTCTGACTAAAGTGGTGGCATTGGTGTTCTTGGTGGTGGTTGTCACAATTACCTGTGGTGGTGCAGCCACCGCCGAGGCCTGTGGATAGTAGCCACCGCTGCCAGGTGCCGGACTCTGCTGCGGCTGGGGCGTGAATTCACGCACGATTCGCTCCTCGGAGGCTGGTGGCCAGGCGACTCGCTTGTAACCTGCAGGCGAGACAGAGACAGACAGAGAGAGGGGGAAGGCAGAGAGAGAGAATGCATTAATAAGTGTTCAGGTGGGTGTATAAAGACATTCAACAAACGCGGCCAACACGCGCACAGACGTGGGCGTCTTTTAGCCTTGATTGCACACTCACAAAGAGCGACGGCCAATTAAAAAGAGAGGTGCACAGAGAGAGAAAGCGAGGGGGGGGGGGGGGGAGTAGGTGGGAGAGAGAGACAGGAAGAGGCAAACAATTTGAAAATGATTAAAACAAATTAAAAGTGTACAATATACTATTGACACAAGCATTCCAACAACGACAACAACTCGAGTGAGTTTTTCTTTTCGTATTTAGTTTTCGTTGCTCGTGTTGCAAATCATATCCTACGCTGCTGTCATTGTCATTGGTCTAAATTTAGACGGACGATTCACAAACAGCAAGAATTTGCAACAACAGCGGTGATGACAGCATTGAGACATTGCTCATAGTACGTTTAAAGAGAGCAAGAAAGAAGAACAGTTTATATTTTACAGTTTTCAGCTGTGGGTGTTGTTCATGCAACATGTGGCACACTTGAGTGTTACAAGTTGAATTGAATGATGAATGAAATTGCAGCTGCAACTGTTGCTCGCGTTGCTGCATTTGGCCTTGGGATTCTCTATTGAAATTTATTTCAATTTTATACTTAATGTTTACCCTCCAGATTCTTGTAGTTCTCGTTAATGACTCTCCACTGTGCGCCCATTTTGTTGTTGCTGCTGTTGCTGTTGTTTTTCTTTTCGCTTTTCACGTATTTCTCTATAAATTTTCTTTTATATGTTGCGCCGCGTTTGTTGGCAACGTTTATTTATGATCGAGCGGCGCGTAAAAATAAAAATGATATTTCTTTTTCTTAATTTGTTTTTATTATTGTGTTGCTTTTTCTTCTTTTTCGCGTATAAAATAACAAGAGATGTGTGTGTGTGTGTGTGCGTGGGTGTTTCGGGGTCTGAGTGTGTGTGCCTGTGAGTTTTCACACACAATTCCAACGGTGATATGATGATATTCGGCTCGTTATGTAATGCAGAATTAATTAATTGATACGCTCAATTATTGAAGGTTGATCAGAATTTGCGTTGGAACACCACAAAACAGAATTATAGGTATGCAAATTAATTTTTGGCAACAAATTTTGCTGGCGCGCGTTTCGTTATGGTTATTTATTTAGATTTATTTGTGATGAGTAATTTTTGGTTTGTTTTTTTGTTGAGTTTTTGAATATTGATTTTGTTAAATCAATTGGTTAAATGTCGCAATTAAATATGTATTATTCTATCTATTTCTAATTCGAATTTCGTTCTTCGTTCTTCGTTCGCGTTGGCCGCGCGATATGTTTGCCTTCGATGTATGCTACTAAGTGAAAAGCCAGCGGTTGGCCGAGGAAATTCGACCGATACGAAAAGCTAATCCGCATTTGTGTGGGTAAAAGAAGTGTGCACACACACGACTGTACTCAAGTGTGTATGTGAGTGTATGCATATATCTATCTATCTATCTATCTGGCTATCTATCACAGATTCCTTTTCGCTCTGTGTGTGAGTTTGTGTGTCTGTCTCTGTGTTTCGCAAAAGAAAATTACTTGTGGTCAATGGTGAAAATGGCAACGCGCGCTAAATACGTGAAAAATTAAATTGCTGTTAATGATGCTCGATCTGATAGCGCAGTCGGCGTCGCAGTCAGCGTCGCTGTCGCTGTCGACGTCACAGTCGAAAGATAGACGAAGCATCTGCATTGTTTACACCTTCGATTTTTGATTTGTGCCGCACCTTGAAATGCTGCACGGTCCAAGGGTGTGTCGAACAAACATATATATAGATATAGATACAGATATAGGTAGTGCAAGATACAGATACAGAAACATGCAGTATATCTTTTGCCAATTCTCTGTTTTTACTATTATATAAATCGCTTAGCAATACGAGCCACATTATAGATTGTAGATCTATAGATCGTATCGTACTTGGCATAATGGTTAATATTTTCTTGCTGCCTGGGCACATCGGTGGCAAATCAAGTGGGCGTCTTAGCCATCTATCATCGAGCGTGTGCATGGCTCATCTCGAGGGTATTCCGGGGGGAAGACTGACTAAACAGTTGCTAAATTTAAACGTCTGTCACATTTCGGGCAACAATAAGCAAAAAGGCAAACAAATCTGTTTTTAAACGTATTCGCACAGGTGTATGACACAATGTTGGCTCATTAAAATTATTAGCAATCTTGTAAAAATATCATAAGTATATATAGTATACGTGCAAACGATCTACAATTTAATTATAGTATAAGCCAATTGCTAACTATTCGCTTGTTTAACATACAACAAATATGTTATGCCGTCTGCCAAGGATCACAGATAAAACAATATCGAGACTAGACAAGTAAAAAGTACTATGAAACACAGATAAGAAAACACTTGAGTTAATTGGGGATGCTCAGTTGAGCGGAATAATAACATTGTTTTAGTGATTAATTGGGTTTAATCGGAAACCTGGCATTTGACTCTGACGTATTTAGGTGCCTTGTGATTTTCGCGTCTTTGTGGTTTCGTGATCTTGTCTGTTTCCCCTTGAAACCACCTGGCTACATCTTTAACAGTGCTCTATATTAATTTCCTAATAATATTTTTTCTATAATCTATATTCTTTTAAATTGAATGTATTTTCTTTCTCTTTTCTCAATTTAAAAATTCGTGCTATTATAGCTTATTACAAGCAATTTCTTCGCCTAATTATACCCGTTACTTATTAAAAATAAGTAAAAGGGGATATTGTATTCGTTGCAATGTATGTAACAGGGAGAAGGAAGCATCTCCGACCCTATAAAGTATACATATTCTTGATCAGCATCAACAGCCGAGTCGATATAGCCATGTCCGTCTGTCCGTCTGTCCGTCCGTCCGTCCGTCCGTCCGTCCGTCCGTCTGTCCGTCCGTGTGAGCGCCTAGATCTCAGAGACTATAAGAGCTAGAGCAACTAAATTTGGCACACATATTTCTATAAACCCCACGCAGGTCAAGTTTGTTTCAAAATTTTGCCACGCCCCTTTCCGCCTCCGTAAATCGCGAAAATCCACCACACGCACAGTTTTTAAGATATTAGGTTTTTTTAAACGGTGAACGTTAGCTATTGTTTTTACCTATCATTCTACTAAATCCCAACAAGATCGGACAAACAGAAAGGTGGTACTGGCGGATTAAAGCTTTTAAGCAATAAAAGTGCCTAAAAGCATGCAATAAAAAAAAGTTAAATTTATTTAGGTAAGTAACGGGTATCCTATAGTCGGGAGCTCGACTATAGCCTTTCCCACTTGTTTTTGAATATATTTAAAAGTAGTTTTTGGAAAGATAATAAATATTTATAAATGAAAATGTGGATATAACTGAAAAGTTAAATTGTTGAACAATTTTAGAGATCGGGCAATAATTAAATTGTCATTCTCTGTAGAAATCGGTAGAGCTTAAGTAGAGATATCAGAGTTTAAATTACACTTTGTGGATAAGCATAAAAAAATCGAAGTCTTTCGAAAAATTCAAATTTCGCAAATAAAAGAAATTTAGATGCAGGATTAGTTTAGAGATCGAACAATGACCAAATTAACATTTTGGATGGAAATCGGCGCAGTTTTTTTTAAATTTAAGAGAGTATTTAGTTCTTGTGGTACGCTTGGAATCTGAGTTGAATCGAAGAGATACGATGAATATTAACAAGATACTCCAGATTGATTCCGATTGTTTACATATGAGGGAATCAACACTTTGCTGGACACAAGCCGCAGTAGGAGCATGCCACACATAGTCACAGTCACATCACGGTCACAGTCACAGTCACAGTCACAGGATTTGCACGCACCTTCAATGCCTATATAGGGGCGTGGCGACACATTATCGAAGGATCGATTAACGCCGAACTCGCGCGTGGGTTGAGGCAACTCCTCGCTCCCCGCGATCGATTGGAACTCAGTTTGGGGACCGACGCCGTGTTGCATGAGGAACTCAAAGGGCGGCGGCTGCGAGTTGCAGCGGGGCGTGGCAGGAGGCGTGGCGGCCAACATGGAGGACGAGGCGGACATGGAGAGCTGCAGCGGTTCGGTGGCGGTGCGCACAAGGAGCCCAATGTTGTGACCCTCCAGCTGTGGCACATGCGTGAACTTGGCCTCCAAGGGAACGGGAGTGGGAGTCGGGGTGGGCGTGGCTCTGGCCTGCACTGGATTGAGGCCAAAGGGGGAGCTGCAACGCTGCGCGGTGTCAATCAGGGGCGCAGGATATTTGCGCAGGGGCAGAGGACTTGAAGAACGACTCAGCTGCCACTCCTTGGAGTCTGTCGCGAGTGCTAAGGGAACAGGAGTAGCAGGAGCAGGAGCAGGAGCTGGAGGAAGTGGAGCTGCTGGAGTGGTCACAATCTCAACGACGCTGCGTTGCCGTTGCAGCTGTTGTTGTTGCTGCTGTTGCTGTTGTTGCTGCTGTGTGTCCTCCCAGGAGATCTGTCGGGACACGTAGGGACTGCGTATCTCGTAGGTGGACTTGTAGTTGGCCAGCGGCTCGTTCTGCAGATTGTCGAAGCGCCACTGATCCGCCTTGTTGAGCTTGCCCCACCCGCGTGGCGACTCGCGACACTCACCACACACGGCGCACCAGCTGCCCAGGATGTCGGCGGCGGGGATTTCGTGCTGACAACTGGACGTGTCCACTGCATCCTGCTCCTTTGGAAGTTCTTCGTGTTCCTCCTCCTGCAGCAATTGCTTATTTTCCTGCTCCTTTTCCTTCTCCTTCTCTGTTTGCACCTTCTCTTCCTGCCACTCCCTGTCTTTCTGCTGCTTCTCCTCCCACGATTCCCGCTCCTTCCTTGCTTCATCGACCACAGCTTCCCACATTCCCTCTTCCTGGTCTTTGGCACTTCGTTCCTCACTTGATTTCGTGGCAGTTTCCTTGCCCGTTGACAGCTGCTCGTAGTTGGCAATTACGTCCGAGACATGTCTATAGTCCAAGCTGACATCCCTGTCTGCTTCATCCACTTGCAGTTCCTCCTCCTCCTCCCGCTCCTCCTCCTCCTCCTCCGCCTGGATGACTACGTGCTCTGCCTTCACCGCTGTCGGCGTCGTCTTGTGCTCCACGTGCAACAGCAACGCGCGTTCGTCGCTGTCCAAGGCGATGGCAATCCTGTGCAGATCCTCCAGAGCACGCTCCACAATCGGCACGTTCTCGGCGGGCATCTCTGGTTCCAAGGATGCCTCGGGCGTGTCCTGTTCCTTTGGCTGCAATTGAATGCCAGCTGCGCGGCAATAAATCTGTCTCAAGATGGCCTGCAGAGGACTCTCCACAGCGAGGATTGGGGACTGGCGGGAGGCGAACATGTCCCAGGGCTCGCTGTGAGCTGGTGGTGGTGCTGGCTTTGGCGGCTTCGGTGGTTCTGGTGGCGTGGGCGGTGTGGGCGTGGCCTGGACACTTCGTTTCAACGCCGTCTTGGCGTTCTCCATGTAGGCATCAATCTGACGCAGATGCTCTGTGATGGACTGCTGGATGTGCGCATACTTCGCCTCCAGATGGGAGATCTCCAGATGCGCCTCGTGCTGTGCGGCCTGTTCTGGAGGCGTCTCCGGGTTTCCGCTGTAGACGACGCCCTGGCGACGCGTCGTCTTGTCCTCTGCCGACTCCCTGGACTCCCTGGACTTGCCTCGCAGCCGGAACGGCGGTGGTGGCGGTGGAGGCAGTGGCGGTGGCGTCGGTATACAGCTGCTGCCGGTGGTGCCCACTGACTTCTGTCGTTTCATCTTGGGGCCACTGTCCTGGCGCTGCAACTGGATGCCGCTGGTGGCACTCACGAATGTGGGGGCAGGAGGCAGTGCGTCGCTGTCCGTGTTGGCGGGCGGCGTCATGTTGCTCGTTGGCTGATCCTGCTGATCCTGCTGGTCCTGCCTCAAATAGTCGCAGGCGTCGTCGTAGATCTGCTGCACTCGCGCCTCTAGCTGGCCAGGATCAGATGCAGTCGACGGCTCAACGCTGACTGTGATGGGTACAATGCGTTCGCAGTCTCCCAGCTGGGGAGGAGCCGTAGAAGCTGTGGCCAGGGCCAACGCCATCTGCTGCTGCTGCTTAAGTGCCAGGCTGTCAATTACCGTGGAGACCATTCTTGGCAAGCTACCCGACGTCGACTTGGTCATCACAATGGCGGCAGCTGTGCCTGCCTTTCCACCACCAGCACCACTGACTGGTGGTGCTGGCAGCGGCAATGTCTCCAAGTCGATGTCACCACTGGGACTAACCTTGGGCTCCTCCTCGCTGTCCCCGTCGTTGGCCGTGTCTTCGGTGTCGTAGCTGATTTTCAGCTCGGTGGCCAATTTAATGCTGCGTCGCTGCACTTTCGGAGTGCCACTCCCACCTCCAGTCACTCTTGCACTCCCCGAGGCACTTCCATTGCGTGGCTTGGGCGGTGGCAGCTCCTGGGCCCCGCCCATTGCCACCGCTCGCTTGCGAGCTCGTCCGCGGTCCAGGGAATACGATTGACGCTTCAGTCGTGGGCGGTATGGCGTGCTTGACTTCAGAGTGGGCGTGGCCGGACGCCGTTGGGTCAACTGTTCATAGTACTCGCATTTGGGTGCCACCAGACCGATGTCCGCATCCGCCGCTTTAGTCTCCGGCGCCGAGAAACCTTTGGCTTGGGGTGTGAAGCACTTAAGCTCCTCCTTGAAGTTAATCAGAGTATTCTCCACTTTCAGGGGAGTATGAGAACGTGGTTGTGGTTGTTGCTGCACTCGCTGATCCCGCAGCTCTCGCGCCGTCGGCTCCACAATTCGCGTCGGGCTGTTGAATTTCTCGCGCAACGCGTCGATGCTGTGCGTCGGCGAGGGCGTGACGGAGGCGTGACCTGGCGCCACTTGGGCTTGCGGCTCGACGGGCGGCCAGCTGTGATCCCGCCGGAGCAGCTGAGGACGTCGTGTGGACAGGCGGTTAATCCGCAGGACCGTGTCCCTGTCGATGACCACATCGTGCTGATGGCTCCGATACTGCGTCTTGATCTGATCCAGCAGCTGCTGGTGCAGCGCGTGATGCGGCACCTCAGCGGGCGCCTCTCCCCCCTCCCTTTGTCGTCGGCGACTCTGGCGCGGATGTGGCACAAAGTCGCCTGGCAATGCGATTCGATGCGATTCGATTCGAGGGTCAAGGGTCGGGGGGTCAAAGCAATTAATATTCATTTCAGCGCATTAACAAACACTTAACGGGTCTGGCCCGAATGGGGGAGGCGTAGTTGTGGGCGTGGCTTGTTTATTGCTGAATGCTTTACACCGTTTTTCTTTGTTGCTGTTGTGGTTGTTGTTGTGTGGCAACAGATACACACAGAGTACACACAAAAATACAAAATAATTGGATATTGCACCTACCACAATTGACTTGTTTCTCCTCCTCCTCCACGGCCCGCAGCACGGCCGAATTGGCCAAGTTCAATGGCTTTGTGATTTGTTCGTCGACTTCGATCCTGCAATGTAATTAAAATAATAATAAATATTTTAAATTATTTACCCAAGAGAATAATTAAAAACAAGTGGGAAAGGCTATAGTCGAGCTCCCGACTATAGGATACCCGTTACTTACATAAACAAATTAAAATTTTTTTATTGCATGCTTTTAGACATTTTAATTGCTTAAAATCTTTAATCAGCCAGTACCACCTTTCTGTTTGTCCGATCTTTTTGGGATTTAATAGGATGATAGGTAATAACAGTAGCTAACGTTCACCGTTTAAAAAAACATAATATCTTGAAAACTGTGCGTGTGGTGGATTTTCGCGATTTACGGAGGCGGAAAGGGGCGTGGCAAAATTTTGAAACAAACTTGACCTGCGTGGGGTTTATAGAAATCTGTGTGCCAAATTTGGTTGCTCTAGCTCTTATAGTCTCTGAGATCTATGAACTCACACAGACGGACAGACGGACGGACGGACAGACGGACATGGCTATATCGACTCGGCTGTTGATGCTGATCAAGAATATATATACTTTATAGGGTCGGAGATGCTTCCTTCTCCCTGTTACATACATTGCAACGAATACAATATCCCCTTTTACTTATTTTTAATAAGTAACGGGTATAATTAATAGCATACAGAATTAAAGCCTGTAAATGGGTCACACATAATTATACAAATATACGCACACATACATATGTATATTGTAGATACGATAATCTCTCTCTCTCTTACTATGTCGAATCTACAATAAATTTCGTTAAATTAAACATAAACAGCCTCCAGCTGGTACTTGGCAACGTCAAGTAGCCGTCTCCTCTATAAGTGGCATCAATATGTATTTCCCAATATAAGTAAAAAGTAAAAATATTTATGTCAATCTTTAAAAATAGATTTCGTGTTTTGCTGTCATAACAGTTGTAGAGTCATTGCTTTACAGTTTGAGTGATATAGTCAAACTGCTTTAGTTTTTGTTTGCACTGCTTCCTCTTGTTTGCACTGCTTGCTTGCGCGACTGTGCGTGCTGTATACGAAAATAGATTGTTTGCGCGCGCTGGCGACAACTTAACTGCACAGTTGGACGAGTCATTTCAACAAGACCGTGTGGCCTAATGGATAAGGCGTCGGACTTCGGATCCGAAGATTGCAGGTTCGAGTCCTGTCACGGTCGAAGATAATTAACTTTTTTGTTTTTTAATTTTTTTGGTTTTTAAAACTTAGATATTTGTTTGCCCCATGGGATATTTATATTTTTGCACGTGCTCGATATTATTATATAATATGTATATATTTAGCTGGAAACTGAGAGTAGACTTGAGCATAAATTAAGGAGGCATCTGGAAAAACGTCTGGTCTTCCCCATGTCTCCGGCTACTGAGCGCGGCCCACACTGATCGAAAGGCCATGAGCTAGCGAAATTAATGTGGAGTGACAAGTCTATGGCATTGGCAAGCGATATAAAAGCCAATGTCACCGAGTGCCGTTGAAACACATCCCTTTTAGCATCTAACCGGGCACAATATCCACACCTGTTCTGTTCTGTTCTGTTCCTTTGCTCTCGCACACACGGGTAACGTTAAAGGGCAACTCACAATGGCGAAACCCAAACAAATACAGCTGCCGCTGCTGCTGTTGTCGTTGCTCTTGCTGTTGATGGCAGTTAACAGCGCAAAGGCCGTACCGACTCTTCAGGCGTGTGGTCCAGGTCTGAACGAGGCTCTTTTCGCATTCTGCAAGGGCGAATTCGCTGGAGTTATTGCACGCAAACGTGCCTCACGTGAGTACGAGTATCTGAGATGCAACTGTATCTCAGCAATTGTATCTTCTATACTCGTTTACTGTGGCTGTGGCTGTGACTGCGACTGCAACAATTTTTGGACTGCGGATAAGAAAATTGACATTCCCCTATTTCCGCATTGCAGTGGATATCTTCGACTATGTGGAACAGCAGAACGGCCTGGACAATGTGGCTGAGACCGATGTCACCCCTTGGCAGCATTCACTGCGTTCTATTCTGGCGACCAGACGACTGAATCGCGGTATCGTCGATGAATGCTGCTTTAAGCCCTGCAAATATGAGGAAATTAAAGCCTACTGCGCGAACTAAGAGTTGACTGAAATCATGACATCACACATTGAACATATTCCACAGATATTTTAATCCATTCCTTATACGAGTACATACGCATGCTACAATTATGTATATTATTAAAGAACTTGAACAATAGCCAGTTAAATTAACGTTTATTCCCCGTACGCCTTGTTGTTGCAATTGGATGAAATAAAAAGCATCTGACAGCGTGTTTAAATACACCGAGATAAGAGTGCTTTCATTTAAGAGAAGAGCTAACAGACTTTAAGAATCGAGATAAGCTCGAGTAGGTCATATTAATGAAATTCCTCAAATTGTTGGCATTTTATGAATCTTTGATTAGAGTTCGCTTTAGCCGTGCCTTACTGTATTTGTGGCTACCTATGAGTCACAATGAGTTGCAATGGCAGCCAGTCAAAAGATGCATCACAACTTTTGGCTAGGCGCCTGCATTGTGTTTGTTGACATTGTTGTTGTTGCAGCGAGTTTCCCCCCCTGCTTCCCTGTCCCTCTGTTGACCACTGAGTCGCCGAGTAAAATAGTATGGCAAGTGCGTGTGACTCATCGATCGTTTGAGAATTGTTTAGCACTTATATAAACTATGCAGCAAGTATCTCACAGATGCGAGGCGAGAGCACATTATTAACGTACATTGTGAAAGGCCGCTGGAGATTGTTGGCAAGTTTCTCGGTCGACTTGGCCAAAAGCAGCTCAAACTTTTCGGCTTCAATTGTGTGTGCACACGCGAACGTGAACGTGAACGCGTTCGGGAGAGTTTCTGCTGATGATGGCGATGCCTGGGAGCGTTTTGTAATTAAATTGTTAGATACTTTTCGGCACTAAGTACTTGTTTGCTGTTGCACACGTTTTGTCGCACGCATAGACACCGAATAACTGAAAAGCTACTTAAAGTTTGTCTATCTGCCACCACGGGTGCGAGTGTGGCGCAGTTTGGGCCGGTTTATTCAAACAACAATTGCTAACAACAATGCCAGAGATAATGTTGTTGTCGTTGTCGTCGGCGACAGCAGCAGCAGCGGCAGCAGCAGCAAAAGTAGCTACAAATAAAATTTCAAGTCCAAAAGCATCTTTAAGATACGCGCTGCCTGTTGCTGCTGCTTTTGTTGTTGTTGTTGTTGTTGTTGTTGTTGCCTCGAGGCTGCTTCTACTTATGTGTAGCATTTGGTAATTACAATTAAAAGTCAAGCGATTTTAATTGCGCTCTTTGTGTGCGAATGTGTGTGAGAGACACAAATTGAAAGCAACTGCAACTACAAATCGCCAACAGTTGTCGCTGTCGACGTTGCTGTTGTTGCTGCTGCTGCTGCTGTTGGCGTTGGCGTCGCCGCTGCCGTTGCGCTGCACTGCACAAAATGCGCTTTACAGTTTGCGCTATATCATCCGCTATATAAATGTACATATATCTATCTATATATATTAATGTACATATATACCATGTATATTAATGTCTTTTCATGTGCACCTGTGCAGGCAGCCGCCAGGTTGCCAGTTGCCAGTAGCCAGGTTGCCAGTTGCCATCAGGCAGTAGATACAAGATATTCTATCTAGGTAGATGTAGATTCACTTCATTTTTTTTTGTACTTTTTTTTATTTATTTATATTTTGTAATGGGGATTGGAGGCTAACTAATGCTGACTTTTGCCTTTGAGACTTTTGCACACTCTTTTTTATGGGCTTTGTTTGGCTTGTTGTTGTTGGCCTGTGTGCCCTTTCATCTTTCACTTTCACGCAGATCTATGAAATTATGCATTTAAATGTATAATCATTTCATTTGACTTACCCGTCGGCCCCGAAGGCCTTCAGCTCCCGATTCAGCGTGGCCTTTACGTTCTCCTGGGAGTAGAGGCCCATGGGTGAATTGAATTGCTTGTGCACAAGTTTACGTTGTGTGGCAGCCATTATGTTGTTGCTCTCTTTGTTGTTGTTGTTGTTGTTGTCGTTGCTCTGATTGTGGCTGTTGCTGTTGCCTTTGCAATTTGTTGTTCGTGTTGTTTGGCTTGTCTTCAATTGAGGCTCTTCTTGTACGTTAGCTGCCTCTTGCTTTGGCTTTTGCTTTTACTTGTTTGCCCACTTGATTTCTCTTCCTCTCTCTCTCTCTCTCTCTCTCAGCCTCTATTGATGTCTCTTTCTGCTTGGCTCGTCTTCGAAAACTTTTAAATTATTGTTGATAAAAAATATTTTAAAATTTCGTTTGAGACCTTTCTACAATCTACAATCTACAGTCTAGGCTGCTTATCGACTTAGCAAGTGGCTTTACAGCAGTTGTTGTTGTTGTTGTTGCTGTTGTAAATAACTCTAGATTTAATACAATTCGCCCAGCTTCAGTTGCGTTAATCTGCAAATACGCTTGCTACTAAGTAAATAGCTTAATTTAAATCGTTAATCGTAGTTCGTTGTTCGTTCTGCAATTAAAATCAATGAAATCGAAAATCCTTCAATTAAATAAATAGTCAAAACATTTGCTGATGTGTATGGTATGTTATGTACATTAATGTCAATGATGAATTACTTATACATGTGTATTTATTTGATTGTCATATTTAATATGGCGAGTCTGCCTGCATTTAACGAAAAGGTTTCATTTCCGGCCCATCAGCTTCCGTTTAAAGTTCGTGAGTGTGTGTGTTTTAAAAATTACAATTTAAAATTGAAATATTCATGTCATCTGCAACATGGCCAAGTTAAACAACGTATGAATCCCCGTTGACAACTTAATCCCATATTACGCATACTTATTATTTTTCATCAAAATTGTATTATTGCGCCTCAAGAGCTGATTGTTTTTATGATTTCATATTCATAATGAATGCGAGAATGTGAGTGTGCATGTGTGTGTGTGTGAAGTAGAGTCAACGTCTTTGGGCTTATAAACCAATTAATTGTCATTGAAGTTTACTCATTTGTTATGCACATTTCTTTCTTTTCATAAGCCCATTACCACTCGCTTCTTGTATTATATTTATCCACTCGACTTTTTTTGTTATGCTAATTCGACTATGATAATTGGATTGTGATTATTTCAAATATTTCGCTTCGCAAATCCAATTTAATTAATGAAACACAAATAAAAACACAAAGGTAAATTGTGCAAATCCTATTTAAAAACCGCCTTTACTTGAATAATTTATAAATTTCAACTTGCAACTTCCAATATGTATGCAACAGAATAATGCTTCAATGCCAGCAAACGATACATATTTATATAGAAAAATTCAATAGTAAACTTTCCAAATATCTACATAAGCACATATATACATAGATACTTGCTGGAAGCAATGCCTCTCCCAGGTATATCTAAAGAATCTCAATTCTCTACAGATACATTTAAAGATATGTATGATTATAAAAAGTTTCTTTGTCTTGGCACCAATCTGTTGTACTTATTTTATTGCACATAATAATACTATATGTATGTTTTTCATTAAAGTGTGTTTGTCTTTCTTGCTTTACAGCTGTTGCAAACAAATTACAAAATATTTTCATATTTTTTCAGTCTTGTTTTTCCAATGACTAGAGAGACACTCACTACTGTCACATTTAAAAATGTATCTTAAACTAATTTGAGCAGCACTTTTTGGCCAGACGAAATATTATTATTTTTATATGTTAAGTTTTGTATTTATTTTTTTCTCCTTGTTAAAAATAGATACAATAACACTTTCATAGTGGAAAATATGCTCAGTTTTGCAATTCTAATATTTTCCACACACCGAGACACACATTTTAAATTCTCATTTCTCATTTCTTTCGTTTCAGTTTCTCTCTTCTTTTCATGTTGAAGCAAATTCCCGCCTTCTGTGTCACCTCAAATAAAATTAGCAACTTTGAGCAAATGGCATTATACAGATTTGCGTCATTTCTACTTTTCGTCCCTCCGTCCCTCCGTCCCTCCGTCCGTCTGACTGTATCACTATTTCTTCGTATGTTTTTTCTGTCTAACTGTCAGTGTGTGGGTCAGCAGACTGTTAACAAACACAAGTAATTCAATTTCTAATATTCTTCTGTATTTTGCGGCATTGCAGTTTCATGCAGTTCAAAAAAATCATACAAAAAATACATGTTGGGAATTGCAAAATAAATTTTTATCAGAGACAGTTTGATTTACTGGAAAATAAGTTCTTGAGGTATTTTTAATATCTTTTAATATTTAAATTTTCTCATTTTTATAACATTTTCTGAATAATGTTAAATAACACTGCAATCAATGTTAGCAGCAACATTTGCTCTCCCGCTGTTAGTAGGCTCTCCAGCTATGTTAAAAGCTAGTAATTACTTATTTATCAGGGGTGCTACGGAAATCGCTTTCGCTTGAATTTCACTTAAATTTCATACAAATTTAAGTGCAATTGAAGCGAAAGTGATTTCTGTGGCACCCTCGTATATTTATGGTTTACATAATTATGTACAGATCAACTACAAAGCTGATTAACAGTGATATAAAATAGGACCGTCAATAATATTTGAGATTTTCAACTTCATTGATCGATATATCCACTTATATTTATTATCTTTATGCTACGTTTTCATTAAAGAAAAGAAATATATCTTTACAAAAATGGCAACATTCCTTGTGTATGCCCCCATTGAGGGCACAAACAACAGAACTTGACAGCAGAATGCAATAAAATGTTTAGCTCTGACTCGGACACTTGAGTGCACTTCACGTATGTGCAAGTGTGCGTGTGTGGGAGTGCACGTGTGTGTGTGTACATTATGTGTGCTCGTTGATTCGCAATTTGTGCGTTTTAATTGAGCTGAACGCAGCTGTGGCCTGCAGCTGTTCAAATGGGAAACTTATGAGGTATTTGCATTCAATTGGGTTGCGCCCAAAAGCAGGCAGCACTTTTGCCGATGGCTGTGAAAATAAATCAGAATTTAATAAAATATTATGAAGCAGCTCGGCTACTGCCACACAATGTATTTGTGTGTGTGCGTGTGTGTGTATGTGTGTTTGCTTGCCACTTGATGTTCCAATTAAAGTTTTACACACTTGCACACACACACTCGCTGGGCAGGTGTACTTAGCACGGCATTAAAGTGTGCATGAATTGTGCGAGTATTCGCATTAAAAATGCGGGCACAAAAGGTAAGAAAAATAATGTTTTCAACAACTTTTTTAATTCGTTTCGAGTATGCGAAGTAGCGAGTGGGCGCTGCCCGCCCATAAAGACAATATACACACAGCTGTGTGTGCGTGTATGCGTGTGGGAGACTATTTTTGCTGAGCATTGATTCCATGACACAGCTATAGAAACAATATATTCGTGGCGTGCAGCGAAATCAGGTGCAAATATTGTTGCATTTGCATTGCAGCGCAACAAAATCAACTGAGATCTCTGTGTACCTATGGCTATCGGTGTATCTATCGGCATGAGTATCTGTATTTGTATCTGTTTGTGAGTGCTCGCTAAATGCTTGCCTGGCATTTGGGGAAGCTCTGTTTAATTTAATTATTAGCTGGCAGCTGTTGCCGCATTTTGTTTGCTGCTTTACTCGTAGTTGGCTTTGTTTTTAGTTGAATTGCTTAAATATTTCATGGCACATATCATTTGTTTATAGCTGCATATTTACGTTCTCGCAGATGCTGTTAAAGTTGTTAAGTTCGATGGTGTGCGGGGTGGTGTGTGTGTGCGGGGTGTGTGTGTGGGTGTGGGGTGTGTGGGTGTGCATATTTGTACTTACCGTCTGTTGCAATTTGGCGCTGCTTCTTAATCCAAATATAATGCCGCCAAATTGCAAAAGTTCGTCGTCGTGTCGTGTGTCTTGTGTCGTGCTCTGGGTCTAGGTCTGGGATCACGACCGTGTCACGACTTTGCTTTCACCTTTCGCCAGCTGCACTTGCACTTGCCATTATTACATTTATCATGGCCAAATATGAGCACGCAAGTGCAGTTATCGAAAAGAAACTGGAGCAACAGACCCCGAACACATTTGCGGCTTTTCTTTTACATTTTCTTCATTCTTTATTATTATTATTATTATTTTTTTTTTAACCCGTATCCGGCCACGTTTTCTTGCGCGGCCGTTACGGCCAACCGGCGTTTTGAAAGCGCACCATAAGCGAACTGAACTGAACTGAGCGACACGGCGCAGAACTCAACTCAACTGAAGGCGGATGGCTATTTGGCTGATACGGCTGCTAGCTGGTGGCCATTGCCTGGTGGCCGCCACAGCCGCAGTGGCAGCAGCAGCAAACGCAGCCACAACGATAGCCAAAAGGAAAACCAAAAATGAAACACTTTACGCAATGATCACGCGTTTCGCTTTTCGTTTTTCATCATTCTACGGTTTCACATCCTAAGCAGCTGAATAAATATGTGCCTGTATCGCCTGTGCGTGTATCGTAATGAACAGCGCACAGTGGCGTCCAGCAATAAAGTGCATGCTCACTAACACTCACAACTGATGCGGCCAATCAACAAATAAAACTTATGATTTTTGAAAGTAACCCTTCAAATCAAATAAACATTTTATGTAAGTCAGTTTGCGGTGTTTTATTTAATTTATTTACAGATTCTGTTGAGCGCCCTAAAATATGCTAAATATTTTGATTCGTTTGCACTATGGTCCCGATGACGATTAAAATGGAAAAAAGTCCATTTTTAAAGTTGCTCAAATTAATGATCTTTTGATGGCAATACATTGGAAATACATCAGACAAAAACTTTACATAGTTTGAATTTTAACATTGCTCAACACTGTTAAGTTAACAGCTCTGAAACAGAGATGATTTTAACGATGAGCACATGCAAGTCTTACGCCAATATTTTAGGTTAAATTCAAGTGATTTTTAACACTAATCCAAAAGCTAATTAACCAAAATTTATAATGGATATTATTCAGTGTGGTTTGTACTTTGTGTTGGTAAATTTCCGCTGTTGAAAATCAGCCTGCTTTGTGTTGTTCTGTGTGCTTTAAAAAGTTGCCTCAAAACTAAATTTTGGAAAAATATTTTATCTTTGAGAGAACAAAACTAATTTTGCTAGCATTTGCTAGAAATGTGACTATATACATATTGTAAAGTATTCAATTCTGAAACTGCACTTTGAAGCTCAATTTGCGTCGTTTTGCGTTCTCTGAGAAATTTAACTTTATTGCACATAACCTCTCTGTGAAAAGTATCGATTAAGCTAAAATGCGGCAAAAACAGAAGAAGAAAACAAGTTTCAAAATAGGTTTTTAGAGCATTTTGTTGCTCGAATTAGTAGAAAAGAATATATTTTAATGTATTTTAACAGAAAAGACAACAAAAAATACAAGAAACATATATTTTTCCATGCAAGGCTCGACTAAGAACTGATTGTTCCTATGAAAGTTAAATGCTATAGTTGACCGATCTTGATAAATTTTGGGCAATATGTCTGGCCTATAATAAATCTCGTGTGTTATAAGTTTGGTACAGATATCTTGATATAGTTATAGATATATGATATAGTTGTCCGATTTGAATTATTTTTTAACAGAGTGTTAAGAGCATAAGAACAAATCAATCATGCAAGTTTGGTTCATATAGCGTGAAAAACAAAAAATTTGCATATGCTTAAATTAAGAAAAAAGGCGGTGCCACGCCTGCTTTTTACAGCACCGATGCCAATTGACCCTATGAATCCAATGCAAAAAACTAGACCTAAATATCTTGTTTCGTTCTTGAGTTATTAGTTTTTTCCAAAAAAATCGGCATCGGGACCATAGTGGTTTGGTATGGTAACTCTAAAATTCAAGTTCTTTTCTCTAATTTAATCATTTACTTGATTTCAATGTCGAAGCTGAAGATTAGTAATTCTACACTTAAAGCAGTTACTTTATTAGCATTATTTACAGGTAAAAAATTAAATAAAAAATTTCGCCAATAAATTGAGTGTGTTTGAATATAATATTTCTTTTCTTTAGAGCTTTCTAAAACATTTTTGAAAATTTATCTTTAGCTTTAAATATTGTTTATTGGTCAATAAAAAATAGAAGGGATAATAAATTAGTTTGGGGAAAATACTGAATTTGGCAGTGTGTCAAAAAAGTAAAAAGAAAAAAAGATTCTGATGAATGCTTTAAAATACCCAGTAATTAAGCTAATTCCTGACTCAATTCTTGGCTAAGATATGTGCATATCGACGGATGAAAAGCTTAACAAGCCAAGTGACTGATTCATCTATGACTCGTAGCTTGTTTGAATAATTTTAAGCAGTGACAACTTGTGGCGTCCTCGACTGTAACATGGCTACGAATCACACACAACCTCACACAATACATATAGATATTTTTGCCACTCTCTGTCCAAAGAATAGGAACAACAACAACAGCAATAACAGAAGACTAAGAGCAACTGTATTCGAAACACCCAAAGTAGTTTTTGTGAATATTTCACAAATATATAATAAAAATAAGAATAGGAACGCACAAATGAAATATGAAAAAAATAAAGAAAATACATGCATGAAATAAAGATGGACCTCAGGCGGAGACACTACACTGCATTCAGAGTCACTCAGCGAAAGATACATATGTATCTGTATCTATACATAAGTATCTGCGTGTATCTGTATCTACAGAGAGCTGTGTGTGTCTGTGGCCTCGTGGACTATTACAGAATTTTTACTGCTGCGCCTCGACAGCTCCACAAAACACAAAAACACGTCTCTAATAATATTCTATTTTCTATTTTTGAGTTCTGTTTCACGTTCACAACGTCGATGTCGTCGTCGATGTCGATGTCAGCGAGACGTTTTCTAACGCGTCTACGAAAAACCAGCACAATTTTCCAATTTATTTGTTCTTGTTTTCCTTCAGTTTTTTTTTGTTTAAACATAAATAGCGAGCCAGCATTCAAATGAGAATCGTAAAATGTCATTTAATTGTTGCAGTTTTCCTTCTTTTCATTTTCATTTTCATTTAATCATTTTTTGTATATTGTGATTGTGCGAATTTCCTTTCAGTTGTTAGTTATTTTTTTCTTGAGTTTTTTTTTTGTTTTTGGCTTGATTTTCAACTGCTAATTGTGCTTTAAATGCTAATTAGCGATTGCCAACTTTTATGACTGACAATATTGTGGTTTATTTCATTAATTTTTCATATTTCATTTTTCCTCTGGGGTTTTCAATTAATTTAATTAAATTTTGATTGCACGCACGCGCATTTTGATATCTGTCGAGTCAGAGATACTCGTATATAAATATTGGGCTTGTTTTCACACACACACACGCACACCCACACGCACACACAAAATCACAGAAATAAAACTGCACAATGCAGTCACACGCACACACACTGAGAAAGATACAGATGCACAGTCAGTCGTATCTGCGAAGTTGCACACACACCTGCAACTGTGGCGCCTCTGCACTGTCAGCGACTACGGATACGACTACGGATTCTGACAGGCTGTTGTTGAAGGTGACCACGTTCGCGATGCGAATTATTATGGTTACTCACACTCGCAGTTCACCGTTCACCGTTCGGATGCCAGATCTCAAGAGAAAACACACACAACACACACAACACAACACACACTCAACACTTGCCACAAGTTCGCAAAAGTTGTTGCTGTGGTTTGCCTTTTTGTTTCATGGAAAACGACGACACACAAGCATTAAGGCACAGCTAAAAGATTCAGATACAGCCAAAGATTCAGATACAGATACAGCTAGTACCTATAACTATGGACCACCGCCCACACTCATATGCTTATAAATTAGACTGTTGGCCTGGCTAATCACGTATTTAGACACAACCTCCAAGTAAAGAGCCTGCACAAAGCAATAAATATTCAACATTCACAAATATTCGCACTCAAACTCACACTCAGACACTCTCACACACACACACACTCAGATACACTCAGCTAATTAAAAACAAAATAAAGCAGCACTATATAGATAGATAGATGGATAAATATACTTATGTACCTCTTCCATGTTCATTAACATACATATATGCTATGTTTGTATTAACAAGTATTTATATTCGCTCTTTTCGAATATTTAATATTTATTTTTGGCCTTTTGGAAAGCCATTTTAAAACTGATTTGCATGCACTACTCAATGTAAAGGTCTATTAACTATGTAAGTCAGTTTGTTGAGTTAGAAGTTATGTATTCTAATCGTATTCAATCTATAAACATAAAAAGAACAAAATAATATTCAGATAATCAGTGTTGGATGAATAAAATCTTACGAGGATCTCAAAAATTTATACAAGTTATGGTTTTATTAATTCTAGTCACAAACATAATTCAAATTATAAATTTGTATAAAAAAAGCTACCAAATTTTTTTTTTGTTTGACAGCTGATGATGTATATTTTTCAGCAGAATTACAAAATTTAGACGCATATCTTAGATCTCATACCTTAATGAACTTATATTACATTTGTTAGATTCATTATGTTTATAGACAAGACTTTAACTCTTTAGCAAACACTCGCAACTGCAGTTATTTAATTATATTCACAGAAATTATAGTGTTTATATTAAAGCACAGGGTATCTGCGATGCGGTGTCTTTAGCATGAATTAAAAGCCATGATTTACTTGTTGTAGCATCGTATACTTTAGTTTTATGTGTGTTTATAATTTTGCAAATGTATTTTGGCTGTCGACAAGCAAAACAACTTGTAATTGCCGTTGTTATTGTGTGTTGTTATGGGTTGTTGTTATGGTTTAATAAGGCGCATTTCACACTGTCAAATTAGAGGGTATGCAGTGCGGTCAAGCGCATCAATTAGTGCACTCGAAACGGCCATTTTTATGGCCCAATGGCCCAAACGGTTGCCATTCCTCCCACTCCTTGCTGACCTCCCACCGACCCCCTCCTGCTGCTCTCGACTCATTCAATCGCACGTCATGCAGGTCGTCAGGTGATCAATCCCATGCAGCCAGCAAAAAACAAAGCGAATTCAGAGAGCCGAGAGCAACTGACAGCCAACTAAGCTGCTTGAAATTTCATTTTAGTATTTCACGCTAGAAAGCCAAAAGCGCAAGATACATGTGAACATATTTATATGAAAATAAATATATGAATGTATATATTTATAAATACATACATGTTTAATGTTTGTGAATGATTAATGGCACATTAGAATTGAAATTGTTTTGCTCATGTGGCAGAGCTGATGCTGTTGCTGATGCTGATGCTGGTGCTGTGGTTGGGGCAGGTGCAATAGCAACAACAACAACAGCAGAATATACTTTGCCATAATGTACAAATATTTATATGCCTTTTTTTCGCTCGCCCAGTCGCAATCTTTTTTTTACCCGACTGAATCCCACAGCCATTCGCATTGCAGAATGAATGTGGCCTTCTGTGAGCATGAGTAGAGGAGCAGATGGCAACTGGCAGAAGGCAGAAGGTAGAAGGCATCTACCTGCTGGCATCTACCAAACAGGTGAGTGTTTATAATATGCATGCCAAAGTGTGGAAGCTGAGAAAAATCTAGTGGAAATAAAAACATACTTATCGCATGGATATACTCTCTATATGTACACATATGCTTATACACACACTTACACTCACACTTATACTCACTCTTATACCATATGCTTAGGTATACTTACTTGGTCTATTTATTTATGCTTATACATAAGCACGTGCAAAGTTTGCCTTTGTCGAGATGTTTGGCTGAATGGTTGAGTAAATGCGAATAAGAATATATTCATACCCTTCTATTCCCCCTACAATCTTAGGTACAAACTCGACTCCAATCTCAGCTGCAGCTGGGGGAAGTTTGCCAAATTGCAGAAGCCGCAGAAACCTCGAAAGCCCTGGAAACCAGAAAACCCAAACACCGAAAACCGAAAACAGTTTGTCGTTTTGGCTATGAATTGTCAAGGGGTTTCACCAATTTTCTAATTTACCATTTTGCCATTTTCCAATGTTAGATTGACTCGAAGTCGGAATCGGAGTCGAAGTTTTCCTCGACGGTTTCTTAATAAACTTTAATGACTGCGGGCGTTGCAAGTGTCAGTTGCACACTTTTCCCTCTTCTCCTGCTTCTTTTTCCACTGCAACTTTGATGGACCTGATAACCCGAACGTACCCCCAAAGTATGCAGTGCCACGGAGCGTGCCACAATAAACCACGCGCAGCTTCTAGGGGGTGAAGGGGTGAGGGGGTGAGGTGGTAGTAGTAGTGGTGAACGGACAGGAGACGGACAGGGATGACTGTAAAAGCAGGCTGAGCAATTTTCTACCCAAATATCAAATGCTAGCGTAGATTTCAACAATAATTTACTTGGACAGCACGTAGCGAGTGTCACGCATGCAGCCGGCAGCAGCAGCAACGGCAACGGCTTTGGGTCCACAATTTGTGGCATGCAACAAGCTTTTGGGGTTTCTCATTTGGGTGCCAACTCATGCATAACTCATGACGTTCATGTCAGCAAACCAGCCTCTGGTCGCTGGTCGCCTTCGAATTGTCTTTGCCACTTGCCACTTGCCACTTGCTGCTTGCTGCTTGCCACACACACAGTTTTAATATGGACGCTGCGACGTTTTCAGTTTAATGGAGTTGGCCATAAAAAATGGCGTAGAAGCGGAGAAAATGATACTCGCACTTAACTGCCGACTTCTTGTTGTTGGCGCAAATTAACACATTTATTAATGCCCCAATTTGTTGCATAAATATTTATCGAAAATAAACACGGAATCGTAACATTAAAAATTTTTTGTTTATTTTTCCATCATATTCATATACATTTATAATCGCGTAATAATAATATTATTTATAATAATTATAATAATAATAATAGACGAATTTTATCACACACACATATGATATGGCTCACACACAGGCGCACACATACGCACACGCAGGCAGACACACACATAAACGCACACATACACGTACAGCATTAGTTGAGATTAAAATAGCGCGTTCGATTTGCATTTTCTGATTTTTTTTTTTTTTTTTATCGTAAATTCATTTTTGAATTGATTTTTGGTTTGAGCTAGTTTATAGGAAGAGTGCGCCTGCATGGAGCTTGGGATGGGGCTGAAGCCGGCAAGGATGCGGCAACACCCTATAAATTCGCTGGGTGGGCGACCATTGCTGGCCATTCGAGCAGCCGGAGCAGCCAGGGCAGAGTGTGCTGCCAGCAGCAGAGGAAATTTAGCGCCACGAGCAGAGAGGCGAGGGCACAGCAGCTGCTCAGCACCGCCGCGGTGGCATGGCCCTGCAACGGCAACTGCTCCGACTCCAGGCACAGCCGGAACTCGTCGTAGTCCAGGCGCGTGATGGCGCAGTAATGATTGAGCATGCAGAGACCTTGACAGGCGGAGCTCGACTGAAACCGCACGGCATTGGCACGATGATATCTAAAGGAAGAGAGAGAAATAGAGAGAAGGAGACGGAGAGAGTCCTGGACTAGTTACCTGTGGAACCAGGAGGCATCTCTGCCAGTAAAGCGCTCGGCAAAGTTGTGCATCGCAATGGCCGAAATCTCGGAGAGCGCATAATAGTGCGTCAAATTGTACTCCGGCTGCCAAAGGGGCTCGTGAGCTCGATTGGCCAGCGGCAGATCGAGCCAGTACTGTGTGTAGTCCAGCACCTGGCCACTGCCCGTGTCGAACTTGTAGAGTCGCAGTGCCGGGTTGTTGGAGCCACCAATGCCCTCCTTCCGGGGCACCACCGAGGGCGCTATCATCAGCCAGGAAATGGGCGTGCCTACATGAGAAGAATGACAAGGATAGAGAACATACAGAAAGGGAGAGGAAGAGAAGCGATTACCTTGCTCGTCGTAGATCAGCCGAAAGGTGTCCGAGTGCAGATGCCCAAAGAACTGTCCCTGTATAACCGAGGCATATCTGCGCACAGTGTCCAAATACCGCTTGTTGTTGCGCTCCGTGAAAATCATCTGCCCACTGTGCTGTGGTCCCAGCTGGCGCTCGTCCACGCCCGGCGGCATGTGACCCACAAGGTAGACCTGTTTTCAAGATATTCAATAACATTACATTCCATTGGAATTCGGAAACTTTTCAAAACTAAATTAAAACATTAAAAGAGGGACAAATTTATTATAATTAAATATAATTCGTCTTTTCTTTCGACTTTTCAGCTTATAAAATCCTCTTCTAAAAGATTTCTGACTTTTAATGACTAGTTAAAATATTTGATAACTAATGAAGGGGTCTTTAGATTGCACACCTTTAAGTAATTCAACTAAAGCTAATGACCCCAAAATAATTTATTCACTATTTCAAAACTCAATTACGTAATGCTAAAAATATAAAAATGTTGTGAATGTTAAGTTATCATTTGTTTGGCAACCGTACTTAGAAAACTAAAATGGAACTCTTTTAGGGTATTCTGCCACTTGCAGGGGATTCCCCTACTGGGATTTCCCTTCCTGCCACCTACCGTTTCCTGTTTCTCCCTCGACTTGCTGAGCACCTCCTCCAGCCATAGCCACTGCTGCTCCGCCTGCTGCTGATCCTGTGCAGACATCGTGCTGCTGGAAGTCTTGGGCTCCCCGTAATACTCCGCTGGCCAGCGCAGACTGTGCGACACTTTCGGCTCCGGTTCGAGATCGTGACGCATGAAGTTCGTGTTGAGGGCGACGATGCGGAGGCGACTCTTGGTCTGCTCAATGGAATAGTAGCCGCCCTGCTCGAAGGTGTTGAGTGCCTCGGTGGGCAGCCAGTGACGCCACAGTTCGCCCATCTGCTTGTACTTTTGCAACCCACTGTGGCCGCCATCCTCGTGGCCCAGCACAGGGAAGATGAAGGGCGCTGAGAAGCTGCGTCCCAGCAACTCGGTGATGTTGCGCAGAATCTCGTGCTGCCTCTGCTCGGATAGTGGCTGTGCGGAGTGGGAGAGAGCGTCGCCGGTCCAGAGCACAAACTCCACATTGTCGCCCTGTTTGGCCTTCATGGTCTTCACAGCCGACTCCACGAGACTCCAGGGACTGTCGCAGTTGTAGTTGCCAAAGGGACCCGGCGACTCTACTTGGTCTATGGGTGCCGAGGAGGCGCCGGGACGCGACAGCTGCCAGCAGCTTTTGTAGATGTCGCCCTGCGTCGAGTAAAATGTGTCCAGATGCAGGTCGCTGATGTGCCAGAAGTAGCCTGAAAGAAACAGAGAGACAGAGAGAGGTAGAGAGTGAGTTTGAGTTTGGGATGGAAAACGGGACTTAAGCTGGGCCATTCCTAACTGGGAAAGGCCACGCGTCGGGCATTTGCTGGCCGGCTGGCTGACCGAGTGTGAAAACCCTGGTAGAAATTTGCCGGAAGGTAAGGCCAAGGGATTGATTGGTTGACTGACCTGGCAGTGACTCTACCTGAGTGAGAAGTCAATAGGTCACTTGATAGCTAATGCGAGGCGTTGAGGTGATCTGCAGACGCGGCCAGAAATCAGTTGGCCTTTGGCATGCGCATTGATCGGGAGTTAGAGATTGAGAGAGCGATTGAGAGTCGAGTCGAGTCGAGTCGAGAGTCGACAGACAGGATAAGTATTCATCCGGTTAGTCAGGCGGACAGTCTGCTACAAGTAGAGCAAATATAGAGTAGTATCTGGAGAGGGCGCTTGAGTACTTTGCATGCCAGCAAAATGAGCTTGCGATTCAGTCTGGCCCTGCTGCTGATGGTCGCCATGTCGCAGCTGGTGCAGCAGGTCGAAGGCAGGAAGAAGCTTTGTGGGGATGCACTCAACGAGGCCCTTGACATGATTTGTGCTCATTCTGGATTCTCACATAGATTCAGGCGCCACAGTAAGTTGATAAATTTTCACTTGACTCCAAAAAAAAAGTGACAACTAACTCGCATATTGAAGCGGACAGAAGCCCACGGAGCCCCGAGCAGGCGATGCTGCGCAAGTGGCGCCTCCTGGCATTGAGGCAACAATTGGACGAGCCGGAGGAGCCCCATCCCATGGCCATAATCAACGAGGCATCGGATAATGGCGAACTGCGTCGTCCACGTCGCCGGATTATACAGACGTGCTGCATCGATGGCTGCACCTACGATGACATCCGGTTATACTGCGCCTAACGAGCCCCTTAACGAGAAGAACACTTGACGAGCCCCAAAAGGAAAAGAAAAGGAAAAGGAAACCAAACCAAGCAATCTGTTTTTTTGCAATTCATTCACTTAACACTTAACCCCCAAAATTTACATTTAATAATACTTAATATTAATAATAATATTTCCCAATGTCTTATTGTAATATTTCATGGAAACAATAAAGTTACTCAATAACAATAGCAAAACAAAAGGTTCTCTGCCTCCTCTTCTTTTCCTTTTTCTTCTTCTGGCTAAAGGTCTCAAGTTGTCTGCTCTCCCTCTCTACTCAAACGGGGCCACCAGCTGTGGAGCCCCGTGTACTTCCCCTTGCTCCCCTCGGCTTTCACGTCAGTGCTAATGCTGTGCCCTTGCATTCTCGGAACAATAATGAAAATATTGAATTTTTAATTAGATGACGCTGTGATTTTCAGCCGAACAACAAGCTGAAGTCAAGTAGAATTCTAGATACTCTTCCACAACAGATATTTAATTTAATTTAATAACATTTCAAGCAGACTAATATTTTTAAACAGTTTGTTAAAGTAATTAATGAACTGTAGACATTTTATCGGCACATTAAACAGTTTGCGTGGAATTCATAGCAAAGATTTGGCCTCGTTTTAAACAGTGCCGATTCCATTCGCCAAATTCTCGAACCCGCGGCAAGAGTATGAGTAAACAAGAAACAAATAAAAATACAGTGGGTGAAGGGCAGGGTTGAGGGGGTGCTTTGTTTGTTTTTCAACAATTGCGATCTGCGCGTAATTCTTTTGCAAGGCATTGGTGTGAAAGTGAATAGAAAAACATAAACAGATGATAACGACGCGACGTCAGCTGATATGAGTAAAACGCCACCCACTCACATTAAACACGTATGTGTTCATATGGGCACATCGGCAATGGGATGCTCCATATTCCATGCTGGATGGCTAACTGACATTTCCCCTAACGCTGCCTGACAGTACTCAGTACTCAGTGGAGCTGGGGCGCTGTGGAGCTGCCTGGTGTTTTGGCCATCTATAAAACGCTGCCGTTGTTACAAGCCAGAGCACAGTTGTGGTTTGCTTATTTAAGTGAAGAGATTCGATTAGCGTCGACTACCTGCGAATCTCAGTGCAGCATTGGATTAACACACACATCATGCAGTTCGAGAGCTTCAAATTTATTTTGTTGGCCTGCAGTATGGCCTTTATAGTCTACCAGGTGGACGCTCTGCGCCTCTGTGGCAGTGCCCTGCCCGAGGCCTTGGCCGATATTTGTTCACACGGCTACAATACCAAAGTAAAGCGAACAGGTAAGTACAGGCAATACTCAATCGCAAATCTATCGCTAAGCTATGGGTCTTTCAGTGTCAAGGGATTACAGCAGCATCAATACAATCGAGGACAACGACAACGGACTGGCCAACTATGGGGCCTACTCGGATCTCGACTTCGAGTCGCAGCCGCTTCTCCGTGCTCTGCTGGGAGAGAGTGCGCATCATCTGTTGACAACCCGACGACGGCGTCTCGGCATCTCCGATGAATGCTGCTTGAAGTCCTGCTCCTATCGGGAACTCAGAATGTACTGCAACAATGATCCAATTCAGTGAATATTCCTCAGATCACAATGACTATTTCTGACACTCTTACGAACTGGACCCACCCTCGCTTCTGTGTATAAATGCTTATAAGCCGCTCAAGTGCTTTATGAAAAATTGATGAAAATTAAAAAAAAAAGAAGAAATTAAGATTATTCTTATGAAGTTTATTAATTTATTGTGAGCTACCATTCAGTATATTAGCTTTAAATATTTAAAAACTGTAATGACAAATAAATGCTGAGATCGAAACTATTGTTCATTGTTCTTCAACTAATCAGAATGTATTCGACTACGAGATATCGTGTTATTAATATACTCCAACAAGAACTCCCACATCTATAATGAAATTTGTTAAAGATCTTTGAAAATCAAATTTCAATTTTATCTTTGAAAACGAAAGTCAACTTAGAGAGACGTTTAATTTCTTAATTATGCCAAAATGAACAAATATTTTGACTTGTAAAGCTGCAAGGTTGAAAATCAGCTTAGCTTTAAACTTTCATTGTTTGCCAAAGCAGATGCGATTTCCAAACGGAATGTCATAATGATCATAGTTTCAACTATATTCATATCTCATTCAAATTTAATTCATTTTGTTAAATTATATTCTCAGCAAAGCGTCCTCTCTTGTCTTTTTTGAAAGCTCAAGCTTGGAAATCTTAATCTTTAAAAATGAATTAACTGAACTTAGTTCTGAAAATAAACTGCGATGAACAAACTATAGTAAGTTGTCGATTTTTCATAGAAATCAATGTAATAAATCGATTAATGTTAAAACAATGATCGAGTTAAAGTACTTGAAAATAGCTTCCGCAAAAGTCGAATTGCCAATATTTGATTTATAATTAAAATTAAATTTCTGAATGTGTTATGAAGAAAAGTCAAGAAGAATTTTGCTGTTATATTTATATACCCTGTCGAAACGAATAATTTCTATAAAACAAACGTATGTTTTTATGCAGTTGAATTTTATTAAAAGCTTTTTTAATATAAATACATTATTTATGTAGGTCCAACATGGGGTTATAAAAGGTTCTATTCAAGGTTGTATCTGTTCCAAAGTGTACTGTGATCGCGGTGCCCAAGAGGTTCTAACAAGTGGATTTAGACGGCGCAGTAGGCCATCAGCTCGGATATGCGGCACGATCTGGCGCAGCATTCGTCGACGATCTGACCCCGAGTGCGTCGTCGGGTGGCGGTCAGCGAACTGAGCGCGTTCTCCTGCTGGAACATGTTCCTGAAGCGGGCATTGCCCAAGGGATAGGAGAGGTCGGAGAGATCGGCGTTGACAGGAGACTCCTTCTGTTCAATGTACTGGATGGGGTCGAGAGGGTCCAGGTCCATTAGAGCTGTGCCATGTGAGAACAGAGAGACAATAAATTTAAAATGAATCCCTCAAAGTGACTCCCATAATGTACTTACGGCTGCTGCTGCGCTTGGTTATCATTCCATTGAATCCTTTGGTACAAAGCCTGGACAGCATGTCGTTCAGTCGAGTGCTGCAGAAGCGTGGATCCGAAGACTCGACGGTCGCCAGGACGCACAGGGCCAAGAGGAATGCCAACGAGTAGGAAATTGTCTTGAACATTGTGTGCTTGTACTGGGATTAGGCAGTGCGATGGAACTGATGCTGCAACAAACGATGCCGCACGCTTATATACTCTACTCCAATATCGTTGCCACAACGGCTGTGACAGTGTGGGCGCCCCGTGTGGCAACTCCAACTATATTGGTGTCAAATAGCGTTAGAGGTGATTGCGACAAGTTGAGTGCATTTTCGAGTTGCTGCTTCGAGTCCTTGCTCCATTCGTTCAATGTCAACGCTCACTTTTCGTTGACTTATGCAAATTTGGGCAACTCCCACATTGTTGTGGCCGTTTAAGCGTATGCCACGGGGCAAAGGAACACGGAGACAGGGGCAGTGCTAAGGGCAGGAGGGGAACCACATGCGTAAAGCGGAAGACAGAGACAGTCGTCTTCGTGTGCGTCTTTGTCAGCCAATTAAACAATTTGGGTGTAAAAGGACAACGCCAGGCGCTGGCGTGTGCGAACTTAGCCCTAAGCTGCATTTATGAATACCAAATGAGTGAAAATACCCTGTACAAAAGCAAGTCATGGCTTGACAGCTAAATGTTACTTATAGAAATATGTTGCATACTTTTAGGCGCACAGATTTCAGAAGAGTAACAAATGAATCATAGATCAAATTTGGTTTTGGCGTATCCTTTGCCAATTAGTTAAATATTTTAAAGTTGATGAAAGATATTTTTTTATTGTAGTTAAGTTGTTGAATTTGTTGTTTTCGAATTTCTTTCACTACTTAGTTAAATAATTTATTTATTTATTTATTTAAAGTGCACTCAAGCAATGCACTTTTAAATCTATTTTAGTAGAGATAAAAATATAAATTTTAAATGAACAATTCATTTTTATAACAGTACTCATATAACATTTACCCAATTTTCTAAAGACCTAATTGTTAGTTAGATAATTAATTGCTGAAATAATGATATTTTTGCAATACGACATTTTTTAATTTATAGTAAATTGTTGTCAATACTACTTTTATAAATTGTATTCCGTTCTGAAATAATTGCCAAAACGTAGAAAAGGGCAAATAAGTACTCCCATACCTGGTATATTTATGTGATAAGCATAATAAAACAGATCTGTCGTATTAACAATACGACTAATAACTAAAATGTTTGTAGGGTATATCTAAGTCGATCATCTCCATGTGGGACGTGGCATGCTTGGCTTGGCTCTGCGTGTCTTTACTTACCGATGCGGGCGTTGGCAACATCTGGCGCCCACAGGAGCGCAAGGAGCGCGGTTAACAACCAGCTAAAGTTGAAGTTAGTCATTTAGCTGCTGTCGCTCTTCTTCTTCTTCTTCTTGTTCTCGTACAGAAGAATCAGTGGGAGGGGGAGAGAGGTTGCCTTTGTGCTGTTCAAGGGTTGCGGCGAAAGGAGCAAGAGGGGGAGCAAGGTGGAAGGGGAACAACTTTTTCCCCGAGTAACTTTTGCTTTAACGTTTGTTGGGCCGAAAAACTTTCTGCACAGTTTTTACTTTTATTCATTAGCTAAATTTTGTGCTGCATAAATAAGTGATTACGATTATGATTACGTTAAGGGGTGCGAGTACGAATACGAGTACGAGTACGAATATATGCATGAGTGGGGAGTCTCGAGAGTGGGTATATGTGTGATTACGAATGCGATTGCGAATACGAATCCATGTCAATTCATTTCTGGCGACAATAGGCCAACAGCTCGTAGTAGGTGCAGGAATTGACGCAGCACTCGTCGTGGATGCCACCTGTCATCTGTCGCCGCATGCGTCGCGTCTTGATGAGCACCTCGGTGCCGTAGATGCCGGACAGGATGGGACTCCACTGGAACCTGGCAAGCGATGGATCCAGCGCCGTATTCGAGTTGGAGTTCGAATTCGAATTCGAGTTTGTGGCGATTGCATCGGTCCGTCGCTTCTGCAGTGAGTTGTAGCCACTTTCGCAGACCACGTCCATGGCCGTGTTGAGCTCCTGGCCACACAGCTTGTGCGAGCCCTGCCTCAACTGCTGGGCGCTGCTGATGACGCCGATGCCGCCGGCGTGGCAGGAGACGCTGCACCAGCCCATCAGCAGCAGTGGCAACAACAACAGGTGCAACATCGCTTGACGGCGTTGTCCGCGAGTTGCATCAAAGTCACAGCTGCTGCTGCTTCTGGAAGTGTCCAACATTTTGCGGGAATCCTGTGAGAGCGTTTGGATGATTGCCACTGGCAACGGGCGCTATTTATACCATGCAACATGGGCAACATCGGCAACATTGGAGGCGGTTCAATGCACTTTTTGGGTGCATGCACATTTGGCAAACACACACAGCAACATGTGGAGTTGGGGCTGGGGACGGAAAGGGTTGGGATATGTTGTGGCATGCCACGCCGAAAGCTGTGCCGAAAACAAGGCAACAACAGCAGCAGCCACAACAACAACAACTGCCACTGATGTGGCAACAACTTGTGACTTAACGCTAAAAGGCTCTGACTGCTGTCGATAAGCATTAAAATTGAAGCTCTCATTAGCATGTTTCTACCTGTCTGAGTATGTGTGTGTGTGAGTGTGTGTGTGTGTGGGCTGTGGTTGCAAGGTAAAAAGTATGCTTCACTTGGCTGCTGGCACTCGCAGTGTGTAGTCAGTGTGCCAAAGCGCTTCACACAGAACAGCGAGTGGAATATTTAAATAGATAAAATAGCGAGTGCTAAAGATAAACGCTTCGATTAGTTTGCAATCGATGCAACAGTTGGTCGCCGACGTTGCCGCAATCAGTCGCAAGTATCTGCAGTCACTTGTTGAGAGTTTTCCCACCAATTAAACAGTTATTGTCGAGCAGTTAAGCATCAAAATGGTTATCGATATTAAAATGTGCCGCTTTGATAATGTGCCCTGGGGATTTCGACTTGTCGGTGGCGCCGACTACGAATATCCCCTGACCGTGGTTAAGGTTAGGCACGATCATAATAGCAATATTATATACGATTGTGTATATTACACACCTGCCACACCTGCCCGATGTGTGACCAATGTGACCACAACAAAGGCAGCTGCCGCATTTATTGTTTAATCTCGTTGTTGCATCAACTTTTGCACATTGTTTGCCTAATTAATTGCAAATATTTCATTGTCCGTGCCAATTATGTAATACTGTGCGTATACGTATTCCTGTACTTATGTGTGTGCGTGTGTGAGTGAGTGCATGTGTGTGTTGGTTTGTTTGTTTTTAGTCAGTTAGTTGTGTGGTTTATTTGCGAATAATTTGGTTAATTAAAGTAAACTCAAAATTGGCCGAAATACCTCTCGTTATTTATCTAATCGTCGGAGAACGATTCCAAATGCATTTTAGAGCTAATGAGTCGCATAATGCCGCTGTTATAAATTTATTCAAATTTTAGTTGTTGCCCCTCCCCCTTCCCGTCACCCTTTTCTGGCTTTTATTATAGAGGCGGCCTATGAACTGAGAACTGCCAGCAAACTGGCAAATTTGTTGAAAGCGACAACTATAAATTAAGTATTGGCTAAAATAGCAACAAATTGCAACTTTTAATTGGCAAACAGTGCGCCACACTCACACACACACACACACACACACAGATGCACGCACGCAAACTTATGCGAGGGCTGCCACAAAAATTGAGCAAACTGAGAAAACATTGCTTTAAAAATGTTTTTTAATTGATAAAAAGTGTCTTTTATTTATCAAATAAATTATATACAAATATTTATATATTTCCAGCAATTGTCAAAGTAAATTAGGTTATTAAGACGCAATATTTAAATAAATATTGACCAAAAACCAAAATATAAATGCAATAGAAATAACTTTATTGCAACTCAGAATTTAGACATTTTTAGAAAAGTCTGCTTCCATTTTAGAATTCAAGCTAAAAAAGGAAATTTAAGCTAAATTCATTAAAGTTAATAAGAGTTTAGTTATTTGTCTGGTATTTCTCGACTTGATAAAAAAGCGAACTAATAAACTTTTCAGTGAAAGCAAAGTCCATTAAACAGGCTGCCAATTTAATTATCTCCACTCACAAAAGTTATTGTCAAACATTTCAAGTATTCATCACGACTAAAAGCATTTCAATAATACAAAAGGAGACCAAAGTTTTCTTTGCAATTTAAGGCTTTAACATTGTTAAAAATATGCCAAATTGAAGGTAAAATTACTGATGAGATGGAGAAATAAATGCATAATTATTTGAATAGCTCGGAGCATCCTTTTGCTCGAGTTAATTCGCGTCATTATGAAATGCGGCAACTTGGCGGAGTCAACTGAGGCATAAATGGAATCAAACTTGGCCATTAAATTGATTTTGGCAAAGTTTTATTATTATTTTCGTTAACTTGGACTTGGCGCTGTTGTTGTTGCTTGTTGGGCATAATTTATGGAGCAGCCCTCAGGCAGCGTGCCACATTCAGTGGCATTGTCTTGGCTCCCATTCCCCATCCCTCCCCTCGGCTTACCCTTACCCCCATTTTGGGCTTGTCTCATCTGTGTTTTTGTTGACATTTTGCGCGCATTTTATTTATATGCACTTTGCACGCGACACAATTGATTTCGTATCTGCTAGATACATTGTGTATCTTTTGTGGCTCCTACTTTGTATCTCTCTCTTGCTCTTGCTCCTTCTCTGTCTCTGTCTCTGTCTCGGTTAGGTGACGGAGGGCAGCATTGCTGAGGAGGCGGGACTGTGCGTGGAGGATGTTATAGTGCGCATCAATGATACGGCTGCCACGCCCCTCACCCATGACGAGGCGCATCGCCTAATCCTGAGCAGCGGCAGCGTCTTTTACTTTGGCGTTCATCGGTAAGGTTACTTAATTATTGTATTTATTAACCCAATATAAATTAAAAATGTAATATTTAAATAACAAAATAAATAACTTGAACTAAGATTTTCTATACATGTGTCGGAAACACAGGGAGCGCGAGGAGGAAGTCTGTGAGGGCAACAGGAGGTTCCCAGTGAGCTCGAGTTCGTTGACCAAGTCGCCTGGGCAGTCGCCGCTCAGCACATCCGAACTGTCGCTGCCGTCGTTAACGGAAGCCACAAAAGCGCTCATTCCGGAAGAGGAACTGCAACTGCAACGGGAGCAGCTCGAGGTCGAGGCGGAGTCGGAGCTGGAGTTGGAGTCGGGGCTGGAATGTCGCAGGGCCGTGACGGAAATGCATTCTGTGGATGGCCACAGTTGCGACGCAGGGCAGCAGCAGGAGGAAATGCAGCTGATGGAGCCGAAGGAGCTGGTTGTCCCCGTGGACAGCCTTTATTTGCCCGATTTGCCCGATCGCCCGTGCTCTGCGATGTCCGAGCAGTCGGAAATTAAGCTGGCGGAGGAGGAAATTGCCGCCGTGCTGTCCGGCGAATCGGAGGTGCTCAAGGAGCACAATGTGCTTGGGTATGTCGACAGTTTCGCCATCATCCTCATCATCATCATCCTCATCTCGCTTGATGAGAGTGACTTTAACCTTGCTTCTAAATCATAGCGTTAATTTCTATAGAATCTTTCCCAAGCCTGGAGTTTGTATGACCAGCGATGTGCTGCGCTCCCTCAACGAGGAGGTGACCAAGACCAAGCAGGAGAAGGAGAAGGAGAATCGCAAGTGGTCGACGTTCCTCCAACGGCCCGACCGCCCCGTGCCCAAGAGCAAGCAGCAACTGGAGGCGGAGCGGAGGGCGGCGAATGCCTACAAGGTGAAGATTGTCAAGTCCGCTCCGCGCGACAAGTCGCCCATGGTGAGTAGCGTGGCATGAGAAATAGAGACACTGAACAGGCATCAACTTAAGCCCGTGACAGCCGGAAACGAAGCCAGCGACAAAGGAAGCCACCCCACCACCAACTCCAGCTGAGTCCAAGCAGGAGGAGGAGGAGAAGGAAGTAACCGTGGAGGAGGAGGAGGAGGCGGAGCCGCTGCCCACGGATAGTGAAGTGCCGAATTTGTTACAATTACCAGACAATGGCAATGGCAGCCAGGACTTGCCCGAGGATGCGGATGTGGAGCAGTTAGAGAAAGCGGATGCCTCAAAGGAGGAGCAGCGGGAGGAGGCGGAGGTGGAGGCGGAGGCACTGACTGTGGCAGAGGGAGAGCGGGAGGGGGAGGGACAGGTCGCAGCTGAGCCTAACGGGGAGGCAACGCCACCCAAAACTGATGAGGAGCTCGCTCTGGAGAAACAACTGTCGGATGTGCAGAGACAGCTAGCGGCGCTCTCATCGCTGCCCTCGACGATACAGTCCACCCTCGATGCGGTGACCAAGCAGCTGGCCGAGCTGTTGCCCACATTCAAGCTGCAGCAGCAACAGCAGCAGCAGCAGCTGCCACTGCCACAAATCGATGAGAAGGACGACGAGAAGGAGGGGAACGGAGCCGAGCAACTGGCCACAGGCGAGAATGAAGGTGAAGCAGGCTGTAAAATTATGGCCGAGGTTGCAGTAATTAAATTTTTCTAATGGCGTACTTTGCATACTCCCTCCCTCGACACACGAACACAAACACACACACAAACACACAGACACCGACACCGACACTGGCAACGGTGCGGCTGCCACAGATGTGGACCTGGCACGGGAACGGGAACGGGCAGCAGCATGTGAACATAATGAGGATAAATGCGACGACGCCAATGACCTGGAAGTGGCGGAGTTTTCGCACTCAAATGGCGACAATCGTGAACTGGAACTGGACGCACAGCTCAGCGAGCAGCAGACTTTCCGCAAGCAAAAGGTAAGTGCCCCAAAATGTGGCAGCCACAAAAAAAAAAAGAATGCAAAAAAAAACAAAGACTACGAAAGGAAGCAAACTCCTGTGCATGTAACAGGCCAGGAAATCCCCGAGGTTATACACAGCTCACATACTCCAGTAATTATAATTCATGCCATGTCGAGATTACAGACAAGGTAACTTGACTCCTTATAGGCATTTATCCATCCATGTCTCCATCGTTCGTCTGTCTGTCTGCCTGTCGGTCTGTCTGCCAGCAAATGTTGCGGCAGTCTACTTGTAGTTACCTGGCAAATTAAAATTATTGCCTCTAGTAATAAAATCTGTTTGCTGCAATTAACTACAACTTTCACACACACCTTGGAACACACATAAGGACTGTAAATTTTCATAAATTTCAACAGTGCTTCTTATAAGTATTCACTTTAATTTCATTTAACATAACCAATTTATGGTGTTTATAAGTTTGCTTGTCTCTCATTTCCTTTCCAAAAGCATTTTATGAATATCATCTGACCTTCGACATTCCCCATAATATTTTATATATCATCTGTCCCTATATATTTTTCTATATAGTCGATCTTCATGATACTTATTAGTATTCGTCTTTTGTAACTTAGAATTTTTTAAATGAAAATCTTACTTGACATCAACTTGTTATAGTCGAAGCTTTATTTCATGGAATTCACCTTAGAGAGGAGACTCTGTATATATTCTAGATCAGGTTTATTAACAGCTGATAAAGAAATTGGAATGAGATTCTGTAAAAATAACTTTTATTTTCAGCAGAATTGAATGAAACTTTTGATATAATCTACAAGCTACCTAAATCTTCGTCAAATCGAAGATAAATCTCTTTTGTTAGTTCAATTTAAACAGTGCTGTTGATAAGTATATTTACCACCGCCTTAACTGACTCCACAGTCGATCAGCTTGACCAAAGTTCTTGACTTCGTCTTCGTCTCTAACTCCGTCTCTATCTTGTTTCATGTCGCTGTCTCTGTCTCTGTCGCTGTCGCTGTCTCTGTCGCTGTCTCTGTTGCTGTCACTGTCTCTGTTTGTGGTGCCTTTTTTTTGGACACTTGCCCCCAAGTTTGTTGCCACAAATCAAATTAACTAAAATGCCATTTGGTTTTTGTCTTTTTTTCACTCTCTCTCTCTCTCTCTCTTTCTTTCTGTTCTGTCTACTTGCAGCATAATGTGCGCTTCCAGGAGTAGTTAGCTTAGTTTAGCTTAAAAAGCTTAAATCGAGTTGCAAGTTTGATAAATTGCTCTACATAAACTGCCAGTTTTTAAATACATACATGGTTAAATTTTATAAAAATTTAAATAAACGAAATCTCAGTTTCAGTTTGAAAATTGCGTGTGTATGTGTGTGTGTGTGTGTGTGGGGGCGTGTCATTAAAAAGGCAGAAACCAAAAGACAATTAGTAGGCAGTGTGACAGCCGAAACCAGTGCAACAACATTTACTTCCACCCACTGTATCTTCATCTTTTGCTCTGCGTATCTTTGAACTTAATACTGCTTCTCCCTCTCTTACTCTATCTCTCTCTGCCTCTCTCTCTGTCTCTGTCTGTGTCTGTGCCTCAATCTCCCTGTGGGCCCTGTGTGTTTGCTGTGCATTGGGATGTGATGACATGCCAGAAACACAATGTCATTGAGGAGCTCGAGGAGCATTTGGTGCGCCAGAAAAACAATCCGAAACGTTCGAAGCGCGCCTTTGGTCCCCTGACGCCATCGTCGGAGCGTCCCTTGGTGCTGCCCGGCGGCAGGCGCTGGTACCGACCCAAGGATGCCTACAATGATGAATTCATTGCCGAGACTCTGAGTGCCCAGGCGGAGCTTATCACTGGCAGCACATTGGGGTGCGTACAACACACACACACACACACACACACAGCACTCACAGTTTGAATACTCCCTATCCCCTACTGCTTGCCCCGAAGCTTACACTACTCAATTGCAATTGACATTGCCAAAGCCATATTGTATGTATGTGTGTGTGTGTGTGTGTGTGTGTGACATGGCATACTCTTATTGCCATGGTCACAGTCATAATCATGCTCGCATCTCATGCTCTTCATAAACTCATTCTCATTTTCTCATTTTCCATGGCACGCTTACAACAACAACAACAACAACCGGAACACATTCCAATGTAATTTTTTGCATTAACAGCTGTCCCTACGAGAGTCCGTTGCTGGGCTACGATGCCAGGTATTATTGCCAGCACTGAATGGAGTTGAAGTTGAATTTGTGACACAGCCAAAAAGGCACAGAAAGGATGCGCTTTCATTAACATTATCATATTGAACGACTGTCCTCTCTCCCTCTCTCTCTCTCTCTGTCTCTTCTCTTGTTGTCTGTCTCCGTCTGTAGTTTATTTTGACTTTGGCATTTTTTGGGATTGCACGTTGCAAGTTGCGTGTGACTTTATTCCTCTTTCGTTTACATCCTCTCTCTCTTTTACTCCAACACATCGTCTGCATGCTGCCTGATTGCATTGCCTTTGATTTTGTTTCTTTCGTAGATTGCATTTTGGAACCGTTTATTCAATGGTGAGCATATAACACGCCAACGATTCAGGTAAGTTGCCAACTGCCAACTGCCAACTGCAAATTGCTAATAAGGCTAACAACGTTTTTCTTTTGGTCTTTTCTTTCGTTCTGGGTTCCGCCCTTGTCTTGTACTTAACCAATTTTGAATTTCGATTGCGGTTACATTTTTATTATACTTTTTTTTGTTTTGTTGGTCAACTCGCCGTGCCGCAGGGAGTTGCAGAGTCGCAGTGTGGCAAGGTAAGTCGTACTGTGGCATGCCCCGCTGTAGTTGCAACGTGACCAGCAGCTGCACTTATTTAAATGCACATGCATGTCTCAGCACTCCTCTCCTCTCCCTCTCTCTTCCTTTCTCCCCGTCTCTTGCTCCTGCTCTTTATCAGTGTCTCGCTTTAATGCTTTGCCTTTCGCACAGGGTCAACTTCATGAAGTACCAAAAGCCGGAGCGCAAAATCGACCTCAATCGCAGCGAGGTGTACAAAGTCGTGCATCATCTGGACAGGGCGCCGTTGCACGGCATCGAGGTGCGTGCCCCCCTCGTGGCAGCCGAGTCGGACATCCGCCAGGCGTTGCAGTCATAGAAGCCAGTCTGAAGCACCCCCAACCCCAAAGCCATTATCCAACTCTGTTTCACATACAAATAAGCAGCAGCAACAACGAGATGAACATTGACAAATATACATATTTACAATACAAATAACTGTGGGAATTCAACTGTGTGACAAGCGTATTGAGTTGCTGTCAAAGGTCAAACATCATTATCAATGCAATGCAGCAAATGACAACCACAATAGCAACACTTTAATGTGTTGCATAACATAATTTGCGTATGTGCAACATGGCGTATGTGTAATATGCCAAGTGTCAAGCGGCAAGCGTCATTTTCTATTTCATTTTCCATTTTCAGTGCTGCGAGTCGTGCGTTTTCCCAGCCGCAGGCTGCTGCTCTTGCAACTTTCTTCTTTTCTGCATAAACACGCGGCAACTGTTTAAAATGCGTGTGTGTGTGTGTGTGGGAGTGTGTGTTGCGGTTGCTCTTGTGTGCTGTGTTGTGGGTGAAATGACAAGCTCTTGGAATTTGCATATGTTACGGCAAATGAATTGGCTTGTAAACGAAATGAAACCAAATTGCAGAATGACAGTCAACAGCACAATAAACTCGTATTTAGTTATGGCACAAACACACTTACACACACACACAGACACACACACACACACTTGCAATCGTACTCGTACTCGTACTCGACTCTTAAACAGATCTAAATCGGATTGTGAATGGTTGTCACGTTAATGCCGGGTCAAGGGGTCGAAGGATGCGCACATTTCACTTGCCCTCGGTCACAAGCACAATATGGAATACGGATGATGCTACGGATACTGCGACTACCGTTACGGCTACGACTGCGGATACGAAATTATTAGCCATTTTCATCAGCTTCAGGTTAAAAGTCGTCATAAAAACGCGCCAACTTCGCGTTCTGCTTGATTTTCCTTGCGGCTCTGTTGCTTATCAGTTTCTCGTAGTTTTTCCCGTTTTCGCGTTTCACGCTTCACAATTTGGCTTTTTGCTCAGCTGCGTCCTTAAGATGAACCGACGTTGATGGCGACTCGTCCTGAACTGTCACTGTCACAATATGTTGGCATGTTGACTTCCCATTATCACTGCCGTCCCATTCCCCACACTTGCCATGTTGGCATAGTCCCTTTGAGTCAAGTTGAATTCGCGTTTCTCGCCTCTCTCTCTCTCTCTCTCACTCGCATCCTTGGGACAGCTTTTTGGCACACACTCCACCAAAAAGCTTTCGCTTGCAGCGTGCAGCGAACTTGAGCTTGAGCCAAAAGGTCCCTGAGCTTCGGCAATGCCACATGATTAGCATAAGGACACAAGCCTCAGTCTGGCAACTGCTTCGAGGGACGCAGGTTGATATCCCACTGGGATTACTTTACCAACAATCCATGCAATTCGAATCAAAAATATTTAAAAAAAAATGTATTGCCTTTCTAAAAAAAATCAAGACTAATTTCAAACTATAGATGAAATTCATTCAGTTGTAACTGATCATGGAAATATTGATAATTGCAAATGGGGAATTTTAAAATATTTTATTTTTGGCATGATATTTAAAAAAGAAAATGATTTGCGAGTTTTGGCAGAATGATGAATATTTTTAAATAGATCAAAAGGAAGATCAGCTAATACTCTTAAGAGATTTTCATCATAGATGAATAAACTTAAGTCCTTTAAATATTGTAATCTAGGACGGATTCATTAAATAGGAACTGATAATAAATTTTGAAAATAATAATTTCAAATTAATAAATCTATTGATCAAAAATTATTCCAGAGAACAAACCCATGTCAAAACAAATATTTAAACATTTGCCAAGGAAGTTAAAAACTGTGGACTCATGATTTAAAGTCCATCAGGTCGAATAGTGTACAATCCAGTTCAGTAAAAATACAAACTCAACGTTTATCAATTTGATATAATTTCGCATTTTATTTGAATTTGAATAAAACAAACTAGACAACAACTACTTAAGAGTAAGTATCGTACGAGTTCAAGTACTATACATGCAAGTTACTTAAAAATAGGTTTTGGATCGTATGTGTATTTGTGTATTATTGGAACGAATTACGACTATACAATAGGTAATATTCGCAACAATAAAAAGGCAAACTTACAGCAATACGTCACAACGGAGCATTCACTTTAGAAGTGTGCGCTAAACGCGAAGTACGCAAAACAATTTTCACTTTTCATTCAATTATCATTATAGTAATAATATATATTTTGTATATTTTTTATTGGGGATTTGGGGGTTTAGTTTGTGTGTGTTTGACACTAATTATCACTACGCCAGTTGAAGCTATATAGTTAATGAATAGTTAATAGTTTCTCCTCTACTTCATTTTTTAGAATGCTTCATCATGTTCATTGCTCTTTTGATGAGACTAAACCAAGAAATGTGTATTTTTTTATAATAATATAATATATGTATATTTATATGCAAAATGATTTATTGCTAATAATACGCACGAACGAAGAAACGAGAAAATTAAATAACGAGAGAACCAAATAAATACTCGTATCTATCATTTTCATTTTCTTTTTTTTGTGTGTTTTTTCTTTTTATAAATATTTTCGCTAAGCAAACATCTCGTCTTAAGGCAGAAATGAAGGTCCTTTTTTGCTTGATCAATCGGGTAATTCTGTTTAGTGTGTTGATCTCATTTTTTGATCTTGAAAAATACATACTTAGCTACTGTTGCCCTACCAAGTCATGTTTCGCTTTAGGTACAATGTTCCGCTTGATTTTGTCGACTCCCTCAACCTTCTGTACAATCTATAGGTGTGTAAGTATCTTTTCTACTATTCTCTTCTCTTCCCTTTCTATCTCTATTTCCATTTACTAAATACTAATGCAGGTAGTTCGTTTATACGATCACCAGAATTTGTTTGTTGTCACTTTTGATATCATTTTGTTGGTTGTTTCTTCTGTGGGTTGGTTTTGGGCTTTAATACTTTGATTATACGACTAATTTAGTTAGTTTTATGCATTTGGCCTAAAACCTGAGCCCCCAATGGGCCAGGTCATGTTTTTTACTGTGCTGCTCATCAAGTCTCTAGGCTGGTATTGTGGTCTGCTCATAGAAATCGGGCTCCGATTCATCATTCCTCACCTCGCTGCCGTCGAGCTGGAAAAGAAAGAACACAGCTTAAGATGCTATCCATCTTTAGTTCCAATCAAGACTTACCGCCTGCAATTCTTCGGGCTTGTAGAGTGAACTCAATCGCTGTCTGATGGGCACCATGAGGATAAGGAAGAAGGGGAAGGCCAGCGAGAACTTGGATGACTTGACGGACCACAGCACCACCAGGCAGAGCACTTGGATGGTGGTGAACAGATGCAGTTTCCAGGGACGCACACGCTTCACGTAGTTCGTTGGCGGATAGTGCTTGACGGGCATGAAATAGAGTCTTACTCTGTTGACATGAAAGGAAGATGTTTTAATTAACATTAACTGATATTAGGAGTTTAAGAATAACATTGTCTAACCTTTCAAAGAACTGAACGCCACTCATCGAAGCGATGCCCATGTAGAGGAAGACGCCAAAGAGCACGGCCATTGGGATGAGGCGGAGCAGAGGCGACATCAGCACCGACAGTCCAATCATGACACAGACAAAGAAGCCAGACACACGCTGCTCCTTGACATCGATGATGCGCGGGGATTCACCAGGAGCATGGGTGCTGTATAAGGTAGAGAGTCAGTTGAAGACGGGACTAGTCTCGCGTTGAGCTCAACAACTTACCGGGACATAATCGTGACTGAGGACACATGTGTGACCGATCTCACAGTGGCGGCACAATGCCAAGGCATGCCAAAGAGTCCGCAGAAGGTGTTCAGCAGGCAGAGCAGCACAATGTCCCAGTGCAGGCCGGAGCCCTTCTTCAGACCACGCTCCGGCTTGTCCACAATCAGCTCGGATATCTGTGACTCCATGAAGATGAGGATGTACACGAGCAGAGCTGGCACCACGCAGGCAAACGGCACCCAAGTATCGAAATTGGTGTTGAAGCCAATGAACCAGCCACGTTTCGTGGGATCGCTGGGCGAGAGACCCTCGGGGACGACCAGTTTCTCGGTGTAGACCGACGGCACCAGGTAATCCACGAGCACGAAGATGGCAATGGAGATGGGAACACCAAAGTCACCAAGAGCTCTCCTCGCATTGCGGCCCAGAAAGTGCGAGTTGCGGAACAGTTTCAGGTAGTAGGCGACCACAAAGGTGGCCAACGTGAGTATGGTGCAGAAGAGGGCCGTGTTAGGCTGATTGGTGGGCAACTTGGATGCGGCGGATGGAGGAGGAGCCATTGTAGACATCGTTTCATTCAACAAACTGTCGCTCACATTGAAGCTCGTGGCATTGTCGTGCGCCAGAAGGGTTGGAGGAGGGAGATTGTAGTCGGCGAGCAGAGGATTGAGTTTGTAGATGGACACCAGCTTCATCATGGTCTCCACGATGTAGATCAGTGTGATCAGGGCCGAGAAGATCTCCTGCGTGAAGCGGGTCAAGAGACGCACATAGACGCTGCCCTCGAAGGCCGAGACGCAGAGGGCAATGATGATTAGCCAGATCCCGACATAGACTCGCAACGAGAGGAAATCGAACTTGTTCTCCGTGCAGAAGACCATCAGTGCCTCGTCGAAGAGCAGCAGTGGTCCAGTGGTGCCAATGATGACCAGAGGTTGGCAGGACAGACAGTGGAATATGATGCCGACCAAGGAGCAGGCGATCAGAGTCTCCGAGATGCCGATCCAGCTGTCCGTCTTGGCCGAGGCCAAGCCGCCGAAAGTGATGGCCGTCGAGAGGCAGGCGAAGTACATGAAGATGGTGGCCGCCAGTGTCTCCGTGTTGAGTCCATCGAGGATGTCGCTCTTGTACATGGGCATGCGACGCTTGAGGTCGTTGCAGAGTCCGCCCCACAGTCGATGTGTCTTGTCCATGGGATTCGGTTTCTTCTTTTTGCCATCGCCACCATCATCATCGTCGCCGCCATCTCCCCCAGGTCGTCCAGGTCCCGCGATGGCACCCATTGCCTGCTTGTCCAGCAGCAGCTTCTCCTCATCTCTGCCGATCTTGATCATCTCGCTGTCCCGCTTCACCTGCAGCGCTTTGATCTTCCTTGTGCGAATCCAGTCTTTCTTGGCCTTCAGCTCGTCGAAGGGCAACAGATCATGGCGATCCCAATTGCCAGGCGGCAGCACAATGGAGTCGTCCAAGAACTCATTGATGGCCGACAGCAGATCGCGCCGATCGTCGGCCTTGTAGGCAATGGCATGGAAGTGCTCGTTGGCCATCAGCGTGGAGATGGAGCGACCCACCTCATGGTAATCCAGATCAAAGTTGAGCGGTCCCAGGAGCACAAACATGAAGCGCACGGGAACGGGCACCTCCGTCAGCGAGGGCATCATGACGCCCTCCGAGAGCCGCACAAAGGCAATGGTGGGTTGTTCCAGGAACTCGACGGCACCAACCTGTTGGGCGAGTCCAGGATTAGTTACTTCTTTAAAGGATCAGTCTGTGATCTTACCAAAACCGTGGTGGCTTCAGCGCCCGCGGGTATGCGCCTGAGAATGGTGTCGTTCTGGAGCTTCTTGAGATCCTCCTGCGAGGAGGAGTACATGTCGTCCTTCATGTCAATCTTGAGCTCGTTGCTCCGCTTGCTGCCGCCAATCTCGTTGGCCGGCACTATCTTGATCTTCTTGTCATCCGTGGTGCCCGAGAGGTTCTGTTGAGATCACAGCAAGTTAATATCGGAGTTGTTTCGGTTATCGGCTATCGAAAGTGGGTGAGTAACGGTTAAACAGGCACCACATGCAGAACAAAACAAACATCGAAACAGGCGTGCACATAAGGGTTAAACGTCGGATCGGTGCAGTTAAGGTTCGGTAAGATACGGGTTAAAGTTAAAACAACAAACACAATTGAGAACTTGCCAATCGTGGAAATTGGAGAGCATTTTTTAAGTGGTTCTAAGAGGGGTCTACGAAACGTGGCTAGAACGAGGCTATGTGGGCTAAAAAGAAACTCGACTCAAGGTCTAAAGCAGTTTATAAAGGCAGGGAATGAAACTGATCGAACAATCAATCATTATCTAGAATAGAATAATTATGTAAAAACACGTCAAAAAATCGACAGTTCGATTTTTATCAACGATAAATCGAGTTAATAAAATCAATTTTGTAATAAAATCAACAATTTACTAAAGTTGGTTCAATTGACGAATTAAGTTCAATCGTTGAATCATTGATAAACGATCTAAGTGATCTTCAATTCTTAAACTTCAAACTCCCATAACTTGGTCAGAACTTAACCGATTTTCATTCGGATTGCCAATTTTATCAGCGACTGATTTCTAATTTAATTCTGCATTAAATTTTTTTGAAATGAAATGAATAAATGCATATAGAACTCAAATCGATTGATTATGACATTAACACATGTACATCTCTAGATCTCAGTTTCATTCCCTGATTTCAACTGGAGCAAATGGGGATAAGGGGAGATTGTCAAAGAGCGGGCAATAAACTTATTACACCCAGATACGAGGTCGTCGAGTGTCGTCGATGATCTATGGCCCCCACATTGAGCATCGCGGCCGGCGGAGCACTGGAGGTGACACAAATGCTGCGTCTTGCCTTGGCCAGATTTCGTTGTAATTGTTGTTGCTGTTGTTGTTGTTGCAGCTGTGACGCCTCGGTGCCCATCCAAAGTAGCTTTTGGTGTGGTGCGCAATCATTTCAGACAAAATGTGTTCAGTGTAAAGATACATACATATATACACATATATTTCGGACAAACAGTAGAAGAACAGATGAAGAATCGCAAAGAAGCAAAAGAATATAAGTGTGAAAAGAAACACGCAACAACATGTTACAATTTGTAAAAAGTTTTGACAATGTTATTGATTAAGTATACAAATTGCAAAGCTGCAAATTAGCTGGATATTGCCTCTTTTTTTTTGATTGAAAACATTTGAATTTGAAAATTGAAGATTTTAAATTTTAAATACAGAAACAAATATGAATTATTATATTTCAAATTAGTTCTGTTTTTAATGTTATTGCTTAAAATCTTAAATCTTAATTTATCTCAGCAAGTTCGCAGCCTTCAATGTGAATGTATCTGCATCTGAATAAAGCATATAAATATCTGTATCTGATTCTGTAACTATGTGTAGTAGCTATGTTTTGTCTATATACAATTAGTCGAATCATTACCGATTTGGGCAGTAGATGCTGTTGTTGTTGTTGTTGTTGTTGGTGTACGATAACGAGTGTTGTTGTTGTTGTTGAATGAATGTCGAAAATGTAGCACAGTTATGGGCGCATTGATGCAGCAAGAGACAAGAGAGCAGATAAAATGAGAGACACGACGATGATCGTGATTACTCTGAACAAATTTCAATATGAGAAAACATTATGCTTAAAGCCAGTTTGTTATATACACGCAATGAAGTGTTTAATTGTGAATACAAATGCATGAATGCGGTGAGTGTTAGTTCAAGGTGTGATTACTCGCAGAGTGTTCCGGCTGAATTACCTGCAGGCTAGTGTAACTGTTGTACTTGCGCTTGGTGAAGGGCAGGACACCCTGATGCTCGTTGACGTGACGATGCCGCAGGAGAAGCGATCGCATGACCGACGGTTTATCATTGATGTCGATGAGATCATCGACAACCATCTGCAGAAAAACATACAAATATATATAGGTAGTATAGTAACCATTTGTAGAAACAAGATTAATCGTTTTTACCTGCTCAACGACACGATAGGCAACGGCGGGCAGATCCTTCTCGTTGAGGTCCAGGAGGACAACGCCCGTTTCCAGGCAGCGACGCAAATTGAGCAGCGAGTGGAATGAGAGGGAGGCAACATGCGGTTTGCCCCAGCGATCGGAGCCCTCCTCCACATCCTCCTCGTATTTGATCCAACGCGCCGTCTCCTTCCACTCACGATCCTCGCCCACGCCCGTGAGCTCATCCAGTTGTACGAAGATCTACAAAGAAATTCAACTTATTCGAAAGAGATCTTTAGACGATAATCTGGGGTAAATACACACCTCATGGGGACTGTGATCGACCTCGGGCTTCTTGTTTTGAAACGGTGAAATTGTAATCTGTGGCAACTCACGCAGCTTGATGGATGAATGATGAATCTTGTGGCGTCGCATAGCACGAGGATCATCCGAACGATGTGATCTCAGCTCATTGAGATCAGCTTCCTAATTGGGAGAAACAACTTTGTTGTAGTAATGCAAATAAGCGAGGGCTAAGAGGGGAAACAAAGGGCTCTAACTAAGGGATTGTGGTCAACCTGTGTAGCCGGCATTGGGCCATTTGTCTACAGGTGGATGACGAGTCCGTTGCGTTGTTTGGGATGCAGCAAGAGATAAAAGCAACAAAGGTAACAAAGGTATTTTGACTGGTTAAGTGATTAGAATGCTAGTACTTTAAAACCAAGGTCAATTGTGGTTAGTTGAAGAGGTTTTTTTGAGGTTTAATGAGCTTGAAATTGAGATTGGGATTGGGTTAAGAGCTAGAGTTACGGCTGGCCTACCTCCAATGCCGTGTCCTCAGGCTGCACAGAGATCCTACGCGCACCTGCATCACCGTTCTCCTCGATTGTCTTTTTGGGTTCCACGCTGTCCTGATGTGAGAATTTACGTTGTCTATAATACTGATGGCGGCTATAAGAATGTAATGCAATTATATTAAACTTTGAAAACTCTACCTTTATTTAGGTGCTCACCTCTTTCTGCGTTTGCGTTCGTGCGATTGATCCGTGGGCTGTTCATCATAACTTAAACTGGGCGGTGTGATGACAATTTTCTTTTTGGCATCACCAAATTGCACGTGCTTCTCGTCAACGGAATTATCCGAGTGATCGCCGTGTCCAGCTCGTTCCGAGACTAGTGGGAAATCTTCGGGAATATCATCATAATTTTGTGCATTATTCAATGGCTCCGTTTGACTCTCGTATTCGGAGTCCTCCTCTATGTTAAGATCATTTGGTCGTACTACAGAGATATTGAATTTATATTTATTTATGTATTTACTTACTAGTTAGACCACTTACCACTGCTCTTTTTGCGGGACCCAATGGGCAGTTGACTGTTGTCCTGGAAGGTGTTCACATCGAACTTCTCTTTGCGTGCTTTTGAGCCGGCAAAGACCTTATCCATTTCCGAGTCCAACAGCACTTCATCGGGATCCTCATTGCCGGACTGTGGAATGTGGAGCATAAACATGAAAAGAAGAAGAAGTAGAATAGATGAATATATTTGAAATTATTATTCAATTGCTGCTTCTTTTTTTTGTTCTCTGGTCACGTTATCCGAGTCAAAACAACAAAATACTTTTCAATTAAAAAACTATAAGAAAAAAAAGATCGCAAAGAAAAACGTCAGTCATGTGACTTGGCAGCATCACGCTGCTCATTGTTGTGGTTGTTATGGTTGTTGTTGTTGTTGTAGTGGTTGTTGTTGGCGAGTGACGTCGCTGACTTGTCATGTGAAAATATAATTTTGTAAATAGTGACAGTACCGGGGAGGGGAGCGGGTTAGGGGGCACCATGACTTCCTCACATTGTACCCTGCAGACATCACCATGATCTCCCCCCTCAGTTCCCCCCTCTGGCGACCAACTCTGCAACGCATCCTACTAATGTTAGGGCTACTCTGTCATATATCATACGATAGAATCGTCGTCGGGTCGTCTTTGTAAGTAAGTATATTTAATGGCGTTATTGTTAATTGTTTTTAATCGAAATCAATTGATTTTCATAGTGACGAATGCATTGATTGCGCCATTTCAACTTGCTGTGTTTTTCTTGTTGTTCTGTTGCCTTTTTTTGATTGATTTATTGTATTTGAGCTATCTTTTAATATAAAAAATGAGTTGGGAAAGCTATACAACTTTTAGAAATCAGTGCAAATGCGAAAGATATCAATTATACCATTGAGAAGACAATTGATGGCAAAAGAAAAAATATTGTTACAAGATGACAAATCATAAACATAACATAGAGGAAAACAATATTGATCTTAAACAAAAACTTTAACCATCAAACTGCCATTTTACATATAAAAATTCTTCAATTTAATCTGCTCGATTTAAGAACATTTTCCGCCATAATTTCCACACAGGGAAATTCATTCGTCAAAGCATTAAGCCTTATGGCATTATAATAATGTGGCACATTAGCCAACTGTTTGTTTGGCTTTAATGCCACCGTCTAACTGTTTGCTCAACGTTTTCCCAGCCAGGCAATAACATGAAATCCATCTTATACTAAGCACACACATAAATGAGAAATGAAATTAACTTTATAGCAGTTTCTCATTTTGCCCACTTTCCTTTCAATTGTATGCACAACAACAATAATAATAATACCTGTCTGCCACGCACCTCCCTCCCCTCTCTTCTCTCTCCTCACTTACTTTGTTTGGCATTTTATGCTAAATTTCTCAAACAACTTTATGATATCCTTGACAATTGCGCGGGCAGATAAGAAATGTATAAAAATATAAAAAAAGCGAGAGTAACAAAGGAAAACACAATGGAAAATATAAATAAAAAAAAAAGATAGATGTGTGATGTGTATAAACAGTATTTGCGTTGGGTTGAGTTCGCATAGCTTCAGTTCCGAGTTTATAAATAGCAATTTAATAACGCTGAGAGCCTGCACGTGGGAATATCGAATGTGTCTGCGAGTCAACGTTAAATTGTCCTGTCTCTATCCGTCTCCCTGCCTTCCTCTCTCTCTCTCTCTCTTTCTCTCTCTTTCTCTATCCACGTGTGTGTGTGATAAGTCAAAGCGTAACGCGGCATGTTACGTTAATTAATCGATAAGCGAGCAAAGTAAACCCAAGCAGAGAGAGCGAGAGAGAGAGAGAGAGGAAAGGTCGCTTATGAAAATTATAATGATGTTGATGTTGTTGTTGCCATTTTCTGATTAGCAGATAGTCTGTGTGTAGACACTACCGTGCCCACTAAAAGTATTTTGTCATACAGCCATTAGCCAAGGCCATCATTACGAGTTAACCGCTTACAGGTGCAACACACACACACACCACCTACACCACCCAAAAGCACTCAACTTGCTGTCGCTGATAGCAGTGGCAGATAACTCTATGCAGCCACTGTGCTGTGCAGCGATGTCAACGTTGCTTATCAGAATAATCGATGGTATACCTTGCCTGCTCCCTCCCCTGCCCCTTGGCACACCTGTATCACCTGCAGCTCACCTGTCTTTAGATACCTGAACCACCCACAACTGTCTCTGAGCTGTCAATTTTCGTTTGTCGTTGTTTGTTTTGCGTTTTACTAAATTAATATGAAAATGCCGATGATCTTATAGACATTGTCAAGCACAACGACAACAACAACCACAACAATGACAACAACAACCACAATGACAACAACAACCCAAGTTTGTTGTCTAACATTGCCAAAGATGCAACCGCCGCAAATCACTTTAAAGCAAAGGGAAAAATTTAGACAAATGTTTTGCTCAAAGATATTTTTAAGCATCCTCTGAAAGCTCAAAAACAATCTTGACAGTTCATATAGTATAATAGAAATTTAAACTAAATAAGAGAAAAGTATTTGCCCAAATTATATAAACAAATTTCAACACAATATCTGAGCATTAAAAATAGAAACGTTTATACTAAGTTATTTTAGTGAGATACTTTCTCTAATGCATTTTAATATCTTACTATTTCAAATACTTAAATTTAAATTTAACAGTTTTATTTTCGTTGTATTTAAAAGATAGTTATACTGATTTCAGTTAAATTTCTAAAATTAGTTTTCTACTTTAAAAACTTTTCACGTTTCCCAGCGATGTCAAAAGTCTTGGCTAATCTTGAAAATTCTGTTGAACTTGCAAATTGAATTGAGTATTATTTGTGTCCCTGCTCAGGTGTGCAGCAGTGTGTAAACACTCATGCACATACTCACACTCACACTCACACCAAACACTCATACTCGACACTCAGAGCTACTCGTCTGCTTACAAAGTTAGTCATGTATGTGGCAGTTTGGTTGCTGAATGTTTCTGATGCGGTTTGACAACAGCGACTGAGCATTTGCCAGTGCAGAGGGAGAGGGAGAGGAGAGGCGAAGAGAGAGGGATAAAGCGGGGAGTTAACTGTGAGAAGCGAGGTAAACGAGGGAGTTAACTCAGGAAGGGGGGAGACAGTGAACGGCACGTGACTTATAAGTCATAAGCAAGTTATGTGGTCGTGGCCTAAACAACTTTTTGTTGCCATGTTGCATGTCTGCTAAATTGAATCAAATTGTGGCAAACAACTTGAACAGATTTGAGTGTTTGCACTGACTGTTGTTATTGTTGTTGCTGTTGTTGTTTTTGTTACTGCCACAAGTTTTATATAAGCAGTTGGGACCAATAAGTTTCCAAGTCAAGCTCAGGCATTCGTGCTTAACTTTTCATCACCTCTCGTCGCCATTAAAAGCATCAGCGTCTCAAGTTTTGTGGCACTTTGTGCGACATGTCCGTGTCAATGTCAATCGCCTTTTTGCAGCCCCTCTTTCCCCAGCCCCTCTCAGTTCCCCCTACTCTCCTACTTTCACTATTGCCATCCACATAAATGGTGCACGAATTATACGCCTAAAAAGGTTTGTTCTGATGAATAAGCAGAGAACGGTTAAAAAATGCTAGAGGTGGGACTGTTAGATACCCTTTAATATTTCTCAAAGTACAATAGACTAATTTTAAAATAATTAAAAAAGGTTTGAAGCATTCACTGAGTAAATATTAAGTTTTTTTTAAGTATATAAGAAAGATTTATGCTTAAAATTTAATTACAGCGAAACGCTTGAGTAATCAAAAATTAATAATAAACAGTAATCAGAGTAATATTATATTATATGTTTGTAGCTTAAATAATATTGTAGCATTTAATACTTTAAATATCACCTCCAAATCAATGTGATTTAATAAAAAAAATCCCCTTCTTTATTGTATCAAAGCGCAGTGGAAAATGAGAATAAAAAAATTGCCAGCCACCAATAATGCTCAACTTTACATTTCACTTTTGACTTTGAGCCACATATTTTTTTGTATGCTTCGCTTTGTAAGAGGGGCGTGGCAGAGAGAGAGAGAGGGAAACCAGCGGAAATGTCGGAAATGGCTGAAATATTCCCGAACGTAGCGCATAATTTCCGACGATTCTTTGGGCTGCTTTTCAGGTCCTTTTGGCAACGCATTTTGTGTATTTGTTTGCACAAATTAACGATGCTCGAGTTCGCCTTCAGTCGCGTTCCTCTGTCCCTCTGTCCGTCTGTCTGTCTGTCGCACTGTCGGGCCTTTTAGTTGTCCCTTCTTTGTCTGTGTATGCGTGTGTGTGTGTTTATTTAATGGGAATTCCGCAGCGGAAATGCTCGACCGAGCTGAAGGACAGAAAAAGAAAGAAGACAAAAGGAGGAGAGGCAGAGAATACAGCTGCCACGTGTTAGAGGTTTAAATGTTCATTGTGCTCTTAAAGGCGTTAAAACATATCGTAATTGTGCTGACGCTGCGCCTCAGTTGGTTTTCCTACAAGAGTCACAAAAGTGTTGCATACTTCAAGGTCAACGTGTTATCTCTTAGGTAGGTGTGAGTGTTTGTGTGTGTGTGTGTCATGCAAGGCATGCGATATGGGCAAATGATACTGAAATTGAGATTGCTTTTCACTTGGCTTCTTGCTCTACGTTGTGTGTGTGTGAATTAGGCTTGGAATGTGAATATTCACACACACACACACGCTCACATTTACAGCGACCGCAAAAAAGATGAGCCCCAAAATGGCCGTTTTTTGCGCCCATGTGCCACTTTATCCCACATTGCGTTGTGTGACTGCCCAAAAAAGTATGCAACATTTAAGTAAATCCAAGTGTTGGTGTATGTGTGTGAGTAGGAGTATCGCTGTGTGCGTGTGCGTATGTGTGTGTTGAGCCTGGGCAATTGGCCAAGTTGCTCACTTGTTGTGCTTAGCTTATACATTTCTGTCCATAATTTGTGATTAAAAATTTCACTCCGACTGTGTATGTACATATGTGTGTGTGTATCCGTAGTTGTATCCGTGTGCGTGGGCTTGTGCATGTTTTAATATTTTTCAAGGTTGTATGCTCTTGAAAACTTTGCAGGTGTTGTTGTCTGAATGCAAATTACAAATTTATCTATAACTGTGCGCGCTTGTGTGTGTGTGCGTGTATAACGGTAAAACTATTGCAAGTTTTATAGATCAAACATTGAGTGGGGTTTACCTTGAAGGCGTCGAGTATTTATGCGAACAACAACAAAAGTTTTCCCAGTTATAATTTTGCTTTAGCAAACTTTAAAGCACAACTTTCACTTCGTTACAGTTACAGTTGCTGTTGCAGTTACAGTTATTATTATAGTTACTAAGATATTGTTAAAGTTGTTATTGTTCTTCTTGCTGTTTGGCACTTTCGTAATAGTTGCTTCTTGCTGCCTGTTGCACTTTGACCCGCGGGCTGCTTAACAGTTCACGGAGTATTGCACAAGCAGCAGCAGCAGCCGCAACGAGCACGTTCAAGTCTCACACACACACACACATACACACACGCACACGCTCACACACACCTTGACAATGCAAAACGTGTGAACGCGAAACAACGCGCGCTCTCAAGCCAAAAATTGTTGTGGCATCTGAGAAGGCTTCCCAGCAAATGTGCTTGCTGCTGCTGCCACTACGACTGCTGCTGCTGCTGCGGACACATGTTTATCCTGCGCAGGCGCACAATAAAAACAAAGCGCGCGTTCCTATAACTGTTAACTATAGCATAGCTGACAGCTGCCAACTGCGCTGCCTCCTACGCTGCCCACTGCGCTGCTTGCGTCGCTGCAGCGCCAACAGCTGTTCGGCCACGGCCATGGCAGCCGCTGGCGCTGCTGCTGCTGCCGACGCTGACCGAGGCGAGGCTTTTACAACTGCTGACGTAAATCAACTGCACTTTACGTGCGACCCAAAAGCTTCTGCCCAAAAAGCTCGCAGACATTGCACTCTACGCCCTGCGTGCGAGAGAGCGGGAGAGGGACCCGAGAGAGAGCGACAGTTGGAAGGAGAGTGAGAGCAAAATGCAAACCTTGCACACGGTCAAGGTCAACACATTCGCCTGCGTGATGAGTGAGTGCGGGAGAATACCAGAGAGGGAGGGGGAGTGTGTGTGTGTGGCCAAGCAAAGCTTTGCCCAAAAAAGCTTCCTTTAAAAAGACTATGCAAATTAGAAGCACTTGAATGCACACTAATCTATGAATAATATTTCAAATGCACAGAATGTTACCATATAATGTAAATATTTTAAAAGCAAACTAAACGAGAATTCTTACAAAATTTATACTGTTTTATTTTCGTTGTTCTATGAACCAAAAGAGATAAACTAAAATCCCAGACGAAATTTTAGTTTACGTTTTTACTTTGCAAAGAAAAACTCCTAGATATACTGTAATTTATTGAAATCAAAAGGATTTCCTAACCTATGTGCCCCATTTGTTGGCGCATGTGCGTGCTTGGGTCGTCGACGTCAATTACAAATGATAACAGGTAGTCTAAGTGTTCACATGACATTAATATGATACACACACACACACAATGAAAGAAGCACCCGCGGGACAAACTAACGAGTAATTGAAATGTTGCGCGCCTAAATCGTAGTCTACTTTCTTAGGGCTTTCTCTCTTCCCCTTTCTCTGCCTCTGCCTTGTCAATTAAGTTAATAGTCCGAGTAAATGTTGCTGTTACTCTTCTTGTTGTTGTGTGAGTGTGAGTGAGCATTTCAAGGTTAGGGGATTGGGATGGCTTTCGACTCAGGTGTCAACGATTTGATTACGAGCACTTACAGGCCAATGCCAATGCCAACAGTTTGTTGCTTTCGATGTCACATTTTTATTATACGAGTAACTGTTGCAGTTGCAGTTGTTGCAACCTTGACCACGAATATTGATTTCCTGTTGTCGACTGTCGACACTCTACTGCCGACTGTTGACACTGTCTCTCTGTATTAGTGCCTCTGTCCGTCTGCCTGTCTGTCCAACTGTCCGCCCACTTTGAATGTCTAACGAGTTTCCTGAGTTCCGTTAACTGTTTTCTGTTTTTTTGTTTAGACGCACAATTAAAAGTGCGTTTTTGTTTTTGTTTTTGTGTGTTTTGTTTTGCTCTCGTTTTTTATTCAGACATTGGCATAAGCCTTTTTCATTTTGCTTTGGCCTTAAAGCCGCCCTCGTTTCTCTGGCCGCTCTGGTGCTAAGCGGCGTATACGTAATGTGCTCGCTTTATGTCTCTTGTCTCGATTTATGCTCGCATTTCGCCTACAAACACAGTTAATTGAAGAGGAGGGGGACTAACTGTTATTGCGTGTGACGCGTTTTGAATGAATGAATGAGCGTGATTATATGCCCCCCTCCCCCGGTCTTACACCCCCCACACAAACGTTGTCAGTCCTAGTCTAGGGTATTGGCACACGAAAGCGTAATTGAAATTGAAATCGAAATCAAAATCGAAGCCAAAAAGCGAAACTGGTTTCCAAACTGTGTCACTGGCTGCCTGCCGGGCATTGGGCCAATAACAACAGCAACAACAACAGCAACACCAAGTGCGGAAATGTATTGAAAAATACACAAATTGCGATAGCAACAATAACAAAAAATCAATAACAATTACTTGACTTTACTCGAATGCCCGCAAAAAATAATAAAAACACCGAAACGAATTAATAATATTAAAAAAAATGCATATAAAAAATGTGTATAAACTCGAAAGTCAACGCATTTTGTAAACGACTTTTTCAATACTTTTTCGTGGAAAATTACTGGGTAACAGTAAATTAAAAGATTAGACGAATAAATAAAGATCTGAGTAAATCTAATGGAACATTAGGAAGCATTCTCAGAGTTTTTGCTCATATTTTTTGCTACTGCGATGACAGCATATGACAAATGGATTTTACGAGGTTTGAATGAAACTCTCGAGTTCATTGCTAATTTTATTTGTTATCTGGCTAATTACTAACTTGTGAAATGCACTTGAATACCCTGCAAATTAAATGGCAGATATACCGAGAAGTTGAAGTAAATTGATCAAACATTTTAATATAAAATATTTCAATTATTTTATTGCATATTATCATAAGAAAGACTTTTTTCTTTTCTCCTTAATGTTCATAATTAAAATATATAATTTAGGCATTTTACACTCACCTTTTTCTTTGTATTGAAGCCCAGAAAGGACAATTTGCGAACATTGTTCTCCCGGCCGCTGGCCGAGCTGAAACTCATGTTGTCGTTGTTTCCTTACAGTTCCAAAGTATAATTTCTCGATCGATCCTTGCCAGGATCGTTCTGGATTGAAGTCTGTCTATTTGATGATCTGAAGGCGCCTGCACCAATGCACTTGCATTGAACTGTGTGTGAATCGAGGTGGCCACTGCGTTAGCTCCAAGAATCTCGGCATTCGGTAGATCAGCCAATGGACAACTGAAGCGAAACGGGAGAAAAGAAGTTTCCACTTAGAACGCAATTTCATTAATAAACAATTAAAGAGTGCGGACAGCAATTGCCACACATACATATATGGTAAACAAACAAACAAACAGTTGGACCGACGGGGAATTGAGCAATAAAATTGCGCGATGCGACTCAATTAAAGTCAAATGCCAGAAACACGCACAACTTTAGCCGGAATTGAAATTGGAATTGGAATTGCCAGAGGAGGTCGAGCACGCGACTTTCGTTGCTTGTATTTTGTCACTTGATCAATTTGCCGAGCACTGAATAAACTGAACATTGCACAGGGTGGAGTCTTTTCGATGACGACAATGACGATGATAAAGATGATGATGAGACGGCGGCTTCTCACTGATCGTCCACTTAATGACTACATTAGACTCGCCATTTTAGGAACCGCATTTATTTATTCTATTTTTTCTATTTTTATTATAATTAGTTCCAGACTCAACAGTTGAGCAAAGCAAACAAATAAACTCAATTGCGACACCACTCGAGCAACGAGTAGAAATCATACTGACAGTCGACTGAATATCGAATGGAATTGCGAGTTGAGTGTTGAGCACAATTCACAACTTTCAAAGGACTTTTGCGTGTTGGCGGCACCTTAAAAAACTGGCTAAATAATTTAATAGGCACCTTTGTATTTTTGCTCTATTCACAAATTGAATTATCTACACGAATGCGAATGCGAAAGCGAATGCGTCGTATCTATAGGATATGTAGTTGTATCTATAGGATACGAATACGAGAGACTCCAAAAAATAGAACGCGATACACACTCAATGGCAAACGAAAGCCGTGTGAACCTGTTGCGGTCGCGATGGCGCTGATTTATGTGTGGTTCCCAGAACACCCGATTTCCACCCGATTTCCACCCGATTCGCTGGGCCCGAACCACACGCAGCTCGTGTTGTCACTCCATATTGCGGTGTGGTGTTAATGGATGAGTCGCGAATGTAGAAGACAATCCGACATGAGTCTCGTGCTTAGATACGGCCTATTTCTATAGCCCCTATAACTAAGTTTTCCTCGCAATTTGTTTTCATTTTGGCCAAGTTCGCTGCTTGATTATGTAACACCAATGTGACCAGACACTGCCTTAAATTCGATTTCGATTCGCTGTGCGATAAAATTGATGAGTGTATTTCGTCGTGTGTTTGTCTATAGTTTGGCCCTGGATTAAACATGAGCTGTTGTGCACACACACAACACACACACAGGGACTTTACCTTGACAATGTGTGAACTGCCTTACTTACGAGCTCTGTGCCATGATTTGGCAGTAAGTTATTAACTAATAAACTAACTTGATAGATTGGACAAATAGAGAATTTTATGAACTTACGGGCTTTATATCATAGAGGAAGTATTTAAGCTTTAAGGCTCTACAAACTGACAAATCAATGCAAACTTTTATTCCTTCGTTATTTCACACAATAGCTTTAAAAAGAAAATTTTGCATAACAAATTATTTCATCATTACTTTGCTAAGAAAGACTCTGAAAAATTATTGTTGAAAAGAGGTTAAAAGATACAGTGAAAATTATTAAATTCAAGTAGAATTCGTTTTCGTTATGATAATGTTTTTTATCTTTTTCATTAAATTACTTTATATTGTTTATTGGATTAAGATTCTATTCTATTCTTTATGGTTATGAATTTAATTTAGTAAAGTTTGTATATAAATGAAGTAGGATATTATATTTAGTTCAAAACTTTAATTAAACAAATTTTTAATTAAAGAACTTTATCAAATCTTTTCAGTTCAACAAGCTGATAAATCTTCACATTCACAAGTTACTACATTTTATCAGAACCATTCTGACTATATTTAGTTAGTCATTGAATCATTTGGCAAATATTTTATCTACTTATTAAATTATGTTATCAACAGTTATTTGTTCAATGTATTGCACAAATCATTGGGAACTGGGAATTCCACATGTTTAAATCAAATGATACAGTTCATATATAGAAAAGAAACAAAAGATTAGACTATCAATAGAGCTGATGAACTCAGCCCATCTATTTAAGTAAAAGTCCATCATAGACCACTTACGAGTCTAAGAATATTGCTTTCTTTCGCACAATCAATCTAGGCAATTTCAATTGGTTTATTTATAAATTTAGCAATCGAAACGATCGAGCCGATCGCGTGACTCTTTGGGCGCTTCAATTTGTGGCAAGTAACGCAAAAGAAACGAAATAAATTTACACGTTTTATGAAGTTATCAAAAGTACTGGACAGGCCCATAAAGCAAAGGTGTTATATCTTAAACCAAAAGCAAATAAATTCGCAAAACAAAACAAAAGCGAGGGAAAGAAATTAGCGTGGTGATCAATTTTATGGGTTCATTAGCAGGCGCTGGTGAAGCGAGTCAAACGATCGATCGATCGATCGTTCGTTTCGAGTGTCTGACTTAATTTTGATTTAAATTATTGTTTGTATATGAATTTGGTAACTGCCAGCCAGCTCGGACTCTACCGGGTCTTATCACCAGGGTACCCTAAACATCCATTAGAGCCACCTATCGAGATCGCTTATCGTTCTCGCGATTTCGAACGCTTACCAACTATTTAAACGATTGACAGTAATGTATGGGCACCGATCGTTAATTATCAACATACATAATTGTCTATAATGTGTCGTGCAACAAAACTGATTTCCAAATATTGCCACATACACATTCACATCCATCTACATACGTCATCATAACGTTTATTGTTTTAATAATCGAGTTATCAATGTACTGGAATTTGAAAGTGGCAAATCTTGAATCGAGCGCAAAAATCACGTGTTCTCCTTATCGTTGCAACGATAAACAACTCCAGATCTAGCCGGTTCTCAATATAACATTTCATAATCAACTCAAACAGCTGCCACTGCACTATGACGATGCCTATGATGGTGGTGATGATGATGATCATGACCCAACTCCAGCTGCGACCCAAGAACCGGTTTACAAATTGCAACAGTTAACAGGCAGCTGCAACTGCAACACCAACAACTGCAACAACAACAACTGACATTGAACTTGAAGCGAACAACTCTCTATAGAGAGGGTTGCACTGCAATCGAGCGTATTTCCTGTACGCAATAAAAAACATAAGAGAATATTTAAATATACGACCTATTCTCGTAATACACTCTCCCCGAAAAGAGGGCGCCATCAAAAGTGGATAGTCAAGTGTGATCATATATAAATACTTATATGTACCTAATATGATTATATATGGGGGCCGGCATTATAATTTGCGATAATTTGAAAGCTATTGCTTGAATAGAGCAATAAATCTTTCACTAGATTAGAAGAAATTTTTATTTTCATAATATCCCGTCAGACAGCTCGTCTTATCAATAGAAATTGTTAAATATCAACAGCTGTCCGAAAAAAAAGTAAATTAACTATGCATCAACTTTTGATTGTTTAAAAGAGTTTAGAATATTCTGACATACTTTATGAGCCACCCTCGCACTTTCACAGCCTGGTTCCATAAATTATGCAATAGAACTGAATTTATTTCTTGTTATTGACCTAGCCCGTTGAAAGTGGTAACCACTTCCACTCTAGTGCTAACCATCTAGTTGCCAAGCCCAAAACATGAAGGATTTATGGTCAGCCAGTCGAAAGTGGGTAAAGGTTCCGGGCACTTCAGAACTCATTGCAAGTACACACACTGATCAAATAATGGGAAAACAAAGAAGCACAAAAAAACAGACATTAAATATTTAGAAACGTTTCAATGCTTCACTGATTTTCCACAGCGCATGAAATAAAAAAACAAAAACTGAAACCAATTGCAATACAACAACTTCCCAACTGTAAACAATAAAATGTACAACAACAAGAAGAATAACAACACGAACACCAAACTCTAATTGGACTACCGTCGCACCAACTAATGACCAACTGACATTGTGACTGACGATCGAACGTTCTCCGGTTCTCTGACTAACTGATTGTCGGGGATTCTTCCTCTTCTTCTTCCGTTTAGATAAGCAAATTTCACAGTCATGATCTGGCTGAACCAACCAACCAACAATATGACTATGCATTCGTCAAGTGCTTTTTTTTTAAATATGAATAAGAAGTACAGGAAATTCCTAGAATATTGAACACACTTTTAGGGTGGGAAAGTTTACTAGGGATATACGAAAGCCATAGAGGGATATAAAAGAGAAAAAGTCAGTCCAATGAACCAATGACTAATTGCCTTTTTGATAAACATTGTTATACTTAACATTGTGATTACAAAGAAAAGCAATGAACTCTTTACTAGATACACAATACGTATATGATACAAAGGTGATAAAAGATATGGTGGTAGAAATTTAATTTGCACATTAATTCTCATTTAAAAAAAATATATCTTCTGAGAAATACTCGATGAATTTTGAAGTATCGTACTCTACTAAAGCAACTTTAAATAATTAACCACCTATCTTATTACCTATCTTTGAAAAATAATCCATATGAAACTGAACAATTACAATTACACAATTACTCAACAACTTTACGATTGACTTTTTAAATTACAATAAAATTTATACGATTGCTAAAATTAAATAGGTAAAAATTAAATCATATCAAAAAAATTGTATCATGTGAGGAAGTCGCTATAAAAGTGAAAACAATACTTTAATATAGTTTAGAAAAATTATTGTATTGTAAGTAAATCATGAATCATATTAAGTAACACAAAAGAAAATTGTTGTATAATTTGACCTCTGATAAATCTTAGGATAATCATGCTTGCTTGTAATAGTGTTAATAGTCATACTATTGTATAATTATAGCAACAAATCTCATAACATTCGTCCGTTTTATATAGAGAGACGTCTGTTCGTAGTCTATCTCAGTCTTATTGGAAGACCCACTCCCATTTGTTATTACATACTCGCACATACTTTAAATTGCAGCCGTTGCAAATTCCGTGAACCGTGCACAGGAACAATAAATAGTACTCTGAAAAACAAAACATGAGCTCGCCACAACTTGTGTAAACAAAACTGCAAAATCCAGCAACAATAATAACAATAACAGCAGCAGCAACAACAACAACACCAACAAACAAAGCAACAACAACAATAAAGCAACAATCAACTTTAAGCGTCATGATACATTTTGGTTAAATATCAGGAAAGAACAAAAAACTACACACAAGTCAAGATAAACAAATTCTAGTTACCATTGTTGTGTTGTACCGTTTATCGTCGGAGGGTCACAAGTGGGTGAAAGGGGGCGGCAGAGCGGGGACAGAGTTGATAGTTGCGAAGGTGTGTGGAGAGAGGGAGAGAGAATGGGAAAGAGAAGCGTCGAAGAAGGCAGCCAAATTATTGAGCCATTACTCACACAGCACTAACCGCAAGAGTGTGAGCGAGAGGGCGAATGCAGAGGGAAAAACCAAAAGAGAGGGCGTTGTAATGTAAAAGGAAACAACAACAAGAAACAACAATAACTACAAAAAGTGCAAGCCGCGAATTTCACGTGCACCGAAAGCTTAAAGCGCCACAAACTTAACGGTGCTGATAACAAAGCCCCGCAGACTTTGACTGCGCTGCCGGCGCGTGCGGCACAAAAGAGTTGTTGTTATTGTAACAGTAGTTTGCATAAAAGCAGACGAGCTTAGCATAACGCCAGTCGAGCGAAAAGGACAGATACACAGAAGAGAACGGGCATACGATTGAGAGAGAATGAAGTAAACTATGTTTACTTTGCTTTTGCCAGTGAAACAAAAAAAAAAAACAGTGTAATAAAAATGCAAAAAAGAAAAGAAATGAAGGAGAATGAATGGTGAATGGGACAAACAATCCGGCAGAAAACTATGTGGAACCAGTTTGTAAAGAGACTCAGAGCCAAAAAAAGAGTCCAGAGAGATGGAGAGATGTTTTTAGCCAGAGAGTCACTGAGTCAGTCACATGCTGCATTTGCTTGCGATCTTGATTTGTTCTTGTTTTGCTTTCTCTCTCTTTCCCGTTTCTGTTTCTGTTTTTGTTAGATTGTAAGTTTTGTGGGGAGTCAAGAGATTGATTTGTATTTTATGTTCAACCTAATAATTCAGTTGGACTGTCAACAGCAAATCCATCAGCATTTTAATTTTCTTTAACTACACTTTGTGACAAATGTTCGTTTTACTTTTTGCTTCACCCTTTTCCAATATTCGAGTTTTAGTTTTGGTATTTAGTGTACCCTGCAGACAAGTGTTAACTTAAGTAGGGTATGCTCAACTAAATTCTTTATCCTTGTTAAATCTCAACAATAAAGAATGAATTATTTACAGCGTATCTGTAGTCGATCATTCACACTATTTCAAGTACATTCAGAAATTGCTCTTCTATTATTTGACACTTTTTCTTTTCGGAATTTCACAATCACAAGAGGGGACGACGAAGGGGCCAGAGATCAGCGACGTCATAGCCGCAATTTTCGAACCAGGGCCAAAAAAGTCAGATAAGTTGAAAATATTCAAATTTTAAAAATGGCACAGAAATAGCAGACACAACAATAATAAAAACAAAAAATACATACACACAATAAAAACGACAGACAGAGGAAAAAGAATCGTAAATGAATATAATAATAATTGACACGTACTTTAAAGATCTCTTTTACCTACGCCGCAACGTTTGCTCTGTGATGGCTGCAGCCAATTTTATATTGTTTCTTTTCAGAGTCGAAAATTTTCCACTGTGCTCGAGTGTGTGTGTGCGTGCGTGCGTGTGTGTGATTATGCGTATACGTGTGTGTGGCACAACTTCATTGATTAGAGTGCAACAGATCGTAAGGACTGTGCGGTACGTTGGAAGTAACAATAAACAAATTTGTGGGAGGCGTTGGCGATGACGGTGTCGGTGGCACATACAAAAAGAAACGCGTCGATAAAAACAACAAAAGGCAGACGACAAAAAAACGGCGATCGGAGATGTCGGCACCGGGGACTGCTACCGCAATGGAGAAACGAAACACACACACACAAAATGGCAGAAGTAGCAACAAAATTAACAACAACAATGGTAACAATAACAACAACAACACTGGGCCAGCGTGTGTGTATCTGTATAAAAGTATATCTTTTATAATAATTATTATTTTACTTTTAATGATTTTTTTACACTATTTTAGGACTTTGATAGCAAACGACGCGCGCGTCGTTAAACAAACTTGAACTTGACGCTTCTTGCGTTGGTCTCTCACTCGATCGCGCTCGATTTTGTGTTTGCGGCTGCACGTTTCTGAGCGTAATGATTTACTGTTCCTGCGGCAGCACGTTTTTAAGCACAGAGAGCAGCGACAACAGCAACAAGAACAACAACAACAAACGCGTTTTGGAATATAGCGAGAGCGAAATACATAAAAATATGTTTTCCACACACCGGTAGTCGACACAAAAGTACCCTGTAGCGGATGTTTGTTATAATTGAAACTGCCTACGTTATGGAAATTTGTGTTTGTTATAATGTTATTGTCATCTTCAAATATATTAGAACAAAAATTAATCAAAGACATGTTACACAAATTTAATTTATTTTAATTCAGCATAGCCTTACTAATCATTGTGAATAAAGGGTATGCATAAATAAGCAGCGGCTATTGTAGAGAGCATGGATGAGTGCTCGTTACTTGCTAGAGTCACCCTCGTTAGTGATCGGCTCTCGCTCTCACGCTCAATTTCTTTTCGCTTGCGTCGCTCTCTCAGTGGCGCATGCTCAGGCTACGCATAAAGCAGCTATTGTTGTTGCTTTTTATGTTGTGCTCATTTTAAGGATGTGTTGCAACATCAGGTGCAACTGCAACTGCTGATCTATTAATAAAATTGAAAATCAAGTTTAAAAATAATCAAATAAATGCTCCATTTATTTGGGCGATGGAAAAGGAGATGGGAATGTTTGTGAATCAATTGACGCAATGTAAATTGGCTGATTTTGAAGGTCTAATTGGTTGATTGATTCGCTCGCATATGAAAAAGGTGTGAAGTTGTGTGGCAGACCATCACTTTGCCGCCGTATAAATGTGCTGTTTTTTCGAGTGCTATTTTATTCCCAAACAATATTTAACAATTAATTGCTTATAATATTGAATGCCTCAACTCGGCCCACTTTGCGGGTGTGTTCTGAAGTTGCGGTGTCTGAAGATTACGCAAGTACTCAAACTCATATCGCTGATAAAATCCTAAAATTGCCACACACAAAATTCCAGAAATCAGTTGATGCTTAACCCAAGTATACATTTTCCGATTAGTTGAATTGCTTTGATGACGTCAAAGCTCAATTATGATATATCAGGTCAAATTCCTTCGCCTGTTGATAATAACAATTTGTAACGTACTGATAATTTCTAACGATAATGCTAAATCTGCATTTGAATTAAAAAGCTAGCGAAATATTTTCATTGATTGAATTTGACATCTATTTTGATCGAACGCTAATTTCTGTGTGATAAATGCGAAATTGGGAAAATTTTGGACAGCTCCAACGACTGCTGATTGCTGCGAAAGGCGAAAAGTACATAAATACATAAGGCGAAGATTCGGTTATTTACGAGCTAAACACGCCAATTAAAATTCTATTAATTGATAACGAAAAAAAGTCAATTAGTCATACCAAAATACGAAGCGAACGTTGGTACGCCCAAGGGCTAATTAGGCTGGCAAATACGCATGCATAAGGGTTAATTAGAGGCATGCTTAAAAGTATGCTACGATATTTATAGCTGCAGCAGCCTAAAAGTATGTGTTCAAAAAATATTAAAATCTCAAAAAAATTGAAGGTTTTGTTTTTGTTAACAACACGCGCATGCAATTATGATAAGAGCCAGGCAAAAATCCAAAGTCCAAACACACAGCAACTGCACTCGAAATATATTTTGAAAGAGAGAAATTTTGAGTGAAAGCTGCTGCTGGTGTGGTGAAAAGCTTTCTCCAAAAACTGTTGTCCCAAGGCTCTTTGGCGGCAGCTCCTGTTGCTGCCACTCGGCGTTGGCCATGGCTCTTGGCTGTTGGCCATGGTCGTAATGTTGTTGTTACGGACACTAAAGGACTACAACTTCATTTTATCATTTGATTTACCTGCAAAACTTGTACAATGCGCACTTCCGTCGCCTAAACAGAATTTTTCTTTTCCCAGCAAATTCCCTTTGGTTGCCCTTTTTCCCGCTAAGGTGACAAGAAAAGGCTAAGAGGGGAAGGGGGCAGAGGGATCGCCATTTGGTTCATCTAACTATGTGCAACTATCTTTTTTCAATTTCCCCGCATGGCTGATGCTGCGAGGGTTAGTTTGGGGCATTGGTGGCAGCCCTGGCACACTGGCTTTTATAGGGGCGGGAGTATTGTAGGGTTGCTACCCAGCGAGCCCATATAAAACGGAAATGGAAGTTTTGTAAATGTTTTCTTTTGTGTTTCTTTCTCTAGTTCTATCTCTGAGTGTATGTGTTTGTGTGTGTGTGTGTGTGTCTAGAGCAATAACAGCAAACACTAACACTTACGCAACACGACGCCTTTGAAAGATGAGCGCACGGAGTAAAATGGGGTGCTGTGGAATGGGAGCATCGGGAAGGCAGGCACATGTGGCATGTGGCATGGCAACATGGGGTGGCATGGGGTGGTGGCACATGGCAAAGACCTGCACTTTAGTTTTTTGGGTTGCAAGTGTTGCTTTTTATGGCACTTGACGCTTTGCCAAGCCACGAGAAACCACGTCGCCATTTGACGGGGGCAAAACCGTCGTTTGGTTGCCATCGTTTTACACTCCTACGACTTGGTTTGGATTGGGTTCGGGATTGGGACCGAGTCTGGAATTGGGATTGGGATTGAGTTTGGTTTGGTTTGGCTTAGCACCTTCGCCAGTTCATCGTGTTGAATTTCATTTCGGTTTGGCATACCTGCGATAAGAAAGTGTTTTTTAATAGCTGGCAACAGTTATGCATATTGATGAACGTGACTGTGCACGTGTGTGTGCGCCAACTTATCGCAGAGACTGTATTAAGCAGCAGCATTGTCACTCGCATTATTCAGTTGATTTAAAGCTCAAGTCATTGTGAGAGTTTTCTAACTTTGATCATTTGTCAATATTTATCCAATGGCAGTTTAATTATCAGCTTTAGTTAATGAAAAGCTCAACACATTGAGAGCGCTTAGTTGAGAGAGCTTTTCTTACACTGAATGCATAATCAGTTGCATTATCACTCACTTTATTAAGTTGAGGAAAATCTAAAATCATTGAGAGAACTTTGATTGAGAGATTTTATTAACTTTGCTTGTGTGGGAAAATTTACCAAGTTTATACGACAGTGAAGTATTTTTTTTTATCATTGTCTGACGTTTAATTTAATTTTGCATCAAAATGTTATTCACTTGATAATTTAATTATATTCCAACAAGGCCCAACTGCCTTGTAAAATGTGCGCAAACTTTTCATTGCGACTGTCGTAAACAGTAGCACTATCAGCTGTAGTTAACGAAAAGCTCTGCGAGAGAGTGGGGAGAGAAAGAGAGCGAGCACATGAGCTGACTGTTCACCTGCTGCTCAAAGCTCAAAGCTTTCTCATGTGGCTCTGATCGTGTGGCGATGTCGGTTCTAAGGTGCTCGCTCTATGCGTAGCCAACATCAGTTGCCGTTTACGCTTTTGGCTAATAATAATAACAAATATGACGCCAGTGCTCAAGTCAGCAGTTGACAGCAATAAAAAGTTATAAAACTAAATAAAAAGATAAAAGTCCAGAGCGCGCTTTAATCAAGGTCAGCTCGAAAAGAGAATGAAAAATCACAAATATAGTCGAGTGGGAAGTTGCAAGTGAAGTGACGTTCAGTGTTTGGACAAGTCGACAAAGCAATCGCAAATTGCTATTTAATTACGGAATACAAAAAAAAAACAACCAAACAAATAAAGCAAGAACTGTTGATAAGATAAGCAGCAAGTAAAAGGTGGCACAGGTGAGTTCTTGTCTTCAGCACATTTGCATGTGCCACAATGAAGACTGAATTCCCCGAACTACTCTCGTTTCATAGATCTAGATCACACGTACGAGTACGAGATTTATACATATACTATATATATATATGTATATTCGAATGAATTTAATTGTAGCTAGTGTCGATTTCTATACTGTTGTTTGGGTTCGCTTGACGCATGCAACAGCACAGCACACAGTTATGCATATTAAATATCTTCCAGACGGGTTTTTGTGAGCACAGCACACAAATATAATAACAATAGTGCGGAATTTGCTTGGCAAGGCGCTAAAGTGCCTAAGCGGCTTACCAAACATGGCCCAATTCGTTGGCCAACTGCTGAATGGCTCAAATAATTGTTTAAATAAGAATGCGAGCAAACAACGCCCAGCCGGCCATACAAATTAGCCACAAGCAAATATTAAGCATACGCAGCGTGGAACAGTCTATGCCACAAGTATGCAGTCATGCATTGCTCGTACATATTAATGTAAATACTCCAATGCGAAAATATTTTGCAATCAATCAACTATTTTCAACATTTCGATAATTATGATTTGTCTGTCTGATAAATCATTCAAATATATTTCTGTGATTTATTTCCCCTTGGTTCCGCTTGGCCATCAACTGACTGCAGTCACTGTGGCCATGGCATTAAAGGCTTTAGTACGGGTATTAAGAACATTTTAGAAAAATATTGCAAATAAGTTTTTACAACATTCGACGTTGGCTTAACGCAGAATTAAAAGGGGAAATTTGAGAGGGTGGCACAAGTTGAGGGGGGGAGGAGGGGGCTGGAAGTTAAAGTGTTGGTAGACGCTGTCAATGGCGTAATTATTATGTACGTATCCATACTTATATGGCTCGACTGGCTTTTGTTTATTTAAAGAATTTTCAAAGTACGCAAATTGGCAAACAAGCGTCTCGAGTTGAGCATCAAAAGCAGCAGTAATAATAACAGCAACAACAGCAGCAACAGCAAAAACAACAATTTGCAATTATGTGGCTTGATTACGATGTTGTCAATTGCGTGTAGTTTGCACGCTCTGTTGGCGAGTCGTAAACAAAATGCCTTTAGCATAACCAGAGTCCGGCAGCAACAATAAAATTCAGGTAATAATTAAGTATACGTAATTGTAATACCGAAAAGGTCTGCCTTCAAGGCAGCAACAACAACAACAGCAACAACAACTTGCAACACACTTCGCATTCATATGCATTCACATTTGGGCCTACTCACTTATTCACAACATGCAAATGAATCCAGCTGCGAGGAAAATGACTATTAAATTTCAACCATTTTACATTACAGGAAGTTAACACACGAAATAACGAAATAACGAAATAACTAAGTAATATTATTAAGTTTATTCAAGTAAATAAACTCAAGCAACAGCTGCTTCCCAAAATCCCCCAAAAAATATTGCCTGGAAATTCGAGTCTGAATTATTAGAGTTATTTGAGTAATTACCCTGACGTCATAATTTGCAATCATCAGACGTATTTATCTTGTGGCCAACAGACACTCAGCATATTCTGCTCGTAATTATGCCAATTTTGAACTTAAAGCGCAAATTTGTTGAAAATGCTAGCTTAAATAAATATCTCTTTAGGCTTTTGAGATACTTTATCTTCTTGCTGAACGATTAGTGGGCAGATTTTAGCTTGAACTGCCAAGCTAATCATTAAATCGCATTAGAACGTGCTAGTTAAGAGTGATAGACTGCGAGCTACCCTTGAAACAAAACTGTATTTCCGAAGATGAATTATTATTCAATATAGTTTAAATTCAGGCAACAATTCATCATTGAACTCATTTTCTGTACGATCCTCCGAGTTATATAAGTTTCAATTGTGAATTTCGTATCATTATATATACTTATAATATTTAATAAAATATAAATAGCCACCTGGGAATACATACTTTGTGAATAGAACTCCAAACATTTCATACCCATTTACTTAAATATGTTCACTATAGAAATAAATCCCTTCCACTCAACTTCATCTCTTTGCCAGCAATTTTTACAATTGCAAAGTGAAATTTGCATTTGCATTTGAAGTTGAAATTGAAGTTGAACCCGAAGTTGCCGAAGAGAAGAACACATTAAGATGATTCATTGCGTCTATCAATAGCATTCAATGCGCTTCGATATACTCATTCATATTCCATGCGAATGCTCGCTCATCAGCATGCATTCAGCTTCGTCTCATCTCAAACTGAACTCCACTCGACTCGACTGCAGTTTTGGCCAGTTTCTCTAGCTGTTTGCATTGCGCATACGCCGCGTGTGACGCACATTCTGTTGCATTTCTTTTGCTGGCGGCACAACGCCTTGAGCTGTCTTTCTTCTTTTTTTTTTTGGACTGGGATTGAGCTGTAGCCTCAACTGCTTTTCACTATTAACGTGCTCATTTTCACAATTTTCGGGGAAATGGGAAATTCTTCCCTTGCAACAGCTCACGGCGTCCGAGCAAATACAAAAAAAATATATATATTAAAATTTATGATGACAAAACCCGTCGACAAAACTTTCAACGCCAGCTGCAAATCTTTGCCGGCAAAAAATGAGTGAGAAATGCGAAAAAGAGGAGAAAAATAATAAAAATACTAAAAAGAAATACAAAATTGAAGTAAAAATATACATTTTTTATGTGATGAGTTTGCTGCCGAGTTCTGTGCACACACACACACACACTTTAGCACATATGGATGCCATTGCAGAGGTTCTTGTTGTTGTTGTTGCTGTTGTTGTTGGTTGATGAGAGAGCGGTGTTTCGGCAGCTTTCAATATTCGCACAGCTTTGAGCTTACTTTTTCCATTTCCCAGTGTCATTTTTGAAAAATTGATTTATGGCCAATAGTGCGAATTCTCGGCTGGGGGTGGGGCATTGCTTTGTTTAGCGGGGGCAGGGGGGAGGGGGAGGGAGAAAGATGTCCGAGTGAAGTCCCCAAACGACGGCACAAAAACCTATCAACTGTCCGACTTTGTTGTTGTTTATGCAATGCGTGTGACTGTGTGTGTGTGTTTTTATTTGTGTGTGTGTGTTAGCCTGGCTTTTGGGGCTATTCTCCATTTGGACTCGTAGTCAAAGTTGCACAATAACGGAAATAGATCAGTTTTTAACTAGTTTCAAAAACTTAAAGCGAAAACTCTGACGCTTAAAGCAATACATTTACTCAATTGTTGTGCCAATGTGTGCGTGAATGTGTGTGTGTGAAGAGTGTGTGTGTGTGTGTCTCTGACACAAGGCAAAATGAGACGTCAATTAAAACGTATCAAGCGCGCTCACAATAAAAACTGCAATACAATGCAATGGACCTCAAGATATCCTGTATTCGGCTGCCTGTCTGCTTCCTTCCCTGTTCCTGGTGCAAGTGACAATGGAGGACAGTTCTCTCAAATTTTAAATTAGAAGTTTGTCTTTCTTATCATAATTTATTTATTTTTTGTTTCATGCATCTAAAAAATAGTCACTTAGACCCATTACTACTCCTCCATGGTCACTTTAAATGCTTATTTCTATCACTTTCTACCACTTTTTCATAATTTTGCATAATTTTTAAATTTTTATTATAAACATATTTAAATGGTCCTCCATAGTCACTTATTTATCTACATTAACAATCTTTTAGCGGACTAGCATCATTTTTAAATTATAATTTTAACTTTATTCATACGAATAGTCCTCCATAGTCATTTTAATTATAGCTTTCCTTTTATTTTATTCTTTTCAGTTCAAGCTTAAAATAAATTAATGTAAATTAATCCGCATTCATTACTTTAATACCAAATGTTATTAACATCTAGAAACTTAACATAATTAAATGATCCTCCATGGTCACTTTTTCTATATATTTCCATTAATTGGTATTTATAAGATGTGCATACTTTTTAAATGATGGATTAAAACGGTATTTATTCGAATTGTCCTCCGTGGTCACTTTAATTGCCGCTCTTTTGGCTCGTTTGACTCTTTTGGTTTCTGATTTCGTTGATTTATCACCTGCTCTGACTCGTAATACCCCCTTTACGACCACCGCATTGGGTATAATGGCAGCACCAAAGACCGCAACATGCGCGGCTCAACAGCTACAACCACAACAACAACCACGGTAAAAACAACAACAACAACACTCACAACACAAATACAAACAGAACAGGAAAAAAAAGTACAACAAACGTTTACAAAAGCAATTGCTCATTTTTGCACATTTTCTGCAGCACGATGGAAATGTTTTTCCCTCTCATGAATAAAAGAGAATTTCGTTCGACTGTCTGCCCCTCCCCTCGCAGCCCCCTTCCGCACCGCTCTTCATTTTGTTGGCCATCAGACAGACAGACAGACAGTTATGGGGTTGCTTTTTGCAGTGTTGTACAATAATTAAGCGTTGACTTGTTCAATTACCAAAATGCAATTGCTTTTAACCACGCAACGTTTTCGGCTTTTGGCCAACACTTTTTGGCTCAGTTTGCTGTTGCTGTTGGCCACCTTTAAGCGCATTTTTGCTGCAATGAGTATTAACTGTTTGTTGTTTGTGGCTTGCTCATCAACAGCTGCTGCTTCTTCTCCTCTTTCTTTTAGCCAATTTGCAACTTGGCTTTGCATCTTGGGGCACGTGTCAAAACTTTTATTTTGACGCCGTGTATTAAAAGTACCAGCACAACTTTTATAGAATCCTGGCCAGGACAACTGATTATTTTTATTTGCTTCTTTTTGGCTCAAAGTCCTGGCTAAGTCGCTTCTTTTCGCATTTGGTATTTATTGCAGTTGGCCGGAATCTGCATTCATTTAGGCCACAAATTGAAATGCATACAGTCGAGTTGTTAGCCAACAGCTGTTGCATGCCACATCGATTTGGCATGACGACTGGGAGAGAGAGGGGAGGGGCAATCTCTGTAATGGTAATGGTTATTGTTATGCTTATGCATGAGCCAACGTGCCACACATCCTTGCCACGTACGTGTGCCCCATCCCCCATCCCCCCTGCCCCGCTGCAGTCATCCGTCGATTAAGCCCGATCTGAGTTAAGGTTCGGGCCGAGTTCTCACTCAGCTGGCATGAGGAAAGCTTGTGCTTATTTATGCGCATAATTACTTGATGTTCAATTTACATATGCGGCCAATTGTAGCCAAAGTATTTAGCTGGATGTGTTGCAGGCAGACTTTAAACTTGCCACCTTTAAATTGGCAGCAACTGAGCAAAAAGCAGCTAAATTGCCTCATTATGTTGAATACAAAACGCACCAAATATAAAACAAACTTGGCACTTAACACAAAGGACTCACGTACCACAGATGGGGTTGCAAGTTAGCAGAGAGAGTGAGAGAGAGGGAGAGACAGGGAGATAAAGAGAGACAGAGTGCGATAGAGTGATGCAGTGGCACTGAAAATTTATGCAGCACAAAGCCGCGTGGCAAATGTGAGTAATCCAAACGACATAAGCAGGCATAAACAGTGCAACACAAACACAACAACACACACTCACACACGCACATACACCCAACTTCACTTCAACTATCCCCTCTTCCTCTTCCTCTCTGTTCATTTCCCTATCTCTCTCCCTCATGCCGCAGTGGGTGTAAATTTTGCTATACGCCAAATGTGCCATAAAGCCAGCAGCCAGGATCAGGATGCGTCCTTCCCAAAGGCTTCTGCACTTGCACTCGCCTCTTCCTCTCCCTCTCACTCTTTCTCTCTCTCACCCACTCTCAGCTGTTGCTGTTGTTGTGGTTTGCTTTGGGGAGCTGCTTCTGTCCGCGTGCATGCGCCACTCTAATAAAATTTAATAAAAAACGTGTTGCCTTCGCATAATACATCGACAAAGGGCGAAGGAATCGTGCGGAGAGGGTAGTTGGGAGCGGGGAGAGGGGAATGTATAGTAGCTCTCGCTTTTTACTGCAAAAATGTGTGGCTGCAAAATTTAGTTAAGCTCCAAATTGATTACTCCTTTTTTTAATATTTATATATATTTTTTAGTTAAGATGGGCAATAACTTGAGCTTAGGTTAAGTTACTTAGTTCCGAAAAGTTCTTAAGAGATCGACAATTAAATACAAATAAATAGTAATTCTTGTGAATAGCTCTATAAATAATAAGTATCCATGTACTGGTAGCGTTAGGATGAATAATTTCAAGAAAAAACAAGATACATTGATCTTTTCCAAGTGTTTTTTCTCTGATCCCAAACTTTCGATTCGATAGACAGAATTATAATTAAATCTATCCAAAATTTTGTTGCTCTCAGGTTCTTCTGATTGAAATGGTGAGATTAATAATTATTTGGTATCTCTCAGTGTTTGTAGCTATGCAATCTTTGAAGTTACATATGTATCACAGGTCCCTTATCTATACATTTCTTTTTTCTTGCAACCAATATAGAGTGTGTTTTCTCTAAATGTAAGTTTTGTTATTTTAAATAATAAAAAATTGGCTTCATCAGGCATTTTTTGTCTCAGTGCATGTTAAGTTTTCTTGCTTTTGAATTAGATGACAGTCAAAAATATATCATCAAGCTGCGTTTTCGTACACTAAACATATCTCTCAGTTTATAAAATTAAAAAAAATGATTTTTATCTTCGACCGTGACAGGACTCGAACCTGCAATCTTCGGATCCGAAGTCCGACGCCTTATCCATTAGGCCACACGGTCTTGTCGAACTCATGCTGAGTTTATAACAAATATCAAGTAAATTTATTACATATATTTATGGCTCATAATTACTTTAGAATTTCTCTCACTGTATAAATATCTGTTTGATGTCTCCAAAAATTAAGCAACTTATCCTTAGTTATCGCTGGGTGCATATATTTCATTTATATATATTTAAATGTACTACAATACTCCAACGTAATTTCTCTCAGTGCAGGTCTTAGCTAGCTGCTAACCGCAGCTACAGTTTGAGCCACGTTCCCAGCATATCAATATGACGTTGGCGTCGGCTGTCAAGTGTCTAATGCGATAACCCACTTACTCATGCGTCTGTTTCTCGACTAATTTGGACAGGCGGTGCAAGTGGAGCAACTGCAGCCGAGCCACAGACAGAGACAGATACAGTGAGGCTGAGAGGGAGATAGCGGGATAGACAGTACTCAGTCACCACATTAGACATTAGTTGTCAAGAGCGGTTCAACGTGTGAGTGTTGCAATCGAAATCATCAGGCAAGCACCACAAGACCACGACACCACAAGAAACCACCGAGTCGAGGAGTCAACTGGCAACTGCCAAGTGGCAACTGACAACTGCCGATGCAGAGCCAGAGTCGGATCGATGGGCAAGTGTGTCTCCCGGCAGTCGACGTGCCCGACGAGTCCCGCACATCATCAATCTGTGCTGACAATTGCCTTGTCGCAAGAAGATTTGCGCCACGCCCACAAAATATGGCAACAGTTGACAGCGAGTAATGAATATATTGCCACAACAACGGGGCCAACAGATGAGCCGACATTTTATTACCACATAAGCCGCAACACGGCGCAGTCAGAAACGGATGAAGAGACAGAGACGGAAGCAGAGGCAGAAACAGAGACAGAGACAGATAGAGAAGCAGAGTCAGAAGTTGAGCAGGAGCAGGAGGAACCGAAGGAGCAGGAATTGAAGGAAGCTGCTGTGCTGCACATCGAGTCTGCTTATAATCATTTGGATGCCCATGTGAATGCTGAAAATGTTATTGGCAGTTCGCTGACAGGTTGCAACAACGAGGACTTTGCCACTTGCCAGCAGTTTTTGTTGCAGGAACTGGCGCAGAAACTCGCCGAGTGCCAAGTGAAATACATAAGCCCAGAGTTTGTTGTTGATAGCAACAGCGGCAGCATTGAGATCACATCAACAGCCACAGCAACACCAACAACAACAACTGTAGTAAAAGCAGCAGCAACAACTGCAACAACATGCGCCGAGTCGAAGTTACAGCTCCAACAACCAAATGAGGTGAGTGCTCCTTCACATATTACGTATACGCATATGCAAGCAGGCACAGTAACAGCTTCAAAGTTATGAGCTAACATATAATTAAATCTGCAACTTTGATTGATCTGCTGTTCACTAACATATAATTAAATCTACATATTTTATGTATTGTTTGATTGCATAAAGATTTCAGCTACAAAAAAAAAACATTAACAGATCCCATTTAATATAGCTTAAGTCATTGAAAAAAAAAAATTAAGTGATTTTGATTAGCTCATTGTTATAAAATAAAATAAAAAATAGAAAAAAAATAATTTTTTGTTCGACCGTGACAGGACTCGAACCTGCAATCTTCGGATCCGAAGTCCGACGCCTTATCCATTAGGCCACACGGTCTCGTTGTTTTCGTTGCGCACAAACAACAAACATGTAGGCAGCGTATAGAATGTTATCAAGTAATTTCTTGTAGAAGCGTCATACAATTAAAGCTTAATCTATGCGATGTAAATACATACATACATACAGATTTTTCTCACTGCCTGTGGCTGCTTTTGATCGAAATCTGATTAAATGGATGTTTATTGAATTTTGCTAAATGTATAAAATACAGTCTGGCTTCCCTAACACGAATCACCATTGTCCAACAAAAAAGTTCGAGTTATGGAGACTTCGACTTATAGAAGTATTTTTGTTACGTTTAGTATACGCTCTTGCCACTCAATTTTGTTCGAGTTAGAGAGAATTCGAGTTATAGAGGTTCGAGTTATGGAAGTTCAACTGTATATTTTAATCATAATTACTGTATGTTACTGCAATGCATTCAATGCTTTGTAACTCACACTTAGTCAAGTCTTACTATCTTAACAGTTTTCAGTTGAACTTGAGCTTACATTACGGAGTATCTTATGGTCAACCCCTCGTTCACTCCCCGCAGTTCCTTGTGCTCTACGTGTCACCTAATTTATCACATATCGATAACTTGACTGGCATTCGCACTCACGGTATAATCCAATGCACCCCCTAAGCAAGCGAATCTAACAAACTCTACGCCAGGTGGCGCCACAGCAGAACCACCCTCAAATCGACAGACACTTGTTTTCGGTGGTTGTGCGCATGTCCGCACCACAGTCCACGGTCTGCTGAGCAATGCATACACTCGACCAAGTTCGAGAAGTTCTCAGCCAGAATTTTCAGCAAGCGCATTCAATTTTCCGTGTGCTGTCGCTTCACAAGTGGAAAAACTCCACCAATTGACTTGGAAAAACTAAGAAAAATTGCAAGAAAATTGCATAAAAATCAAGTGAAAAACATTGCATTGCATACTTTGAGGTGTTGCAACTGCAACGAGAGCCAGAAAATTGCGTCAGTGTTTAAGATTTTTAGCATGGAAAAACTTTTCAAGGACCTTCAAAAGTAGAAGAGCCGTGTGTGTACTCTCGTATCCGTGTATGTGTGTATCTGTGAGTCCGTGTAACTGTATGTGTGTCTGTGTACCTGCCTCAAGTGCAATTATAAATGGCGTAATTTGTGCGGCGGCCGTGGAATGAAAATAGTGGCAAGTGAAACGCAATTGGAGGCACAACCAATTGATAGGAACGTGGCAAACGTGGCAAGTGGCGAGACAAGAGATAAGGAGACGGAGGCTCGCCGGAACAGCGAGTGCCTCAGCAGCCAACGTGCAACATGGATGAATGCGACAACCTCGTCGTCGTCACATTAACCGCACACGAGGACATCGCGACCAGCGAGCACGACAACGAGATACAGATACATTTGCAGCACAAAGATAACGCCATCGAGATCGATGACAACGCAGCATTAGAGCAAGAAGAAGAAGAAGAACAACAAAGAGATACATCAGTCGACGAGGACGCAGCAGTTGACGCGGAAGTCGAGGCAGTCATAATGGTATTTCAAATGATAAAAGATACAAATGTATCTATGGGTTACTTATTGTGTAGTTCTGAGCTATTGAGTTGTGCCTAGTAGTTGATTAGATATTCATACAAATCAGACATACACACACACACACACACATATATACACACATCCCCTTTTAACCCCATTGTTATTGTCTCCGTGCAGGCTCAGGCTGTGTGTATCTTTTCCATTGTATCTTGGGCTTAACTGTTGACCCGTTTTTATTTTTTTGCTTGCACTTACAGACTTAATCGCTTGTCTAACCTGATTTTCTCTTTCCTCTCTTTTCCCCCCGCTCCTTTCTAGGGACAAACGGAGAGCAAGAAGCACGGCGGCAAGAGCCATCGTCGCAATAACGGCAACAATGGCAACCATTCAGGCCACCAGCTGGAGTCCAAAGAGGACCAGCAACAACAGCAACAGCAACTGCACACCAAAGGCACCGCCATGTCCTTTGGCTTCCGCAAGAAGCTCAATGGAACGCCCAAGAAGTTCAAGAAACTGCTCGAGGGAGGTGCGACCCATAGCACATCCCAGTCAGAGACAAAGGACGACAATGGCAATGCCACAACAACAACAACGACAACAAATACAATGACAACAACAACGGCAGCAGGTGAGCAACGAGTTCCCGTTTTCTAGCTCTAGTTATGGCTTTTAATTTGCGCCAATTTGATGTGCTATCTAATAACGAGCAAACACGACTCTCCTTCTCTCTACACCTTCTCCTTTTTATACCCTTTACCGAGGGTATATTGAGCGTGAGCCAAGGCTGTAAAATACCAAAACTTTGGATAAGGTTTGGTGGTTTATGTATCTCTGAACCTAAGCTTATGGTTCGAACTGTGGTTTATTTTGATTTGTATCATTATTTTTATTATTATTATTTTAATATTTCCTCAATTTTTTCAAGCAATTAAATTTTTCAATAAAAAATTAAAATTTTTAAATAAACTCAATTTTATGATTCTTGATCTTGTCTGTCTCTATAAACGAACGGATCTCAGAGTTGGAAAGAGCTAGAACCACAAAACTACGGCTCGAAAAATCGAATTAAAAAAGCTTTTTTAAGTGTCTTTTTTCAATGTCTAAATATATATCTGAGGTGTTTGATAACTGTTGAAAATATATTTTGACATAAAATGTATAGAAATTACTCTCAAATTTTAAATGATGTCTTAGATACAGTTTATATGTACATATGTACACTGAAAAAACGGCCCTATTTTCTCTTTTTCGTCACGTGTGATATATAAAAACGCCTTAATCTACCTTAAAAATTTTATCACGAGCGCAAAATAAACTCGAAAGTAATTTAGGAAACAATTGTTAAAGTAAGAAGCGGTTTTAAAGTACTTGTTGTACAGTTGAACTTCCATAACTTGAACTTCTATAACTCGAATTTCTCCCTAACTCGAGCTAAATGAGTGGCAGTAAAATTGATAAACTAAAGAAAACTAACTCTATAAGTCGAATATCTTCATAACTCGAACCTTATCTTTGGATAATGGTGATTCGAGTTAGGGAAGCTCGACTGTAATTATATTTGTGTGTACTTGGGTGCAGTGTTAGGGTATCCAAGGGCCTGTTCTCAGAGCAGCTCGCTGTCGAGCACTTGCGACTGAAAGTGTCCTTCTTGTTCTTCCTTTCCAGCTACCCCAGTGCAGTTTGAGAAAGTGGGCGTTGCCGTTGCCCAAAAGACAGCAAATCGCACAGGTGCGGCCAACAAGCGCTTTGGCTATCGCGGCAATGTGCCACGCCCCGCGTCCGCCGGTCTAGCCACGTCAAGCGACGACGCTGTGGAGACGGCAGCCAATGCTCAGAATAACAACAGCAGCAACAGTGGCAACAACAACGGCAGCAACAACAACAGCAACAACAACAACAACAATGGCAATGTGCTGGTGAGCAATCGTAAGTAGCGTGAATCAAGTGAATCGACACATTCCCCCGCCACTTACTCCTGCTCTTCCTCTCCTCTCTTTGCTCCTCCCCTCTACGCAGTGAAGCGTCGTTCCAAGAGCGCACACGCGGGTCGCACCGTCGATGGGGAGCCCAAAATAGCACAGCCCAAGACGCTGACGTTCAATCTGAACCAGAACACGACCATTGAGTATCAGCGTCGCCAGTTCTTCGGCGAGTTCGCGGATGAGGCAAGTGCCACGGCAGCTGCCACGTCACGGCAACAGCGCTACAACTACAGCAATCTGGCCAACATGCATGCGAGTGTCATGTGAGTAGCATCAATTTCGATTTCACTCGGACTCTCCTGCTCTAATCCTCTCCAATGCCTTGCCTCCCACAGCGTGCGGCCCACGCCACGTGCGGCACCCGCCAGCTTCGCCAAGTTCACGCTGCAGACGGTCAGCCTGCCACGTCCCGAGTATCCGGTGGCCATCAGTCTGACGGCCACGACACCCACGACGCCCAGCAGCAGCGTCCAGTCGCCGCTGCCGACGCATGCCACGGGAGCCCGGGCCAAGGATGTGGCCACCACATCCAGGCAGCACCCATTGACCTCCATCCACGTGCAGCCGAGTCGTCAGCTGGACCAGAAGAGCGTCAAGCAGATGGCCAACAACACGACGCGTCGTGGCTTCTCCGGCAGTCGGGAGATTAGTGCCGACTCCGGCATTGCCAGCATGGAAATGGCCTTGGACTCGGGCAGCAGCTCGGGGGGCAGTGATCGGTCCAAGCGGAGTCGCAGTCGGCCCAGGAATCTGCAGATGGTCATGAGTGGACGACACACGTTCGAGGTGCGCGACATGGATGATCCGCCGTCGAGCGAGTCCAGCTCCTATGTGGAGACCTTGGCGCTGCCCAAGTTGCCCACGGACAGCAGCCAGACGACTCCGTTGCCCCTCGTTGGCTTGGTGCGATCCAACACGGTGCTCAGCCGGGAGAACTACGAGCGACGCCAGACTGCGGCTGGTCAGGATCAGGCAGCGACTTCGATGCAAACACCAGAAACACCACCAAAGCCCAAAGCCAATGGATCCGATGACAGCGAGAGCGTTGACGAGGAGAAGCTCTACCTGGATTCCTCCACCTCCGAGAAGAGTGCCAAGCAACAGAGCAACAGTCTATCCTCCTCCATGTCCTGGCGCTGCCAGGCGGGCGAGTCCTTGGCCGCCAGGGATTGCAGCAGCATGAGCATCACCAGCACCAGCACCGACACCCAAGCCCAGCCAGCCAAAACCAATGCGAAGGAGGAGGACATGTCCTTCTCCCTGGATGACATCAGTCTCAACAATACGGACGTGGACATGCCGTTCAGCACCATTTGTAAGTGGAGAATACTCCTTGGACCTACTTAGGACCCTTCTTAAAGTATCTCTTCTCAAGATCATATCTTGAGAATCCCCCCTGAGTATGTTTCATTAGAGAACATACTTCTCATCTCATCTTAGGGTTCTGTCTAACTCTCAGGAACTCACGTAGTGATCACCTAGCGATCACCAGATATCGACCCTCTTCATGTTCTATCCCAAGAGATTCCATCTCCGGACTTTACCAATATCCGATCTCAAACCTTCTCTTCCCACAGCTTCGCTTACAGAACCAGCAGCCAAGCCCAGCTTCCTAGCTGGCCAGGATCACTTGCTCAACATGCACACCGTGGACAATCGGGAGGTGGTGGCCACTGTCCGACTGCCCAGTGAGCGTCCACGAAGCTTCAACAATGCGCTCAACGAGTCCAAGTTCGCGGAACTGGCGCTGGCCAACAGCAGCTGCCTGTTGCTGGATGACGAGACCTCTCCGACCGACAGCCTGGTCAGCAGTGCCGAGGAGTCCGAGGAGGCGGGTGGCAAGCTCAAGAAACACAAGCTCAATGCGGAGTTGCAGCAGAAGGACATCGAGCTGGACATTGACGATATATCGCCAGTGCTGGAGCTGGAACTCGATCCGGGCAGTCGCAGTCCCAACTCGCCGGGCACGCCCACTCACGCCTCCCACTCGCTGTCCCTGGGCTCGGACTGCGGCAATCTGATCGATGACGAGATCGCCGATCAGCCGGCATTGCTGTGCAATTCGGAGGCACAGGAGCTGGCCACCGACACGCCCACTTTGATGGAGACTCACACTCACACCCAGACGGGATCCCTGCGGTCGCTCAAGAGTCAGTCCAAGGCGCGCACCGCCCTCCAACAGGCCATCGAGCTGAGCCTGAGGACTCCAGCTGCGGTCCGACGAGCTGTGCTGGAGAGTGCCGAATCTTTGGATACCCTGTCGCCCTGCGAGTCCATCTGCTCCGACGATCTGATGATGGACTTTGACATGAACAGCAGCGTGGACTCCATCGATCGCACCATGTCGATGCGCAGTCGCAGCGGCTCCGATCTCCACAAGCTGGGCACTGAGATCGACGCGGAGCAGGCCGAGACCGAGGCGGAGCTGCTCTCCCAGCTGGAGTGCAAGGGCAGCGACGTCATGAAGGAGCTCAATAGTTTACTCCGCGTTCGCATGCAACGCACCGCGTCCAGTCCCCGGGAACGCATCAGGTGAGTCCATGCCACACCTTGACCAATCACACTGACCCCATCCAAATCCCTTCCCATTCCCATTTCCATCTACATTTCCATTACCACAACTAATTGAATTGGCCAACGGGCGCGTTGCCAAAACAGCCAAAATGCAGTGCGGTTTTTCTCTCTCTTTCCCTCCCCTTCCCTTCCCTTCCTTTCCTTTATTTTTCTTTCCTTTCCTTTGATTTGATTTGACTTTATTAACCCGCCTGGCACTTGGCCAGCTTTTGCTGCTGCCATCTCTCATCCAGTCAGTGTCTCAGTGTTTGCCACTCCCAGCACCACTTGAAAGCAGCACAACTTCAACCTAATCAATCAGCTATGGACTCTCCCTGGCCTACTCTCTCCCTTCCTCTCTCTCCCTGTCTGATTTACAATTTCCTTGGCCGGCCGGCAACTTGCCTTCAATTTAACACTAGAAAGCCTTTCGAATACACCTCAAATCTAAAGTACCAAAAACTTTTAAAAGTTTTTACTTTTTTCAAATGCTTTCTAAGAATAAAACTAAAGTGGAACAACTTAAGATAATCGTGAATTAATTAAAGTGCTAAGGAAATTCAATTAATTTTAATCTGAAAGCTTTCTTAAGTATCTTCTTCATAGGCATTACATCTTCATCTTTTAATGGACAAAATCAGATGTAATCTCATTCTCTCTCCAATGTCAATATCCAATTATAAAAGCTTTCCTGTATTCGTTAGATTAGTAAACTTACAGGAAAACTTCAGTATTTCTCCTCAACTTATGAGCAAATCAGTTTCAAAGTTCATTGGCTGAGCTTTCGAAAGCTTGCTTTTAAAAATACTTCGTGAAAATTAATACTTATAGCAGAAAGCATTATAAAAGATATTTCAATTTCCAAATTATTGTAATGTATTATTTGTAATGTTCTGTGATTTTTTATATTTTTTCCTTGCTTTGACATTTCTAGTGTTAACTTGCGCAATTCATGGCGATTTTATTGAAAACTGGATTGAAAATTGAAATTAGCACAAATTTAGACAGACAGCATTGGGACAGGTTGAAATTAGCCTGAGCTGTTTTGGCCTAAAGGTCGTCCCATTTGATGTTGGTAACAGCCAAAGATTCCCATTGCCATTCCAGTTGCCAATTGCCGCTCTCGATTGCAATGTCTAAGCGCCTGCTACCACGAATTGTAGTTGTACCAGGAATGGTAGGCAATAAAAGAGGGGAGAGTAAGAGGAAGGGGCGCATGAAGTTAAAGCCATAAGCAAGAGGCAACGGCACTTGGCATTTGCCTGGTCGGGACGAGGTCTGGCCTGGCCAAATCGTGGTCGTAGTTAAGATAACATTTTGACTTTGCACTGAGACTTGATGGCGAGTGCCGCATTCTTTTGTCATGGCAACGACAGCAACAACAACCGGCAACTGCACGACAGCGCCAACAACAACAACAGCAACAGCAACAACGAAAAGCCGTTTCTTGTTCCAGCCAAAGTTTTGTTGTGGCTTTGGCTTTGCCTTTGCCTGTCGCACTTTTATTGCATTTACCAAAGGAAAAATCAATTGTCTGCCAGCATGTGAACCTGTTCCGACTTGTTGTCGTTGCTGTTGTTGTTGTTGTTGTCTGGAAAAGCAGCGACAACAACAACAACTAAAATAACTGCCAAATGCCGCTGGCCTCGAGGGGATTCAGCTGAAATCGTGGATACGCATGCGCCAGGGGATTGCCTTTCATTATGTATTGGTGAATGTCCCCATAAATTGTGCACTTAGCAAATGGCCAAGAAAAATCCAAAAAAAAAAAAAAATACTAAATCCCAACGGTCCAAACGGTTTAAACGGTCCACGTCCCACGGTCAAAATGCCAAACGCAGCTGCGGACAATGTTTAAATCTTTGAATCGTTTGGAAAACCATAATTCATATGCAAAAGCATATGCAGGCCCACACTTGTGATCTAACCTTGGGCCACAACCATTTATCCATCCATCCATTTAGCCATTTAGCCATTCAGCCAAGTGGCATGAGTCATCACAGCGTATCGTACTTGCCGGCAAAAAGTGCTGAGTAAGTTGTTGCCAATCGACAATCGACCATCGACCATTGTCAGTTGTCAACTGAGGCAGCTGCCAAGTGCAGCGATCTTCATCTTGGCTTTCATGTTGTGGCCATAACTACAACATTTCCATTTATCGCTTAGATGGTAGAAAGCTTTCTTTTCTAACGGCAATGCCACACACAAAGCTCTAATGCAACAACAGCAAGCACAACAATAACAACAACAACAACAACAATCATTACAAACTCCAGTACAAAACATTCTTGACGTTGATTGTTGTTGTCTATGGAAACATGTTGGAATTGAAACATTGTTAGCACTTGGTATGTGCACAGTGACACAAGAGCCACAGAAAACGATTGCAGAAAGTCGTCAAATATTTAATATAAAATAATAATTATTGTTGATTACATTGATAACATACGCAAATTTGTTAATCAAATCAATTAATCAAAAGATAAAATAAATTTAAAAAAAAAATAGTTAAAACCAACTAGATTTTTTATAATAACTTACGACGCCCGTAAATTTGTATTTAATATATTAAACAAATTAATAATTTTTAATAACTATTTTTGAAAATATTCAACAAGTAAACTGTAGTAAATAAAAATACCTAATTCATTTGTTTCTTTTTCACATATATTTGTAGTTAGAGTAGCTAAATTTTGTTAAAGTATCTATTTAAATATTATAAATTTCATTATTAATAAATTAATTAGTTTAGAAAACTTTGCCACATATTCGAAAAGACACAAAAAATAAAATAAAATTTCAATTTCATTCATTTCTTTAGAAATGATATATTTTTATTTTTCATATATTGCTAAAGTTTTCTTTTTTAATCTTTGTCAAAACATAAGTTAAATAATTATTATTTATTCCTACTCAATAAATTCCTACGCAATATTAAAAGAGTAATTAAACTGAAGCTTTTCCCACTGCTTACGATTTTCATACCACTTTGTTGCACTCGTTGCCCACTGTGCCGTTCCATTGCCGCTTTGTGGCAGCCTTGAGGCTCGCTACCAACTTCCAACTCCAGTATTAAACAAGATCTCAAAGCGTTCGGTTCGATACGACTCGAGTTGCGTCGGTTGCGTGGGTAACTTCATAAACAAATGCTGAGCATCGAATCAAAGAACATTATAATCTCAAAGTATTATTGTTGTTGTTGTTGTTGTGGTTAAGCTGCGTGGGAGTTGCCTAACCCCAAAGAGGGGCCAAGTTAATTGCCATTGTGGTTTGTAGACAAAACTCCAAAATTATAATAATAATAATAAAATAATAAACAACAAGAGCCAGTGACCGAATAGACCGCCCTCGTCTGCCACCAGCAGATACGTCGATACGCACTGTTGCCTTTTTCATGCCACAGATACAACACCGACACCGACAACAACAACAACAACAACATCGCAAAAGACGCGCCGCAGGCACAAGTGTCAATGCTTTTTGTGTGAATTTTGTGCAGAAAACAAAAAAAAATAAGACAATAATAATAAAAATAAATAAATAAATAACAAAACTGCGGCAGGCAACTGGTTTGATCAAATGTGAGTAACAAAAATGTGTGGAAACAAATACAAAAATAAAAAAACGAATACTAACGAAATACAAAATTATAATGATAATGATGAACAGAAAACCACAGCCAAAACCACAAGTAGGGCTCAGGGAGAGGGGGCATGGAATGGACTGGGTTGGAACGGGAAGGTATCGCTTGCAAAGTGGGTGCTGATTTCCGTTCGGACCACAAAACCCTTTGGCCACTTGCGTCATTTGATATGCAGGCCGGCCACAAAGCGCGCGGATCGGTTCGGAAAAACAATAGGAAAACTAAACTGGAAATCCGAAACGAAAAAGTGTGTCACATGCAAATTGCATTTGGAAAAGAATCGCTGGAATTTGATGCCCATAAACGAAACAATTACGACCAAAATGAAAAATACTACAACAAGAGAGAGGGAGAATCTTTAGTTTGACGAAGACTAAATACTCTTTCAGTTTGAGCTACTGAGCTTAGAATTTACAGATTCTTTTAAAACTCGATCAGAAACTCGGTGTAGTTTCAACTGGTTAAAATTGATCCACATATCTGCCACAAAATCAAAATTCACAGAGAGATATAAATCCTATAGATAAAAATAAAAAACTTATGCCGATTTTCATAGTCAAGTAATATTTTTGAATTTGACTGCGAAATATAAAATATCATTACTTTGGTTGATTGAGACCTTAACTATACATTCAGAAATCGTTTTTATCTTAATTTACAGACTCACTGACCTCTCCGACAATGTGTTGCACAGTTGGTCACAAAAGTGTACTTCCCACTGAAAGGGTATACGAATAAATCAAAATGAATAATCAGCTGCAAGTGCTGACCCCAAGAAAACTGAGCTCCATTCCATTTTAGTTTATGTTTTTTGTATGTTGACGCTTCAAGTTCAGTTGCAGTTGCCTTTTGTGGCACGTTGACGTGCCACTGCAGTGGGTTTCTAAGTACTTGGAGATTGCAGTCTTCGTCTCAGACTCCAGCTCAGTCTCTGTATGAAATCTACAGTCTGGCTGTCTCCATTGTAGACATGCATAATTCAACAGAATGTGCGACCGGTGACCACAAAATACCATCGAGTGCAAATACAGATACAGATACAACGTGTGTAGCTAGCAATCTACCTACCTTAACTTACTACCTGTCTGTCTGTCTCTCTGTCTGTCTCTCAGTCTGTCTCTCAGTCTCTTTGTCTGTCTGTCTTCCGCCTCTTCCTCTGTCTACCTGGCAGCCATCGTTGATCATCATCATCAAAAGCAGCTTCAGCTTCAACGGCGCAGACAAAAAACTTGCTATAAGATACTTCTCTTCGCTCAAGATACAAGATACACACCGGATTCAGATTCTCAGCAGATTTGTCTGGGTTGTGAGAGAATGTTGTGTGTACTTTTCTATGGTTATTAACATGTTGCCGGTTGCCAAGTTGCAAGTTGCCAGCTCTCTAATGAAGCGCCCTTTGCTACGTTTGTTGCCCTCGCTTATCAGGGAGAGGGGCAAGGGGAGCGGAAAGGGGAGCTGCACTTCCGTGCCTATGACAAATGACATTTCACCGTACAAATTGATAAGTGCCGTTAGGTCCGTAGATGTTGTCTCTGCCTCGACTAATGTGATGTGTTGTGATTGCGACTCTGATTGCTTGTCATCGCTGGCAGTTGGCAGTTGGTAGTTGGTAGTTGGTAGTTGGCAGTTGCCACTGAGGCGACACTCGCCGTTGGCATTGGCCCGTGTGTGCAGCTACAAATTTGCTGCAGTTAAATTCCCATATCTCTCCTATATATATATACAGCTGCGGTCAAAAAAATAGTAGTGCTCTTTCTTTTACTATAACAGCTATTGTAAGTCAAGTCTTCAAATTTAAAAATTATATTTGGAAAGGTCATCTAAATTCCGTTTGAATGATGTATAACTTTCCTTAACCCATTAAGTACCCATTAAAATATTCGAATTTTAAAAAAGGTCTACTTTTTCAACTTTTTTCCTCGATTTTTTCCAAAAAATGTTGGGATGCAAAAACATTCTTCAAACAATTTTAGGAGTAACTGCAAAAGAAATTTTTCAAAAATATTTTTGCTAGTATTTTTTATAATATTTTGAAAATCCTAAAAATGACAATTTTAACCCATTTTTCCTCATTTTCATGCAAAAAGTTCCTTTTTTGCAGTTTTCAAAACATTATTAAAAATACTAGCAAAAATATTTTTGAAAAATTTCTTTTGCAGTTACTCCTAAAATTGTTTGAAGAATGTTTTTGCATCCCAACATTTTTTGGAAAAAATCGAGGAAAAAAGTTGAAAAAGTAGACATTTTTTAAAATTCGAATATTTTAATGGGTACTTAATGGGTTAAGGAAAGTTATACATCATTCAAACGGAGTTTAGATGACCTTTCTAAATATAATTTTTAAATTTGAAGACTTGACTTACAATAGCTGTTATAGTAAAAGAAAGAGCACTACTATTTTTTTGACCGCAGCTGTATATATATATATGTTTACAGTTACAGCAGCTATTTAGAGTTAAGCGAGTCGCCGTTGTGGCAATTTCAACTCCATTAGCTTGCAACTGTTGCAATGACGAACGTTTTGTCGGCCACACAGACACACATATACTTATAAAGACAATACACACATAAGAGTATCTTATTTTGTATGAAATTTCCGGTGCAGTTGTGCAAAGTGCTTGGCATTGTTTTGGCTTCGTCCAACTCTTTCACAGTTGATTTCTGCATACTCAACCTCCAGATAAAGCACACAGTACACAACACAATTCAAATCCAAATACTCGTGCGATCCATCAACTCTCTGGGAAATTATGAATACTTTTTGTTTAGTTTGCCAAATTTGCATACGAAGCCGCAACGCTGTGTAATCTGAAAGTGTTTCTTTCTTAAATATGTTAAATATACACTTCAGTCCGGCAGCAACACTTTTTCATACTTATAATTAGAGAAGCTAAAGGGCAGAGAGGAGAAGGGAGAGAGTTATTCAGATAGTATGTGATTACTTATGATAATAACGTCTGGAAATAATACTTTGAAATTTAGAGATCGTTTTAATGTGGAATAATATATCTACAAGTACAATATTAGGGGAATAGAAAAAAAGATAGCTGTATCTCTATCATAGCATTTCATTATCACAGTATCTCATTAAAGAAGTCAAAAAGTATCTTGGTCTTGTTAATGAGCAGAAAGCTGAAAAATGAGGAACAAAAAAAATAGTTAAAGTAGTTCGAGTTTAAAAATTTAAAAGAAGACATTCTCGTAAATACAAAATACACGCGTTAATATTGACATGATTAATTCAAACATTTATAACTTTGCTGAAAACGAAATATATTTTCAATCGGAATGGCATTTAAATCAGTACTTGACCTCTTAATTCATTCTGCATTTAAATTTTATTAAGTAGTTTATTAAAATTTCAATCTCTAGAATGCGATTTTTATGCAAGAGATCCCCGCTTTGCTGTTTCGAAAATTTAAAATTTTATTTTTTAATCAACTTCTGTCATATCGCTATTAACTACACTTTTCACCTCTTCTAAGAAGGTCAATTCTTACTATATTATTTTCTAGATAATATGGGAAAACTCGCAATTAATCTATACTAAATGATCTTTACATAAATATTATAATGAGCTTTGAATACTTGATATGCCACTTAAGAGCTTGATAATTCTGCTCTGATTTCATTCCACACTTACTATTTAATAAGTCTGTCTTTTAAAAGCAGAAAAAAATTAAGCAAATCGGATTTATAAAACCATCTGCTTTGTCTGTAATGCATTTAATCTTTGAGAACGGCAGCCTCCTAAGTTCCAATTAAAAACATAGTCATCATCAAACCTAAAGCATGTTTTAAATATTGTTAATTTTAAACATTTCATGCTTTGTGGTCGTTTTGAAAAGCTTTTGAGTTAATAAGTAGTATTATTCGCTAAGCCGAAACTTGAAGTTGTTCCAGTTTTCTTGGGCAATTACGTACGTAGCACTTTTGCTTTTGTTTATTATTTCAGTAATCCATTATTTTGCTTTGTTTTTGAAGCACAACTAATTAAGTTTCAGTTAGCTTGTGCTGTGTGAAAGTCAAATAAAATGCAAACAATTTGTTTTTTAACTTTGTTTTGGTTTTTTTCTTTTGTATTTGTGGCGTGCCAATTGGCCATAAGACTCCAAGTTATTTGCTTAGGATGCGACCTGGAACCGCAACATTCCGCTAAAGTGTTAAAGTGTAACTTTAACCTTTTGGAATGTGGTTCAAGTTGTTGTTGCTGTTCAGCTTGTTGTTGTTGTTGTTGTGGTTATTGCTGCTGTTGTTGGTTACTCATTGCGTATTTATTCGATATTTGTCGGGCATTTTGAATGGTTTTGTATAAATTATGCCGCTAACAACGCGCATGTGCAAGACTTGTAATCTTCCCTCCTCATGCCCTCCCACTCTAACAGCGACTGCAACACGCAACAGTTGACTTTCACCAGCAACAACAACACATGTATTTCCAGCGTGCTGTGGATTTGTTTCCACCACGTAACCGACTTTAACCACCGCACCACCGAGTGCTGGTGGTGCAGCTTCCCAGCATGTTGGCGGCGCAATTAATTGCCCATTGACAGGTGCCCCCCTCACCCCTGTTCCCTCATCACATAGGCGGGGGGCGAGGGGAACCCTAATCAATGGATGCCATTTCACTTTCATTGCGGCCAAGTTTAATTAAAGCTGAATAATTGAAAGAGAGCAAAGCTCTACAAACTCTCCACACCCCATCTCCCCCTCTCGCTCTCCCTCTGTGTTGTGGCAAGTCTCCACTCAGCTGTTGTGGCACTGCGCATGTCCCGATTGTGTCATCGTCATCGTCCTGCAACAAAAACCAATCAACAAAATTCAGTTTCGCTGCGAATTGAAGTGGCAACAACATGTCCGCAAATGCTCCTCCTGCTGTGGCAAGCAGATCCACATCCTCGCCCAGTGGCGTGCGTCGTGTGCGCACCGATCTGAAGACCTCTGAGAACAGATTCCTCACGGGGCAGCTGCCACAGCCACAGCCGCAGCAGCGCAGTCAACGCAACAGCTCAGCGCCCATCGGCATCAAGCAGCTGAGCAACTGCCCCCAAAGCGCCCACATCCACGCCCATCATCACCATCCTCATCATCATCATCACTTCCACTATGCGCCGCCTTTTGTGGCAAGCAGCGCACCGACAGCGAATGCCACATATCTTAGGTTGCAGCCAGGTTGCAAGTGGCATTTACAAATACTCATACTCCCTCTCTCTCTGTCTCTGTCTCTCTCTTGACAGCGCCAAGCTGCCCGCTCGTGCCACACGGCTGTTGAATCGCTCCCGGTTGCAGGATCAGCAGCAGCTGCAACAGCTGACGGGCAACGACTCGGACAACAGTCTCCGTTCCACGCACAGCGGCGCCTCTGGACGTAAGCGCAGCACGGCTGCCTCACGTGCCTCCACCGCCTCCTCGACCTCGAGTCTGCAGCGTCGACAGCATCTTCAGTTGTCTGCCACGGCATCGGGATCGGGATCGGGATCGAGACGTGCCACAGGCCACGGTAGCAACGCGGAGCTGCACAGCTCATCGGACGATCTGATGTTGTATGACAAGTCCTTCAGGAATGCCATGATCCAGGACGTGCTGCAGTTCAAGAAGCAGCTGCTCCGACTGCGACGCATCCTTCAGGAGGTAAATGTAGAGATAGTATCACTGTCATCTTTTCTTTTACTTCCATTTACTTACTTTTCTTTTGCACATCATACATGCCTCATGCCTCATGCCACAAACGACACTCACTATCATCTCCAACTCACACTTGCACCGTCACACAGGAAACTGATTTTGATTTGAAGCGGGTAGGTTTTCATTTATTTTTCTTCGAATTTAATTCCAAATTACTCACCTCACAAATGTTTAAAATAAATTTATCTTTTTTTATACATTTTCTTGAGTTAGATATTTTTAAGAGTCAAGTATCTTTTCGTTTGCAAAGAAGATAAATTTTAATTCTTTTTAAACATATTGAAAAATAAAATAAAATCTTCTCATGGTCCCAAATTAAGCCTTATGTTACATTGTAACAACTTCTTAAACATTCTCCAACATTTATTTGTTAATTGCCCTTTTAGACGGAGACACTCAATCCCTTCGAGAATGACAATGTGCAACTGTTTGCGGCATGTGGATTGGATAGCAAGCAACTGAATGACATCGACTTGGCCAGCTTGACATCATCCACAACGGAGGATCCATTGCAGGAGCTATCGGATCTACGTAGACAGGTGGTTTACCTTCAGGTATTTGCACGTTCTTTGCATTTCGTTTGCTCGATCGATTAGATTCACAACTCAGTCTGAGAGTACTCACTTTCGCTTATCTCTTATCAAATACTCGAACGATGCAGTCACATTAAACAGGAAACAGTTTTATCTTTCTTATCGATAATAATACAAAATATTACTATAAATATTGCTGTTGTTATTTTCATACTCAATACTTGGCATGTAACATACAAATGATACAAAATTAACATATACTTTTGCTTATTATATACTCTAAATATACATATATATGTCTTTGATCTATCGTGTATATTGCTATAGTTTATTTTTTGATCTGCGATACAAGCACTTTGACTCTTTAACTTTGTATAAACAGTCACATTAGAAAAACACACAATTCAAAACTTTAGTTGTTTGTTTGTAATTCATGCTTTAAATTCCGAAAAAACTATAGATTGAATCATAATTTATTCATTAAAAAGTTAACATGGAACACTTTTTGAATAAGGATTAGTTAATTTCTTAAATGCAAATAGATCGAAAAGTAAATAAGTCATATTGTAAACATGAAATTGAAATTGATTGAAAGCTAAATGAAAAAAATATTTATTATTTTTGAAAATGTTATAAAAATTAAATGAGATAGAAATTAAATTTCTGACAATTTTTTTTAATTATTTATTACCCTAAAATTGAGCGTTTAAACTTAAATATCGCAATATACATAAATCAATAGGAACATGGGCATTTATTCTATGTATTCACGGAATTTAGAGCATGCTTGTGATTGATGTTGATTGATGGATTGCAAAAACATAAACGTACTCGTATTTCTGCAAGTTTTTTTTCCAAATTCGTCTAAAATTTGAACACTCTCTGGCTTAGTGCGTAAATATGAATATTCAATACAGTTTAGCTGTGAGCAAGATAGATAAAGAGAAAGAGTTAGAGGCTGATAACTAACTGTGGTCACACTGTCCGTATACAAAACTAGGGTCAAGTGGATGATCGTGATCGCACAATACGCCTGCAGCGAGATCTCATCGAGCAACTGGAGGCGGAGAAGCGACAGGGGAGTGGCGACGTGGCGAACAAGGAGTGCATTAGCATGGCCACACAGACGGAGCGGGTAAGTGTGACCAGACCATTCGAATACATATGTACTTAAGTGTATTTCTGTGTGTTTGTGTGTGTGCGTGTGTGCTTGTACACAATGATTGACTAACCGAAAGCTATCAACAATTCCAATTCCACTTTCACAGACACGACCACTTGCCATTGGTGCGGAGGGTTTGTCCAGGTAGGCAAACATTCAATTCCATTCGACATACTATTTTTTATCATTATTTATTTCTATTTTTATTTCTATTTCGATTTATATTGTTTTTTATTATAATTTTCGTTTTGTTGCTGCCACATGCAACAAAATGGTATACAAAACGCCGCTTGTGGCAATCGCTTGTTGAACTGAAGTTGAAATTCAGCTGTCAGCTGGCTTCATGCGCCGTTGGCTTTTTCGGCTTGCAACTGCAACTGCAACTGCGGCTGTGGTTGTGGTTGTGGCATGCAAATCAGTTGGCCACTTGACGTTAATGGTTGCAAATTGTAATGCAACGGCAGCCTAATTGGGCCAAAAAGCATTCAACAAGTAGCTGCCACAAGCGATGTTGATGTTGATGTGGATGTGGATGCATTGTGCTCATTGCCTAACTGTTCGTATCTTTAACATTTGATTAACCCCTTTACCACTTCACCCACCCCCACCCATAACACACACTCCAAATGCTGCCACACACATCTATATATATATCTGATCTATATAGACTACAGTTTGGGGAGCAACAGGTACTATTTTGTGATTTCATCTTAGCCATTATCGTGCTGTGCGCGATCAATCTCTTATGTCTACTACACCTAAGTTATAACTGTATGGATAACTGTAACTTTTGCACCTGAAGCGAGTTTCATTCCGTTTCATTCCAATCCGTTCCACTTTCAAAGAACTACATACCAATAGCTTTAACTGTATTTAATACTGCAACAACTACTTAATACTAAAAGAATAAGACTAAAATACTAAACAATGTAGAAATTAACATTAAGTCATAGCTTTAAGCATTCAATTTGTTGCCTGACACTTAACACTGTTTGTGAACTAATTTAATTGCATGCGGCAATTAAATAGAGTCCCCAGGTAAAGCAGACCCAAAACTAACCAACTAAATTTAAAGGTAACATTTCTCATGTTCATGCTAGCAAATTAACAGTCAGTTTGACAGTGTGGTAAATTCAACTTAACTTTCACATACTAGATTTTTAAGTAGTTTATAACTCTGCAGTGTTGCCACCTTATGTATAGCACTGTCCACTCGGCACGCAGGTGCTGCCAACTTGTCAGCAGAGAGTTGCCACACATTTTCACAGTTGAGAATAAAATTTGTTTAAAGTTTATTAAATTTAACGACAAAATATTAAAAATAAAATTTTATTTAAAGTGTAAAAATAATATTTCAATTTAAAAAATTATTAAAATATATTAAATTTTAAATTTAACCAACTCAAATTTATTTCTAATTGTAACAAACAGAATTGCACTTTATTGTTAGACTTAAATGCATGTTAACTTTGACATGTACATGAGAAATGTGACCTAAAAGTAGTCGCAAATAAAAACTAAATAGTAAATCTCATTCAGAGCATGTGCACATTTTACACCCAAGTAATGCTGCCGTCCTAATCTGTGGATATTTCTCTGCCCGCAGAAGTAAGCCCGAATACACCAGTTACACCACGCACTTTCCGGCGCTGCACTTGCATTGCAACGACTCCACGGTGGCTGCCACAACGATAATACGTCATCAACCACAGCAGCAGCAGCAGCAATCACAGCAGCAATCATGCAATGCACACCACAACAATCACTGCAATCACAGCAACTGCAACAACAACAACAACAGTTGTCGTGCCCTGAGTCAGACACGTCGCCACACGATCATTTCCACGACGTTGACCAACTACAATCAACAACTGGCAGCTGCCGCATATCCGCGTCGCGCTTCCATCGGTTGGGATGCCACAGAGACGGCCACGCCCACGCCAACGCCAGCTGTTGCCGCCCACAAGCCAGTGCGTATAACACTGATAGGTGAGCCGCTGCCATTGCCATTGCCAAATGGTGGCTGCCGCAAGAAGTTGCAGCAACAGCAACTCCAGCAACAACAACAACAGAACGGCGTCAAGACGCGCTTCATCAATGGCAGCTGCCAGAGCAACGGTCAGGGCACACACCATTATCAGCCGTTATACAACAGCAACAAGATGACAAACCCAACCGTAACTATAGTCTGATTTATAGATAAACCCTCCCTCTACCGCATTCTTCAGATATTCCTACCAATACAACAACTGCGCACAAGTTTCTTGGCAAGCTAAAAAACTCTAAGTAAATAATCTTATAGATGAGATGGTACGATATATATGATAAAGTTTAAATATATATAATATCTATCCTATTATTGGTATGAATGTAATGTGAGAGAAGTTATGATATCCTACAAAAGCTGATATTATAGAACATCATATTATGTCCTCTAATTTATAAGATATGCAAGGAGCTGATATGAGATATTATATCGTATGATGGAAAATTATATAATCTATAGATGTACTCTCAAATTGTTTGCAGTCTTACCAAAACCAGTGAAAAACTTGAGATATATAAACCCATGATAATATGGTATACTTATACTTAAGAGCTCTCGGAAATTTCTAATAAAAATGATCTAAAACTTTATCTTCTTATTATAGTGCATAGGTCACAGTTAAATTTACTATGCTTAACTAAATCAATTATTGTTAATTATGTTATTTAATTTGTAGCCTAAGTTTTAGTAATTTTCATGTAATTATTTGTTTTAGTTATTTGTATTATAATCGTATGCTAAATTTATCCATAGTTTCTATTCACACAATGCTACAAAATAGTTTAAAAACAAAAATATAAATAATATAATTTTTTTCTGCAAGAGCACAATAAATTGTAATCAATGTGCAATTAATTATAAATATTTGAATTACACAATACAACATACATACATATTAATATTGTAAACAACGCTAAGCTGATTAAAGAGTTCTAGCTAGATGCTATTTATCTACAAATAGAGATGAGTGGGCGTTACCCTGTGTTGTGTTTTCTTTATCGTTCAACTTGTGGCAGAAGCTTTGCTCAAAGCTGCCACTTGGCCGGTCGCTTCAAAGCTCACAAACCGGACTCTGAAGTGGGAAACTTGATTTGACTGCGCTCTTATCAAGTGACTCTCAGTATTGAATGAGTTGTCGAACTGGAATGTCGCTCTTAACTTGGCCAATTGTCTGGCTAGTCTGCTGTCTAACCCAGCTGTGCAGCACACAGATCTGTTCTTCGCAAAGTGAGAACAGCCTTGAGTGCCAAGAGCTGGAAAGCCTAAAGGATCTAAACAATCTCAGGGACACTACTCCTACCATCGACTCCTGGCAAAGTTTCACCATCAGGAATGAGCACACTGAACTCAGCATAGGCGCAGACAGCTATGTGCCGAACTTGGCCAACTTGACGGTCTTGGATCTGTCGCATGTGCCACGCCTGGAGCTGCTCGAAGGCGGCTTCTCCCTTCTGCCCAATCTGCGGCGTCTCAATATCAGCGGCTGCGCCTTGAATCAACTGCTGGCCACTCACTTCGCCTCCGACTCGGCGCTGCAGTTGCTCGATGCGAGTCACAATGAACTCACAACTCTGAAAAAGGATTTCTTCGACAATCTGCGCAAATTGGTTGATGCTAATTTCACACACAACGCTCTGACTCACCTCGAGCTGCCGGACATGCCGCTGCTGCGACAACTTCATCTTGGCCACAATGAGTTGGCCAATCTCAGTTTTGGCAATTGTCCACACTTGCAGCAACTCATTCTCAACGATAATCAGTTAAGTCTGGTGAGTGACAGACAAATATTGTTTTAATGGCATCAATTCAAAAGGTTTCTTATCGAAGCTCTACTGTAGTTTCAGTGCTTTATGACCCATAAATGTTTTGGTACAGCATCTAAAATGTTTTAAAATAGCTTGCAGCTCATTGCGGGGTATCAACTAATGGATTAGTTCAAAATATTCGGAAGAGTTTCAAAAGATAGGTTAACTTAGGTAAAGTCCATATATGTATAAACTTTTAGAGCACTAGATTTCCAAGTCAATATTCAACTCACGTTCCAGTATAGTCGCTCAAACCTCACGTAGATTTCACAGACAGCTCGGTTTCTGAAGCTTCGCAAGAATACACAACTATTAAATAATTTTGCAAAATTGCAGGGGGTATATAAACAAGTTTTTTTCACAACGATAAGATCAATGACTTAAAGCCAGTTGACTAGGTCTCAATCAATACGTAATCCCACTTAAGCACTTATCTATCTATGTATCTATCGATCTGTCTATCTATGTATCTATCTTTCTTCTTAAGCTGAATGCCACATCCTTTCGAGGTCTAAACGGACTGTTGGAGCTGCAACTAAGCGGAAATTATCTAAAAGATATTGGCAAGAATACTTTCCAGCCATTAATGCAGCTGCGTCTGCTGAATCTATCGAGCAATGCACTGGGTGCACTGCGTCAAGAAGCCTTCGGTTCTTCGACTGTGCAACAATTTGCACTGCAGCAATTGGATTTGTCATCGAATAACATTAGGTTGCTCTTCGACAACCAATTCCGACTGCTGGGCAGACTCCAAGTCTTGGACTTGTCCCACAATAGCATCTCTAGTCTGAGTGCTCCCCACTTTGTGGGTCTGCAGTCACTGCGTAAATTGTATTTGCAGTCGAACGATATTATTGAGATTAAGACACACACTTTTGGGGCGCTCCAAGATCTGGATACCCTGGACTTGTCGCACAACAGCATCGAGTCCTTAGCGGCGGATACCTTCGGCAGCAAGACATTTCCGCGCATGCGCAAACTAAACCTAAAGACGAATAACTTGAAGCGTTTGCACGCTTTGGCCTTCTCCTCGATGCCCTTTCTGGAATATCTCTCGCTGGGCAACAACGAGCTGCGCCACCTGGACGTGCGCATGTTTGCACCGATGCGTCGTCTGCAGAAGATGCATGTGGGCCACAATCTTTTGGAAGAGATCAAAAGCGAAATCCTGGAGAGTCTTAACAGTGTCACCGATCTGCTTATTGACAACAATAAGTTGACCTTTCTGCCCAATCTGAATGGCACTCTGCCCAATCTTAAGCGTGTTGCAATCGAGGGTAATCCCTGGCAGTGTGCCTGCTTCGTCCAGTTGGAGCATTGGCTGCTGTCCAAGAACGTGATGTATCTGCGAGAAGGCACCGGCTTTTACAACGGAGAGAAGCCACTGTGCGTGGTCACAGCTGATGAGCATTGTGTGCAAAACATTCAAGACGATCGACATCAAGGCGTTTTGGATGAGTTCGAGGAGCATCTGAATGGCGAGCAAGCATCAGCAGAAAGTTCAGAGTTAGACTGATTAAAGCATGTGATTGTGAATAATTAAATTAATAAGTAATTCTCTCAACGGCAGTCAATTGTTTTCTTCCAAGACAGATTGTGTTATGTATTTAGTTAAACATTTTGTGTGGTTGTTCATCCAATGAGTTTCCTGCGTCTCGCAATTTTGTATGATTTACAAATTAACAACTAAAACTCGAGTCGTTTAGGCGCTCTTGACACGGAGAGCCAATGCGCTCAAATCAGCAATGCACTTGTTCAGCGTCTCCTTCTCCTGCTGGGGAGAGATGCTGGACAGCACGTTGGCCACAATCCAGTTGGCCATATGCTTCTGGCTGAGACGACGCTCAACGTGGCGGCACTCCACCTGGTAGTCCAAGCGTCGCTTGACCTCATTGTAGACATTCATGGCACGCTCACGGAAAGCTGCCTCCAATTGCAATGCAATGTTCTCCTTCTTGGCTTCCATCAGCATCAGGGCACCTTCGGCGCGCCATTGCTCCTTCTTCTCGGCCTCGATGGCATCAGCAAGAACCTTCAGCTCAGCCTCACGACCCTGCTTCCACTCGCCTTCAATTTTCTACAGACAATAACCAAATATGTCATGTGACATTCCCTACTTCTTAAGGTATTCAAAACTCACATCGATTTCGCCATCAGCCCATTTAGCGACGGCTGGACCAAGTTTCTTGACAGCAATAATGGCCATGATACCAAGGGAGAGACCGGAGTAGTACTCATGTTCCATAACATAGATCTCCTTGGAGCACAGGTAGGTGATCAGACCCACGCCGAATGTGTAGGGACCGGTGACACCAGTCTTGTTGTAGAAGAACTGGAACCATTCCTCTGGAATGAAACCCAAACGCACCTTGCCGGGATGTTCGGGGCGCTGACGGCGCTCAACGGCACCTCCGGCTGGCTGGGCAGCGGCTGCAGCCCCACGGGTGGCCACCAAGCTCAATGGGCGTTGGGCTATAAGTAAATAAAATTCGATTAGAATTTTACAGCAGCATTCGTTATTTGCACAAATCAATGGCAAAGTTCTAAATTTGACGTTTGTGTTGCGAATCTTCCCTGTGCGTGATTACATAAACCACGATGGCCGATTTTGCAGTGCCGTAACAATTTTCACGGTCGCTTTACGGTGTCACTTCCACGCGCGGAGTTGTCGAAGACCTTCTAACAAGCATTATTATATTGTTTTTTCACTATTTTAACTTTTACCTGTAAGCAGTGCGGCTCTAGAGAACATTTTTGTAATAATGTTTCGACGAATTTATGTTACTAAATCGACGTATGTCTCCCCCTCGCTAGAGTTGTCAAATCGTTCAGACTACGTTCAATTGAACTACTCACTAAAGTGAATGAGCGAACTAGATTCCTGTTAGTTCAGTCGTTTAGTTGCTTTGTTCGTTCATTTCGCTCGAATTTAAATCGAGCGAGTTTTAAATCGATTGACAGTTCAAAGAGTGCCCATGTCCTGGCGCTCAATTTAAATCAAATTTACGTGAATGTTTATTTTATATAAAATTAATTAATAATTTATAGCAAAACAGTATTTGATTCTTATATTTGTAACTTTACAAGTTTTTATTTTAAAAATATTACAATTCGCTAAGTAAATTGTGTCTAAATTAATATGAATCGGCTGTGAAACATTTTGCTTGAAAATACTTTTACAAAATACTTTAGAGACAGCGAACATACATTGAAATGATATTTGTAGGACCTGCGTTTCTTTTCGTTTATGCATATTTGTTATACGTCTCGTTTGATCAGTTCTCAAAGCTATTTCATTAATTAGATTTATAAAATAAAGTGTAAAGCATGAGCATCTTTGTTTTTTGTTTTCGCTAAACTAACTAAAATGACTGTCTTGTGCGTAGAAGATATGAACATTAATTACATACAAAAAATTATAAAAAAAAGGGGTAAATATGAAAGTATAAAAATCACTTGCGCGATATAGTTACATGTACAGCATATTAAATAAAACATGATACGACTATTTACAGCAGTGAACATATTGGAAAAACGTAATAATACATGTTTAAGACTATGTTACAAACTTTCTTTGCTTTTGTTTTTTCTTTTTCTGTATACAAAACGAAATGATTTGGCTCGCCTAACATTTAGAATGAAGCTGGTGTGGTGGTGTCGGATGTGCTCAACTAGATGATGATGGCAGATGGAATTTGAACACACAATTTATCGTACAATCTTCTCTCGACACGGAAGGGTGTTTGATGATGATGGAGTCCGTTGGCTCATTCAATGACATTGAAGCGTGTTAGCAGCTTGTGGTAGAACCAACGCACCACGTGCTGTACACGGGATGATATCCACACGCATAGGCTGCCGGTATGACGCAGTTTGGAGGCGTAGTGCTTGAAGTGATCTGTGTGGCAATAGTTAAGGCAACCAAAAGTACAAAGAGAGAATAAATAAAAACATGCAGGCGGCAATACAGTAAAGACAAATTGTAAAAGGATATAATAGAGTCCAAGGTGGATGACCGCCATTTATGTAGGTCACGTACGTGAAACCGTCCTTGCCCTTGCCCCGTATATTATAATAGTAAGGCAGAAACGAATGTAGCGTAAATCTAAAAGGAGAGCAGGAGACGAGACGTTAATTAGCTAAAGACACGCAAGTATTCGACTAATGTATAGGTTCTATATCAGATTTGGAGGTGTGTTACCTTCTTTTCTCATAGAAAAATATGGCAGGTTGATTTGTGGTCAGCGTGTGCAGGAAGATGGCTTTAACCGCATGTCTTTCGACCGTCGTTAAATGGTTCATCAGTGCGTCCAGTAGCAGAGAACCAATGCCATTCCGACGATGCGATCTGTGGACCCCTAGTGACAATATGTAGCCCACATCCGCGCTGCGACCCATTGAGTCCGGCAGTATGCCTTTGTCCTGCATGGGAAAACCGCTCAGCCTGGTGTAAAATTCATCACTATCACTGTTATTGGCTATTACCTCCTTATTAACATTTCGATACGGTTTGATTTCGGCAACAATTAAACCAATTATGGCCAGATTATATACAGCGGCTAGCGCAAAGAAGCGCGTGCTTGAGGTAATATCCTCGTACCAAGACAGTGGATAGTCGATTGGAAACCATTCTTGGCACAGAGTTCGCACCTGTCAATTATCAATGATTATAATTTATATTTGCAATTGATCAACTGATTGCATACTTACCTCCGTCAAATCGTCGGGCACTAAAAACCTTAACTGAACATCGTTAATCGAGCACAGTGGAACATGCTCGCAGTCGCAGTCGACTCGTGTGAGAGTATCGTTGTTGGGCGGAGCACTGTGTTTATTGTAGCTAACCAGTCAAAAACATAATCATACAAAATATGTAATGGTTAATTTAAATGTATGATTCAACTTATGTGATAGTAGGCGACGGCGACGGCGACGGCGACGGCGATGGGTGTCGATTTCACTTGCATAATAATAATATTACGAAGCCACAATAGATAAACAAAGGTCTCCCATAAACGCCACCCAGCAACAAACATAGACTTCGACGCCGGCGTCAGCTTCGGCGTCGCCTACTCGAATTGGATTCTTAAAAAAGCAGTAACAACAACAACTTGTACTCACAGCGTAAATTGTGCCATGCTACCGAAGCTGCTGCTCTGCTGCTGTTGTTTCCAATTAGGGCAATTATGTCCATGGGTTGTGGTTGTGCACCACAGGTTAAGCGTCGAGGTATATGGTCAAACGTATGTGATATGAAAAATCTAAATTTGGTGTGTGCGCCTAATTGATTTCAATTAAAATTCACAATCGCAACATAAAACCCACTTGCTAGCTAGCTGCAGTTAATAATGGTACACAATATAAAACATAAACTGCTGCTGCTGCTGCTCACAATATACTCCATTTAGTGCGAATCTGTTGTCCTAAGATTGAACACACCCGCATTTCTCACTTAATTTCAAACAATTCTTTTTTTTTTATTCCTCTTTACATTCCTCTTTACATTGTTTATTACAACGACAAACGTGAAAACATCACTGAGAAGAGCAGAATTGCAAGTGTGAAACAGCTGCTTTGCCAATCACACAAAACATCGACGTCAAGTTTTCGTGTTTTGGAGCCAAGGGTGCCAGCCTGTTTTGCCAATGTTGGACCAATGCTGCCACACAGTTGCAAATTTCTGTGCTTTTTGTAATTTTTTTTTTTAAATTTTTAAATAATGCAATAATATTGCAGTGCAATTTAAAAGACCATAAAACTATAAAGTTTGTTAAATAATAAAGTTCATTTTAAAATTTAAGGAAGTTTAAGAAATTAAGTAAGTATAGAGAAATAAACTTTTGTTAAATTCAAAAATTTCTGTTTATTAACTTAAAGTCAAAGTTGGTTTAGAAACGCCTAGCTTGGCTTACAGCCTGCGATGTGCTGGCTACTGGCGCTGCTGCTGGTTTCGTTGGATCGTCCAGTACTCGAACTACCATTGAGCTTTTGGGTCCAGTGCACCAGGTGATGCCGTGCTCATCGATGACAAATGTTTCCAGCGTGACCTGAAACTGGCCTCCACTTGAGATGGGCAGCAAAAAGCTGCCAGAGAGGAAATCACGTTGTGGCTTAACGATCTGATTAAGTGTGACTGTGTCATTGTTCGGCATCTTCCCCAGCTCGTTGCCTGCCCGCGGCGTCATCAGTTGCGAGGTCAGACTTAGCTGCACCGAGTCGACGCGTCGAAAGTGTTTCTGCTGCTTGCTAAAGTGTTGCAAGACGCCCTCCACCTTGATGACCAAATTGCTGCCCGACTGTACAATCACTGGCTCCGTGGCACTGCGAGGCTGTGGACTAACCGACAGCTTAATCTGCGTGGACTGCAGGATCTGGAAGAAGTAACGCGGCAGGCAATGCGGCGTCTTTGTTATTATTTCGATCAAGGCAATGATTACGTCCAAATGCCTATTGCTAATGGTCTTGGCATTGGGCAGCTCCTGGGGTAGGTTCTTCTGCATCTGTTCCATGCGCTGGCAGCTGGCTGCAAAGTACCGCGTCTCCGGATGATTGCCTGTGGTCAGAAATACAGGTGGCTCCGGCGGCGTTGCATAACAAATGGATTCGATAATGTGCGCGAACAGAGCACACTGAAATTCGGCCACTTCCAAAAACTCCAACGTCACATTGTCCGCATCAAAGGAGGACTTGTACAGACGTGCGTATGTCTCCTCACAGGCCTTGAGAGACTTAACCAGCTTGCGCAACTGATTCGTCACATGGCCAAACTTTTGCAAATAGTCGCGGGAATTCTGTGCCAGGCTGCCCGCAATTGCTGGAGGCGGCACAATCACCTGAGCATTCTTCACTGTGACGGCCAGGTGCAGCGTCTGCAGGAACTGAGCGCGTATCTTTAGATACTCTAGCTGGAAGCTGCAAGGATGCTGCGGCGAGGAACAGGCGCGCATGCTGGCCAACGCCTGTTGATACAGATTACTGGCCATCTCCAGGCGTTTCATCAAAGGCAACAATGGCTCCGGTGCCTCTGTGGGTGCATAATTATCACGCATGTATGCGTACTCCAGGCCATAGTTGAGGATGCACTCGGCCTGCGAGATCTGTGAGAGCGCGACCAGAAAGTAGTGCATGTGATCGCTGATGACAATCTGGGAGACCTTCGTATAGATGTGCGCCGCGACGTAATGATGGCCATATCGACTCGCGGTGCGGGCAATGCGATAAAGAGTCCAACAATTGACACGCTCGATGCAGATCTCAAAGCACTGAACCACTTGCTGTGGTAGATAGCATCCCATTGTCGTTTGGCAGACCAAGGCACTGAGGATTTCCACTGTGCGCAGTTGCTGCTCCGGTTCATCGTCGCTTCCCGCCACTTTGTTTAGCTTGTACAGAATGAGGGGCAGCTGAGCCAGCAGAGGATTCACCTTCAAATTGAGTTGTGTTAGTCATTGTAGTACTTTTTTTTGTTGAATCCTTACCTTGGGTGGCGATGGCTCGTCTGTTTCCATGGCTGCCTCATCGTCCAGTCCCTCGGCTGTGGAGAATGCATACTTGCGCAGTTGGAAGTGCTCACAGAGTCCCACGAGTGCCTCGCATATTAACTGTGCATTGGCCGGCGGATAAACGACATTGTCGCCCAGTGTATTGGCCACCATCTCAATGAAGTCGGCACCAAATTCCGCATTCGCTTGGGTAATCCGTATTCCATAAGTGAGCACACGTCGCAGATCCCGGGTGCATTCCGCTCGACGTGCCGTGCACAGGAGCACGCCCTCCATATGCAAGTTGACTACATCGAGTATGTCATCCACCGGTGTCACCTGCTTCTTGAGGCCAAAGGCCGCCAGGGCGGAGAGCACAGCCATTGCCTGGGTGGCCGTAGTGTAGTCATCCAATTTACTGATGGACTGCACGCAGAGGCGCAGCAACGCCTCGCGATGCTCGAGCAGAAGCTGCTGACAAGTCAACGGACACTCGCTCAGCTTCAAGAGTATTGAGAGGAACAGGAACTGTTCCGCTCCAATTGTGCAGAGATTGAACTTGCCTATCAGTGCTCCAATGGCAGGTTTGGGCCAGGCGTTAACGCTCTGCTTTCCGGCCAACTCATTAAAAGAGCGCAACACTTGGATACGCACCGGCGTGCGAAGATCCTCCATAAAGTCGAGCAGTACATTCAGCTGGCCAGGAACACCGACAAGCGTACGCGATGATAACTGGGTAAGTGTGTTAATGATGGCCACCACGAAACTCTGAGCCGGATACTTGGGCAACAGCTCAAGACAGAGTTTGCTGACCAATGCCGCTGTATTGGCGTCGTGATGCATGTGACGCAGCACTGGGATGAGCAGCAACTTCATGGGCACCGGCACCTGCAGGGACTCAATCATGTCAGAGATCTTGGCACACATGCTGATGGCAAAGGAGCTCGACTGGGCGGCAAAGCAGCTGCTGGCGTAGATGGCTGCCTCAACCTCGACGGTGTCGTGACTGTCGAGAGCACGACGAATAGCATGATGCACCTGTGGCTTCTCCGGTATCACACGCGAGACAGCGCCCAGTGTGCGGAGCAGCAGAGCACGCGCCACCGGATCATTTGAGTGCATTACCATAAAGATGCGACGCACAAAGTTGTCAATGTTGAGAATCTTGTCCAGATGATTCTCACTCTGTTGGCACACCCGCAATACCCAGAATCTCAGCAGATTCGAGCCGCTCACGAAGAACTCGGCCAGTTTAATGAATGAAGAGTTGATCAGTATGGGGAAGGGATACTTTTCAAAGAGTCGTGGAAACCGCACAATCGCCTCACATTGGATTCCCTGCTTTGCACTGCGGAGTCCCTTATCCAGTTCCATGAGCACGGCATTTGAATCGTGCTCATTATCGTTCAGAAACGACTCGTTGAACATGCTGACTCGTGTGCCCGTTAAATGTGCCATTTTGTCACTATTAAAATAATAACATTGAACTTAAAAACAATTGTTAATTCACGAAATGAAAACAAACAGCAGTAAACAATATAGAAAAACTAATGCACACAGCCGGCTGTCATTCCCAAGATGAATTTATAACAAGGTGATGTATTCGTTTGACGTTCCCTCATTTTCGGGGCGTAAATGTCATTACGAAAGCAAATGTCGGTTGTAAAAATTCTCTGAAAAATGAAAATGAGTGAAGAGTACGGAAAACCAAACAAAACAAGTTTTCTATATATCTATTTCTGTCGTCTCTTTAACGTCAGACTCTCTCTCTCTGACAGCTTCTTCCGAGAGAGATAGAGCGAATGCATCACCTTTTTACAAATTCATCTTGGTCATTCCACTGTAAACGTAATTGACTAACAGAGGCGTAACAGTCTAACAGAGCTGTTAAGTTTTTTTGTTTTTGCACTGCTGCTGCCATTCACCTGTCAACGAAGCTGAGTAAAGTGCAGAGGCGCGAAATTGACGTTTCTGTAAATTGTTGCTTGTGAAATTATTTGTGTTCTTTGTTTTATGTCGAATTCTGATTAAATATGTTTGTTTTAACAAAAGTCGATGATGGTAAGTTATGAGGTACAAATGCACATTTTGTGTTAATGCTCGTGTTCTTGCAGATAAGGAAAAGTTCATTTTAATGCCCACCAAAGCGGTGTACACAATCGGCCGCTTATCCACGGATCTGATATTGTCCGATGACCTCAGTATAAGTCGTACGCATGTGCGTGTAAGCCTTCCCATCGCAGGATCAAATGATGCGCTCACTGTAGTTGACCTGGGCTCGAAGTACGGAACATTCGTCAACGATGGCATTCAACTCAACAAAAAGATACTGGCAAAGACGCCAATTCCACTACAAGTCGGAGACAAGATCCGCTTTGGGGCACTTAAGAATGTTTGGCAGCTTTCGCAGCTAAATCTGACGACAACTCCGTCGTCATTGGCACGTCCCGAATTGGAAGAGCTGCAGCAACTGCTCCAGCCATTGGGCGGTGCCTTGTTGCCAAACTGGACAAAGGAATGCTCTCATTTAACCATGAACAACGTTTCGGTCACCGTGAAACTACTCCATGCTCTGCTCGACAACAAGCCCATTGTCAACGTTGCCTTTTGGCGAGCATTTTCTAAATCGGCGCAGCGCGTTCACATCTCCGAAGATTGGCCGAAACCCCAAGACTTCCAGCCAGCTACGTCGCCAGGTATGCCCAGCATCGAGTGGAATCCAAATCGTACAAAACTATTTGCCAGCAAGACTTTTGTATTTTGCAATCGGAAGCATTTCGAGACGTACGGTCTGGTTGTGCAAAAGGCAGGAGGCGCTTGCAAGGATCTTAACTCGGGTGTACGCCGACAATTCCTAACTAAAACAGACGTGGTGGTCATACAATATGTGCCCTCAACCCAATCCCAAGCAACAGAAACCATTCATAATGTACACGGTAAGCTTTTATTATAAATAACTATATTATTTATTTATTCAATAAATGGAATTTGACATTCATTTTAGATATATTAGAGCAAGTTGGACGACGCCTTATACCTGATTACGAAATTGGACTGGCCATTTTGCACTGCTCGACGGATAAGTTTTGTAATCCGACACACAAGATGATTGATAATTCATTGCTCACAACTGAGTCCATGAATTCATCGATTCTCGTTCTGAATACGGAGCGCACTCAGACAGAGGCAAACTCAAACAAGGGAACGGAGCTTATTATCTCGGAATCGGAAATATATGCGCCCTCCGTGGAAAATGAAAAACTGGAAACGGAAGCACAGCCTCAGGAGACAGCTGCAGCTCCAAAGCAAGTGGAAAAGTCAAAATCAATGCTTACGATGCGCAAACGTAAGAATGTCATTTTTTTGGATTCCTCGGATGAAGATGGTCAGGCGGCAGAGCCAACTAGTAGTAAGAAAACTAAAATGATGGAAACTAAACCAAAACAAAAGCGAAAGCTTCCCATTGCTGTGGACTCCTCTTCCGATGAAAATGAGCAGGATTCGGTGCAGCTAAGAAAGATAACTAAAACGTTACCTGGTGACAAATCTAAACAAAATTCAGTTGATAAACCAACTGAAAAGAAGGAGTTATCTGTTGCAGTGTCCAATCCGTCCAAGCGTTCAACTCGTGCGAATCCAGCACAGCAGCTGGAAGTAGAAAAGCAGCCGGAGATGCCGTCCAGACGTTCACCACGTAATAAACAAGTCCCAGAAGGGAATATAACAAATGTGCCACAGATTGATGAGGATAGTGAAAAGAAACAGGAAATTAAATCGAAGGCCCCAGCCAAATCTAAATTAACGGTGCCACTAATTGATGAAGATAGCGAGGAGGATGAAGAGCTTTTCCAATTCCAAAAGAAAGCACCAGCATCTGTAGAACGTGCACCCTTCGAACCAACTGAATCCAACAGTCAATCAACCCACAAATCGGCCGACAAGTCCATGGCCAGCACAAAGGTCAATCAGCCAGCCAGAATAAGTGTGCGCAATTTTCTTGAGAAATCACAGAATCCCATTGTGGCAAGTCAAGAGGCAAGTGCTGCGCCAGCTGCATCGCAACCACGTAAGCGCCTGCGCCTGCAACAGGTGAATGAAAGCGACAGTGATGATAACGAAAATTTGTTCAAATTTGCCGGCAACAAAAAGGCAAAGAAATCATTTGGCTCAGATAACGAAGCAGATGATGGTGGAATGTTTGCTTTTAATTCAGGTGTGCGGAAGGAGCAGAACAACGAAGAGAGGGACGAGGATCAAGATTCCGTTAGCACAGAGCCCTTTATACCATATAGCAAGCCGAAATCAAAGTATGTAGTGGTCAAGCCAAAGGAACAACCTGTCAAGGTGAATATCAGTGGCTGGTTATCGTGTAGCGGGCTACACGAGGATATCAAGCCAAAAACTGATCCAGATATGTTACAAATGGAAGCTGAGCCGGACCATATGAAAATAAAAGAAGAGGACGAGGACTGCGAGGTGAAAAATGCACAATTAAAGTGGATAGCCAGTATGAAGGATTGCATACAAGTTAGAATGTGCAATCTGAACATCACGGTTCGTTCCCACGACGAAACGAAAGAAGTTGACGTAACCGACAGCAAATACAGCGGTCGAAAGAACTTTAAAAAGTTTGTCAAGGTACTATACTTACATCTAAGAATTATTTTAATCATTGTCTTAATTATAATTTTCTTTCGCCAACAGAAGCAAAATCTACATCCACAGCACCGCACAGTGGAGCTGAAGCACATGCAGTTGGGCGAGGGCATGGTCATAAACTTGTAAATGAATTTGAGTGAATCGAGAGTGTCACGTTTTCATTGTTATATTTTATTGGCAATAAATTTACGAAATACATTCAACGCCTTTGCTTGCTCCTTGGCCTTTAACTTCTGCTCGAATATTGTCTTGGCAGACAACCATTCGTGATTTTGCATGCTTTTGGTTACGCAGTTCTCTGGCGTGTCCAGACGCGCCTTGGATTCTCGCACAATAAAACGCTTCACATCGTCCACAGTTGCTAATGAGTCCAGGTGAAAGGCAGTCTCTGTGGATGACTTTGGTTTCTGCCGAGCCACTACAGTGCCAACATCAGCTTTAGCCTTTTTCATTGCCCTCTCCATTTTAGTTACCACTGTAGACGATTGCGTGGTTAACGTGACTGCTGCCGGATTCGTCTCTTTGGCTTCACCTGGTGACTGTTCTGTTAATTTGATCACAACCAACTGAGCTGGCATTTCATAATTCTCAGGTAGGAATTTATGCTTTTGCACCGTAGGAAAGTTGTTTCGCTGTTTCAACAATTTGTTGTACAGTTTGGCACAATTGTTAGTCTGTAACTTGCTGATATTGTTGATTTTGGCTATGGCTGCCAGAAGCACTGTGATGAACTCCATGAAGAAATTGTTGCTTAGCATTTGGCCAAAGTATCTGGCTGTCCTCAGACAGCACTGCCGAATCCGTTCGTGCAAATGATAAAAGCTGAGCAGGCGCACTAAGATGTATTCAAAGCTGCTTCGTGTTGGCATCTCACCCGACATCTCATCATCGCAAACATCTGGCAAGGCACCTCGGAAATGTTCCAAGTCACGCGGCAGGTCAAGACGCAGCAGCCGGCAAAGCGCTTCATTCAGTTTACACACCGAAGCGAATCCTGGCATGGTGCGAAAAGAGCTCTTCCGCCGAGCCATCAGACGACCTATCAGTGCAGCAGTTTGATTAAATTCCAAGGCAGCAGGCGCCGTCTGATGTTGCAGGTATCGGTTAATGTCCACAAAAACATGCTTAGCTGTAACGATGTTTGTGCATTCTTTTAATCCACAACTTTGGCAATTGATTAAACTCACCAAACCCCGTATCTTCCACTTGTATAGTGACCAGGGGCGGCTTTTTTAATTCAAATTCGTTCCATAAACAAAAAGTCGACATGCTTGTAACCAAATAATAACAATAAATTATCGATAGCTGTTCAGCTCGATAAATTTATCAGGCGTTGCCAGAGTGCTACGGGTGTACCCTATTCTTTTAAATTTCCTGGCAGCGTTTTCTGTTATCGAAAATTGGTCTGTCCTTTTCTCTTATTTTTTTTTTAATTTACATTCATTAATAATTCAATAAAGTACAAATTAAATTAACCAAAGAAATTAAAAATTAGATAAAATAAGTCAATTTTAAGGAACGTTTGGTGCACGTAAACCATCATAAAAACTATTATTAAACTTCTTTTCATTTTATGAACTTGTTTTGTTCGACATAAATTATGATTCTATTTTTGATACGTCTGATAAGCACCATCATTAAGTGAAATTGGGGTTTTATGTTTCTATTATGAGTACAATCTACCATAAAAATTGCATTCCATTATTATGGAGATCAAATTCGATTCGTAAACATCAAATCGCTATGCCTGTGATAAAATATTAGCAAAAATAACCGATAACCGATCAGTTAGATAACGGGATACCCGCTCCCTTTGAAAGTTTAATGTTTGCTGCCTTATAAGCTATTATTAACTTAAATTTATAATAATAGCTTGTTTGCTTGTCAAAATTATGATTTTTTTTATACTTTTGATAAGCAACATGGTTTTATGTTTTCGCTACAACTTTAAATTCACTTTCCATAACTGGCATACTTCGAGTCACTATCTACCTATAAAACGTGCAGTCCGTAATATTAATTACGGGTTATCTATTTCTTAAAACCTAATTAAAAACTGTAGCAGGGAACTTCCAGATACCAGTGCCTCTTTATGTCTTTACTGATAGGCAAATAATACGAACTTTTGCAATTATTTAACGATTCAATTTATTTTTTAAATGCTCCAAGAAAATTACTAATCTCTGCCGTAGATTTTAATGTCCCAGCTCCAGAAATGGGTGTAAAAGCCCCGAACGTAGAATTCGATGTTTCGTTGTCCAATTCCTCCTGCGGATACGTATGCGTCACCAACGGGACTTGACTGTTCGACGTATATCGACACATAGGTAACTATTTTGCCCGAGCCTGATTTTGGATATTGCACAATTAATTGAGGATTATAATAATCATCAAACCATTGAATCGGTTGAGCAGTGGCATAAACTGCAGCGTCACCTGTAGGACAATATTTTGCGGTAATTTCATTTATATATTTAAAAGGTCATTTAATTATGCACCAGTCTTTCTTGATCCCAGCGTCCATGTTAGCCCATACAGATCATAATCCGTCCTAGCGCTACGGCTCTCAATTTGCTTGACTTCACGGTTTAGTTTGATAGCGTCAGGATTTTCCGACAAAAACTTGGCCATTTGAACGTCATTTAGAATGTGCAAGACTGGCGCAGGGCTTTCATCTTGTACGGGCACAGCGGCTCCTTGGATAAGGACCAGGCAGCACAATAGCAATAATGATTTAAGCAACATTATTATAAGCTTTTAGCTTAAATACGCTTGCAACGTGCCTTTTATATGCGTTTTCCTTATCAAACATTTTATCGGTCGGCATTTCGAAAAAGCTTTTTTGGCGCACTGAACAAGCACAACGATCTGGCAACTCTATGGTGCCCATATGACTTTGACTCCACCTGTCAGCGTTCTAATTTTCTCAATTATTAAACATTGAGAGCTGTTGCGTGGACTACGGTGCACACGCTGCTAATTGACGTTTGTTACATTTTTATAATTCCAAACAACGTCGGGGGAGAGTGTGTGTGAGCTGATTAGATAGACATAACAGAGGTTTGCTAAAATTATGATAGTCATCAACACAATTCGAAATTCAGCAAGACTGACGCTGCGTAATGTCTGGCTGAGGAATAATTTGAGCAGCAGCAAACCAGCAAATTTTACGCGGACTTTCTCGCTGGGCCTGACGCTGAGGCAGCAAGATGTGTGAGTACTAACTAACTAAACAAGCCTAATCATGCGAAATCAGCAACAAATTCGTTGGTGTTGCTTGCAGTGTGAACGTAACATTTGTGCGCGCAAGTGGAGAGAAGATTAAAGCTTCCGGCAAAGTGGGCGATTCGTTGCTGGATGTTGTGGTCAACAACAATGTCGACCTTGATGGCTTTGGCGCCTGCGAGGGCACCCTGACCTGCTCCACTTGCCATCTTATCTTCAAAACCAACGACTACGAAAAGCTGTCCGATAAACCCGGCGATGAAGAGTTGGACATGCTGGATCTTGCCTACGATCTAACCGACACTTCCCGTCTGGGCTGCCAAATCAATCTGACCAAGGATATGGACGGTCTGGAGGTCCATGTACCAGCCACAATAAACGATGCACGTGCCGCGTAGAAGAAATCCAAGTTAATTCCCCAACAGTTGTTACAAATTTGTTAGTTTTCGAGTGCTATTCACGTATAGATAGTCAGTTATTGAAACAAATCTTCTGTATTCCATGTCCATACACGGGCATGGACACTAACAAGCTCAGGCCGCTATTTTAGATTCTTGCATAAATGAATTTTCATTGTATTCCCATTTCAATTGGGAGACATGTACACCTGGTAAAGCTCAAAGGCAAACAGATCAATGTAAATATGTGTTCGTAAATAAATAAATAACATAAACTTTTATTTTCATAGAATATGCAATTGCTTTATTTCCATTTGCCAAATCAACTTCAAGTTGTTTGCATATTAACTATTTTCAGCGAATATCGTAAATGTTTAACAACCAAACCGTCCAGTGAAGCATCGAATATCGTAAACGATTTTCATCAAAACAATTTATAGTGAATATCGTAAATGTTTCCCGCCCAATCGCAGTACAATTAACGAATGTTTTTGTTTTTTTAATAAAAGTAAACTTTTTATTATTTCGCAGCTATCAGATAAAGTAATAAATAAATAATTTAATATATACATCTGCTATATTAACTTATTTTAAACGATTTTCAGCTTTTCCATTTAGCCGCTGTGCCTTTTACGATATAACATTCATACGCGTCATTAAGATAGCTTTAAATTATTTTTATGTATAACTGAAACTTAACAAATCTGACAATGAGAGAAATTAACTCACAATTTTTTCGTTTATTTCGTATTATTTTTCTTTTAAGACCGATACACTAAAACCTAAAGAATTATGTAGATAAAGGCGATCTTGCCAAGCGGTTAACGGATGGGGAAAATCATAAGATAGTAGAGTTCAATAAATAACCAAAAGAATAAATAAATAGTTTGGGGAAAGTTAGCTGAGAAATAAATAAGAGTATGAAGGCGAGTGAGGATTAAGAAGATAGGTGCACATAAAACTGATTTGGTTTTCTGTTCACGCCGTGCTGATCATGATCATGGTGATGATGATGGTGATTTGGATGACTCCCAGTGCGATTAGTTGACATAGGCCATGCCCGCACCCTTGCGATCGAAGTGACGCACGCGCACAAAGAGGAAGGCGGCGACTAGAGAGGCCACAGCCAGGACGAGCAGCAGCATGACGAGGCCGCCCACAAAGCTGGGCACGGACATGCAGATGGTTTCGGCATCGGCATTGCGCGCCGACTGGATGACAACGGTCTCGTTGCTGGCATTGCTGTTCAACGCAAAGTTGACGTCACCTGGTGCCACCACCTGGATGATGCGACTCGTGTTCACGTCGGTCATCTCCTGGGCATTGCGCTTGTAGATGCGTGGCTTCACCACAATCTCCATGGTATCGCGACGCCGACGCACGCCACGCAAATCATCCAATCCCTCAACGGAACGTGGTCGTCCGCCCAACGAAACCAGATTGCCACCGGCGCTCAGATCATCCTTGCGCTTCACCGTGCTGTACTGACCGGGCTGGCCAGGCAGTGGCGGTGGCGGCAGACCCAGTTCGTTGCTGTTGCCATTTCCATTGCCCTGTTGTGGCTGTGGAGCCTGTGAGCTGGCTGGACCGCTGCCCGCATTGCCTGCGGACTCGGCTGTGGTCACCGCCGAGGTCTGTGCCTGTGGCGAGGGCACCACATCGGGCTGATTCTCGGAGTAGGCACCGCTGGCATCGGCAGCAGGATGACGGGGATCGGGATAGGCTGCAGGTGGCAGGCCGCCCAAGGCGAAGTCGTTGCGCTCGTAGGCCTCTGGTGGACCGTATTCCTCGGACAGGGCATTGCCGCCCAGCTGGGGCAGACCGTACTCACCGCCCGGCAGGCCGGGACCGCACTTGGGCTCGGGGCAGTTGTAGCGGCAGACTTGGATGACGCACTGGAAGTGCACGTTCATCGAGTCGGGGAACTTGAAGGCCTGGAAGTAGGCGAAGCTAACCACAGAGGCGGAGGGTCCGAAGTTCTTGATCTTTTGGAATTTGCTCATGATCTTGGGACGGACAACGCATCCGTTCTGATCCACCAGTTGGATGGGAGCACGTTTGCCGTCGTGGGCGACGCAGTTGCGCACCAGCATATCGAACTTGTTCTCATCATCCTTAATGGCCAGCACCATGGTCATGGTTTGTCCGATCTTCACGATGCCCGACACCTCGGAGGCCCATGGTCCCTTGCCCACCTGAATCTGCATCCAGCATTGGAGATTGTCGCCCAGGAAGTTGGCGGTTACCGCATGCAGCATGTCCACCTGGAATGGCCTGAAGGTGACGGCCTTCTCGTAGAAGTCGTACCAGGTGCAGCGGAGCTTGCGTGCCTGATCCCACACCTCCTGCACATAGGGATCGTACTGAATGATGATCGTGTTCTCCACGTAGCTGCCCGAGGGCGTTGGTGCTCCATAACCAGCTGCATTGTGATTGGCCGAGCTGCTCATGCCGCAGCTGTTCAGGAAGATCTCAAAGGTGGCGCTCAAGTGGCCAGTTCCCGGCTGCATGTGGACGCAGTGGGATTCGCTGTAGAAGCCCTTTGAGAAGATCATGCCATAGAAGGGCCTGTCGAACTCAATGTTCACGCGCATGTGCGTCTTCTCGCACTGCACCTGCAGATGCTTGATCTGTGGACTGTCATTGGTGCTGGCCAGTGGCCAGGCCTCCTCCGACAGATCATTGGTCGCTCCTGTGCTCAGTGGGCCCTGCGGTGCCCCATAGATGGGCGATGGTGCTGGCGGTCCATAGCCAGCTCTGTGTTCCAGTGGCAACGCGGCCGATTCAATGTGTGAGGCATCGCCGTGCACTGCAAGATTCTGAAAGAGCAGAAAAAAATACATATATTTTATAGTAGTATGGTAAAAATTCTAAAAAATTTACTTCGGAATTACATTCAAAAAACTTGACTGTTTCTTAATTTTACAAAGCTATACTTGAAAAGTGAGTGTGAAAAGTTTCGCATGCAGTTGAAAAAATTCTGCAGAAAATTAAATTTTGAAAACTTGACTGTATTTTAAATCTTTATTATATCGTTACTTCGCTAAAATAACTAGGATTTTTGGATTAACAAAATTTTGAAATTATTTCAGAATTAAAACTTTTGCTTTTATTAACAATACTATCTCTTTATTAATCTATGATTTTAGGATGGCAAAATTTGTAGAATGGCGAAAATATTAATTTTGAATGGAAATATAAGCGTTATTTTATTGTAGATAAGCTTCAGCAGAATCAATTTTATAAAACTTGGACTTTACTATATCATATTATATCTATTAAGATCTGTAATTTTTGATATGCAGTAGGATTGCGGAAAACCCATGCGAATGGTTGGCTGCTCATTTTATCATTTAATTTGTGTGGAGAGTTATGCAATTGGAACTGCGTAAAGTGTTTTTGGGGTTTTCGAAAGAAGCGTGCCGGAGCGTTGAAAATTGCTGAGGTTTATTTATTTTGAAATTAAATGGTTGCCAGAGCGAAGCCAGAGCACGATTACTTGTGTAGTGTGTTGAAAGGCAGGGCCTATTGCATAAGACACAACCAGGGATTACCCCTCTCGGCCCTCCCACACCCCTTGTCGTCAACTGACTCAGTTGTTTCACTTTCTTTTCAGCTTGTCTTTTTCACTCCCGTTTCACATTTGGTTCATAATTTTATGGCTTTTTGGCTGTGTGCACGGGAAGCGGATGTAACGCTGTCTCTCTGTGTAGATGAATCTCTGAGAAGACAAGGGGTAAAGTAAAAATAACCCAACAAAAATCGAAAGTTGAAGCAACTACAACGATGACGCTGTGGATTTTTTTCTGTTGTAACTTTTTTTGGGGAACCTTTTGTCGTCCGAAAAAATGTCGTGAGTTGGTTTTGAAAGTGAAATGACCAAAAACTTAATAAAAGAGACAAAGTCTTAAACTCATTTCTTTTCTTTCTGTTTTTGCTTTTTGTATTCTTAGTGAAGCTGGGCAAGTTGGACAGTTGGACAGTTGATATTGATTCATTTATGTGGTGTGGACCGCAGTTTTCCACTCGGAGTGTCTGGTCGAGTGTTGGGGCATTTCACTCGGCGCTAAAGAGAACTGGCGATAAATGAATAATATAGCAATTTCAATGTATTAATGCGCCATAAACAAGAAAGCCAAAACTGGTACAAATCAGAGCATAACTGCAATTTCGCTGCCCCAATACGCTGCACAGACACGCAGCTGCCACTTGGCTGCACGGTTGCTTCTTGGTTGCAGCTTCTCCAGTTGTTGTTCGCTGGAGAGTTTTCCGTGACGCGATTGCATCTCTGAGATACGAGTATTTGTTGTGTGATTGATGCCGCTTAAATGGCTGCATAAATCAGCAGCTTATGTCGATTTACATGTTCGCATATGAGAAAAGTAATATATTTTCATTTTAGGCATGCACTACAAACGAAAGCGCGTCCAAATAACCAGAAAAACCAAAAAAAAAACTAAAAAAACGTATATTCAATTTATGATCATTTGTAACAGCTCACTGTTAAATGCCTAACAGCGACACTGTTAAACGTCTCACAGCGACACTGTTCAGTCTGTTAGCAGTGGTTTTCTCTCTCTGTCTCTCTCTCTGCTGTCGACTGTCTTTTCTACTGCTAATTACATTGATTAGCAAAGTGCCGTTTAATGCTGCTGCTGCTGCTGCGACTGCAACTGATCTTCGGCTCAGTTATTGCATTTTTTTGCTTTGCTTTGCTTTGCTTCTTCTCTCTGACTCCGTATCCGCCTCTCAGTTGTGCGTAGATCGAACTGACTTTGTACCGCTAGCATTACGGCGGCTCATCTTGGATCAAGCCATCAATATGCCACACACAATAGACACTCGCACTGATTTGCATTCGAATTGATATTGATAAACGGTAGTATGTCGCGTCGAAAGTGAACAGATACACGTACACATACATATACGAGAAGATCCGCTATAAGTTGGTTTGCATAAGAAATGAACTCAGCTCTATCGATCTATGTATCTGCCTGTCTATCTGTCTACTTCAAAGTGGGCCACATTCTATGTCTCTCTAACTGTACTACGTTTGGTGTTTCCTAATTGAAATGATATCATAAGTATATAGTATTGATTGGCTATCGGATATCAACTGGCTTGTTTCGATTTGATGACTTACCTGTGTGTTGAAGACCAGGCACAATATTAGGGCCAAGAGGCAACTGTGTCGAGTAAAGTGTCCCATTTTACGGCTGCTATATAAATCTGCTCGATAATATAGCCGCGTCTTTGTGTGGCTATATATATATATATTTCAAAACAACACCAAAAATAGTTTTTTGGGTTGCTGCTGCTCTTCTCTGCGTTTCGCTTCCCTCGCTGCTGCTTTCTTCTCGGGTTTGTTGATCTTTTGGTCTCTCTATCTGTAAGCAGCAGAAAAGAAAGGGGAACAAGGGTAAACAATGCAACAATTCACTTCAAGTTTTGCATAAAATTATAGGCTCAACAATGTTAGTTGTGACTGAGTCTTTAACATTAACATTGCCATTAACAGCAGTGACATAACAGCAGGGTATAATGGCCTATGATAAGTTCATGTTAAGGTCATAGGTAAACGAGTTCAATTGTATTTAGATCATAAGTATATAAGGATAAAGTAAGTTGTATTTTTTTTAAAATCTTACAAATTTAATTGCTTATATTTGAACATTATTAAACCATTTAGTACAAATATTATTTCATTATTTCGCAGCTAAATTCACATTGAGTTTAAATTAATGGCTGTGTTTAAATGGTTTAATGATCATAACTTGAAAATCACTCAAATGGCACTACACACACACAAGCACACAAACACACACACACACACACACACATATTCAAAAAGACACCGAAACTGCATTTTATGTAAAATAAATGAAAACCCGCGCGCAACAAACAGGAACCACTTTCTATTTTCACTATAACAGTACAACGAGGAGCTGCATTCAACAGCAGCAGCAACAACAATAACAAGAAGCAAAACGCCAACGCAGTTGCAAGTTTTCTTCATAGTGGCTGGCCGCACTTTATGAGCCCCATTAATTCGTATTTGTATTTGTATTTGTATTTCTAGTTGTTGTTGCAGTATTCATTGGTGCTTACTTTACAGCTTTTATGCCTAGCATAGCATTAACATAGCGTTAACATTCGCTAAACATTTCACGTGCCGCGCGATGTTTTCTTTGGAGTTTAGAGACGTTGTCGTTGCCGTTTGCGCCTGCGTCTTCGTCTGCTAACCGAGTGAGACTGAGACTCCAACTGCGACTGACGCAGCTTTCACACAGCTCCAACTGAAGCTGAGCTGCGCCGGCTGCCGCTTTTGGGGTAAGAGAGAATGAAAAGAAGAAGAAAGAAAAAAAGTAAACGGCGTCTGCGTCGCATTTCACTTGACTGACTGAATGTTGAGTTGTTTTCTTGATGTTGTTGTTGTATTTCTTTTATTTTTTTCTTTTTTGGCTGCCTTGGTGAATGTTGTACTAGCTGTGGCAGTTTTACTTTTACAGATACAGGTAAGCATATTGCACCGGCCATTGCCGCGGCCAAACAGAGCACACCCCATGTAAATGGGTTTTTAACAAGCCTTGGCCATAAACCGACGCGCCAGCTGGAAACCGGCTTGAGCTTCAGCGTCAGCTTGAGCTTGAGCTTAAGCATTGAGCAAGTGTACCATTAACCCACTGAAACAGTAACGTCGACGTCGACGTCGACGCTTCGTCGCCTGGCGCTGCTTGACCCTAACCACAATCACTAACTTGCTCGTTACGCAATGCTCCCAAAAGAACCTCAATGAATGGGGCTATTTCTGTTTGTCTGTGTGTGTGTGTGAGTGTGCGAGTTGTGGGCTGCTCATTTAACGGTGTCTTGTTGCTGCTTCACTTTCTTCCTATTCAAGTATTTTCACCAAAGCCAAAAATTGTCTCCCATTTGCATACGAAAGACTTAAGGCACAAACTTGGCAATTAGCAAGCAGCGAAATTTTTGTTTTGGCTAATTGCTGCCCAAGCAGCAGCCATCCGATTCCTTATCAACACTTTGTCTCTAATCTAGACATTAAAGTGACTGCCCCGCCATTCGGCACAACGAAGTGCGTAGACTCTACCTTGGACCTATTGAACCTATTACAACTGTTAGTTTGCTCGGTTTTATAGACAACTTGACTAAAGTACGAGTTCTTAGTAAGCGTAGAGGAGAGCGAGGGATTCACTGCACCCACCTTAAGGGTTTAAATAGGGGGCTGAGAGCTTCCAGCTGATGATGTTTCATTTGCTCGGCTGCTAGCTGCTATTGTTGTTGTTATTGTGGTTGCTTACACATATCTGTAACTGCTGATGATGGCTGTCTTGTTATTGTTGCCGTTGCTGTTTGGCATAAGGCTAGTGAAAGTTGCCGCTTGCCAAGCGCGCACTCCCAGCGAGCTTTCGTCTGGCATCTCTTTTTCATATAAGGGCATTGCTGTTGTTATTGTTATTATTGTTGTTGCAGCTGCCTTTTGTTTTCTTTTTTAATTAACACAATCAAATTACTGTTGACTGGCATTTCTACATATCGTTATCGTTATCCCTATCGCATCAAAAACTAAAGAAAAAGAAAATTCGACCTCGAATACAAAAGACTGTAGATGCGAACTTGCAACTTTTGTTTTCAGCCTGCACTTCCTGATTAATTAGCTGTTCAGCAGACAGCTGAAGGTAGCGAGAGGGGGAGAGAGACAGGGGAGAGAGAGTTAACTAATGCTCGCTGCTAACTACACCTGCCAGAAGGCAGCGCTTTTGTTATACGATTTATTCTCAGCTCAAGTTTGCTGCAAGCAAACATTAAATAATGTGAAAAGTGCCTGCAAGTGAAAATGCAATGAAAAGTTGCTGCTATATGTTTTTGTTGTATTTGTAGTGCTAGTTGTGGTCGTTGTCGTTGTTGTTTGTGGGTTGTTTGTTTGCTTTTTGAAGCGGGAGCGCACGTCGTTGTCCATTGATTGAAATGACAATCGATGCTGTTGCTGTTGTTGTTGCTGTTGTCGCTGTCTCCTCGTCGGAAACTAGGTGAACCACTGCTGCACAGCACCACAGCACCACTACACTTTAGCACACACTCGATTTGTTCTAATTCTTGATAATTTACGTGGCCACTGCTGCCTGATGACCGACAATTTGGGTCCAGATGAGCCGGATATCGATTTGAACCATGCGTTTCTTTCTTTCCATTGATGACACACGAACTGCAGTGCCAAATGATGTGTCAGGCCAACAATCAGCAATCAATGCCAAATAACAGAGCCAAACTCAAATCTAAACTACATGTTGTCAATCTGAGCAATGAGTTAGATCAAATTGAGTTCAACTTTAATATTATCCTTACAGTAGCAAATCTAAATTACATATTATTTATTTTAATCATATTATTTTCTAAATTCATTTCAAGCAATTTTTGGTAAATAAATAAAATAATAAATAATTTTTTTTATTATGTTTATTTTTATTTATATCTCAATTCACTCTTAGGCTTGTCAACTCCTTTGGCTGTCAATTAAGCGTTTAAATATCCATTTAATGTTTACGTTAAGTTAATTTCTTTGTAGTTTATTGATGGACGCGTCGTCAGCTGCTTGGTTAGTTCCATTAATTTAATTGAACGCTTTCACAAATCCCCCCAAAAACAAACTGCCAAACACTCTTTTGGCATCGCCACGGGCGACTCAAATGTCCGGCCAATAGAGCCCGTCGGGCCAAGGGGAGAGTGGGGCGGGAGCTGTAGATTTTGCTTTATTGAGCACGGCAACGAGAGATAGCCAACTCAAACATCGAAGCTGACAAATTTTTGCGTATGACACAGATGGCAGAGATGCGAGAAACCAAACCCAAAGTCAAACCCAAACCCAAACCTAAAGCTGAGCAAACAATGGGCACGCACGGTTTTTATTTAACATGAAAAAAGCAGAACTCGAAACAAAGTTTTGGGTCTTTGTAAGTTTTATGCCATTGGAATGTTTTTGTTTACCACTTCGATTGCTGTCGTTGTTGTCGATTGGCGGGTAAAAGTTTCACTAACTTGCAGATGCTGTAGCTGCGTTTGAGTTTCTGCCTGTGTGTGTGTGGAGTTGTGGCTGCTGTGCTTTTAATAACGCCTTCAAAATGTAACGGTGCTGCAGCAGCAACAACAACACCGATTGCGCTTGCTGTAAATGATCGATATTATTTGCCATTGTGGCATAGAAATTGAAGCCCCCATGCGTAATTAACTGCAAACACATGTCTCCATCAGCCCCAACTCTTTATAGATATATCTATATCTACAGCTATATCGATCTCCAACTCGCTGTCGATGTAGCTGTTGCTGCTGGATGCTGTGAAAGTGAAATTGTTAACGCCAAAGAAAAGCAAACAGCAAAACGCGCAAAAAAATTTTAACCACCACAAGGTATTCTACTTGTTGTTGTTGTTGTTGCCAGACTGACAGTGAAGGGGCAATTTACGTTTCATTTCGTTTTGCTTGTGGTATGTGTCTCAGTTCACTTCTTTTCTTTCCCCGTCTTTTTCTGTTTTCTTTATAGTTATTAAGTAACGTTTTTGTTTGTCCAATCGGCGGCCGCATGACAGACAATTTGTTGTGAAGAGCTTAAAACGTGTTTCAATGCTTAAAGGTATTTCTCATCTTAACCGAACTGAACTGAACTGGACCAGTTTCGATTTCGTTTTATGTGCCCTTAAATTGACTCTTAACCTGGCTAACATTTATCATCATAATGCATCAACTGAGGTCATTAAATTGAATTAAAAAATGTACTTTGGCAATTTTATTGGCCACTTTATGGCCACAATGAAACTATTTATGTAACATAACTGGCTTGAAAGTGCAAATAATTGTTTTTATCATTTTATTTATGCAGGCAAAATTAACAAATACATTTTTAGATTTTTTTCACACTTTGCAAAACAAAAGACTTAGGCAACAAACTTGCCACTGTAAGGCGCCCGCAGCCAACAGCTTTTCGCCGGGCATTATGTAAAATAGAGCAAACAATTAGTTTTCTATGCTCCAGTTTAAGCTGGCTCTGGCTCGGACTGGGACTGGGACTGGGGCTCAGTCTCAAGCTCTGTCGCGACAGTTGGCGACAATTAAAAAGTGATAAGGCGCCCGCAGGCCTCGTGTCTGCGCCACAAAGCGCGCAAATGAAAGTAAATTGTTGCATGCGGCGGCGCCTGTCGGCATTCCATTCACTCATTTTTGTCGTTGTTTTTCCAGCACTTTTCGTGAAAATTTTCGCAAATGCGTACAACAACGACATGATAACGCATTTATCGCGCACAGAGAAAGTGAAAATTGACGGTGCAACAATCTAAATATGTATTCGTGTGTGCGTGTGTTAAATGGAGCGTCGAATTGGGCAGCTGGTGGATTTATGGTGTGCAATGTTCACTTAGTTACTGTTTACCTCAAGGGTCTTTTAAGGGTCTTTGTATCTGTCTGTAACTATGCAGCTTATTCGGTTTGTAAGATTCTACTGTCAATGAGATCTAAGAATTCCTATGCTTAAAGAACTTAATAATTTTTAGCAAGAATAAAGCTTTCAACTAAAATCGATATTTCTTAAAATATACTTACTCTCTGTAAAACATGTTTAGTAACTTTTCTTATTGCATGCAATTTAAAATATTACACAAAAGACTTTTCTATAATTCTAAATTAAAATGTGGTTGAGGTATGAATTCAACATTAACCTTTAATTGACAATGGGCCGTTTTTTCAATGTACTTATAAACTGTATCTAAGATATAAATTAGTTTCAATCAATTTTAAGTCAAAATATATTTTCAATAGTTATCAAACACCTTATTTAGACATTGAAAAAACGGGTCTATATTTTTTAAAAGTAATATTTTTTTTAACACATTATTATCAGCATAAATGTAAGTTAAAAGCTAATCACTTTCTTGGCCCATTAGATTTCTCCTCGTTTGGCTGATTGAAGCTACTCGCAGCTCCTGTCAACTTTGACAATAGGAGACAAAAAGAAAAACAAAAAACGTGTTTCGAAGATGCCGCTAAAGATGCCAAAATGCCAAACGGCTGACAAAAGTGCCGTTAGTCAGGATCAAAGATAAGCAAAAGAGTTAAACAACCGCTAATGCTGGCCAATAACAGCAACAACAACAACGACACCCCAGCTGAAACGAGACAATTAACATAATTTACAACCCCTGCCCCTGCGCCTGCCCCGCCCCCTTTGACTCCTTGGCAACTGCCCTGTGTGCTGTTGGCCAGGCCGAAGCCATTTACTTTCCATTTCTTTTAACGGTAAACGAGACGAAGCGAAATTCGCCAATGCGTCCAATTGCAGGCAACTCATGACATGGCCAACATGCATTCGGACCTGGTCACTTGGAACTGGGAACTTGCACTTGGACATGACCATGCAGTATCGCAAAACCGGTTAATACCCCCCTGCCCCCTCCCTCAGCCGGTTTAGCTAATGAAAGTAAAAACTCAAGGGCTTGCACTTTCTGCCCATGTGCAGCGGATATTGCAGCGAGGGGAAAGGGACACGGAGAAAGGGGGGAGAGCAGGCGAAGAAGAAGGAGAAGGAGAAGGTGAAGAAGAAAGCCAAAAGAGACAAGCGACAACTGGCTGGCAATATCCTCGATGTGGCCTCGCAACGCATCGTTAGCTGTGGCTCGGACTGTGGCTGTGGCAACTGGCAACTTGCAACTGGGGGCCGGTTGCATTTTGCTCTGAAATAATTAGTGACCCAATTTCTTGGCACAGCCAACAACAACAACAGCAACAACGACGTTGACGCCGACGCCGCGTGTTCCGCTTGCCTGGCTGCCTGCTTGCCACAAAGACGCATGCAATTTGCTTGGCTTGACTTGGGTTGCAGTTGCACAGTTGCACAGTGGCGAGTTGCAAGTTGTGAGTTGCCAGTTGTGAGTTGCTCCGGTGTTGGCGTATTTTGTGGCATGCATGCAAAGAAAGTGGTTTTCATTTCTTTACAATTGCTGTCAGCGGCTGCCTCACTTGCCACAGTTGCCACAGTTGCAAGTGGTTGCACTCACACTCGCACACTCACGCTACTCATGAGTACCACTCACACTCATTGTCGACTCTCGCTTTGCCTTAATACGTTGCAATCAAAAGCAGCCCATTGATTTGCATGATTTTCCAGATTTATTTTTCTTTACTTAAATCCAAAAATTGATTGAGCATAATAAAAGAGTTGCCCAGCGGGGGGAGGGAAAGGTGCGGGGCAAATGAGTTTTTGTGGTGTCAATGGAATTGATTAAGCTTTCAGCGTTGAATTGATTTTGGGAGCGACTGAGAAAAATGACAGAATGAAGGCTAAATTGAAATCAATTTAAAAAGTCCAAGAAAATTTCCAATTAATTTCCCATAATTATTATAATTATAAATTAAGCTGGAAAATGTAATTATGAGATGAATTATACATAATTCTATCCCTTTTTCTCTAACTGAATACTTCTCAGCGCTTAAAGAGTTCTTCTCTCAAAACTTTTCTCACTCTTTTCTCCTTTCTCGTTTTTCGTTACAATATTTATCAAAATTGCTGCGTAATTGCTGCTTGGCAGTGGAAAGGAATGCCAAAGCATTCTAAGTATTTGCTTTTAACTCAAACAGCGTCTCATGAACTGAAGATGTTGCTGACGAGCAGCAGCAGCAGCAGCAACTGTTGCCAGCAATGAAAGTTTATTTTATTTTATTTTATATATATTTCTGACTTGGAAAAACTGCGTGAAAATTGCAGCAGGCGGCAAAGACAATTGCCGTTAATTTAAAATTGTCGCCAAAGCGCAAGGCAACCAGCAACAACAGCAACAACAACAAGTAAACCAGTAATTATATCGTTGCAACTGGCGCAGCTTCTTTCACCAGCAAGCAAGAGTGTGTGTGTGAGTGTGTGTGTGTGTGAGTGTGTGTGTGTGTGAGTGTGTCTATGGAATCAATTAAAAGTATTGCCAGCGCTATGTTTGGGCAGATGACAAGTGCCAGCAACCACAACAACAACAGCAACAGCAACAACATTGTCTGGCAGACAACGCTGCGTATGCGCAACCCACTTGGCAGGCAGCTTGTTGCACGCGTGCTTGCTGCAGCCACACAGATACAGCTGCAACTACGAAAGTATCTACGAATTGTGTATCTGATAGATACCTGTGTCTGTGTGCAAAGCGAAATTGTTTTCATGTGGGCCAAAGTGGAGCAGTTTTTGAACAAAGCAATTCGCAAGATTAATCAAACACACACACACACATGTGAGTATGGAAAGAAGTTGTAGTTGAATCTTTAGCTGTTATTGTAGCGCTGTTTTGCTGCTGTTTGGCCAGCGCATAAGCCACGCCAACAACCAACAAGCAACCAGCAACATCGGCAACATTGGCAACTGCAACAGCAACTGCGGCAAATGAGAAGCGGCACAAGTCAATTTCAGACTTTCATTCGCGCGAAACGCGATGAAATTTCACCAAACATTGGACGAGAACACTTCGCCGGCTAACTGCAGCCAGTTCCAGTTCCAGTTCCAGTTCAAGTTACAGTTCCAGTTCCATTGCTGACGCTTTTGAATTGGCGTCTGCGGGTGGCTGCCAAATTGCCAAGATTTATGCAAATTAAACTAATGAACAAAAAGTATCTCTCAAATGCCGCTGCTTCACGCCTCAGCGGTTGTTAGTGTGTGTATGTATGTGTGTGTGTGTGTGTGTGTAGCAAGTACAGTGCTCTATTGTTATTAATAATTTCCGCGTAGTGCACGTCAATGTAAAACAGCAACAGCGTCGACGAAAGTTAAGCGTCTGCTTTCTTTCTTTCCTCTGCCTCGCATTCAATAATAGGCAAATCTTGAAGCAAACATAATATAATAAGTACAATACCACTCTGTATATGATATGGTAGTTGTACTCTTCCTCTATAGTGGTGTCGGAAATATAAGCCGCAAACACTTTGCTTTTCTTTCCCAAAATGTTGCAACGCTTTTGTGCGCAAATGGAGCTTTAGTTTATTTACTTTTTATATCTATTTTTTTAATATTATTTTTACGGCCAGCTTGCGGCATTTGCTTCGGTTGTGAGTGAGGTGTAAATGGGTTGCTCATAGAGTATAGATCCAGTTTGTAACTGTTTGCAGTTTTCTTTTAATTGATTGAATTTAACGACTGTTTATTGGCAATAAAAATTTCAGAATTACTATTATTAAATTTAACTATTTGGGAAATTTCCGGACTGCTTCTTTTTTAAACTAAAAATTATTTAACTTTTTTGTTATGAAATCCTTTCAAATAACTATATTAACTTGACATAAAGTTTGAACACAGACATAATCTTTATAAAGGCTAATCAAAAATATTTTAAATTCATACTAGGAGTACCCTTTATGTTTGGCTTTCCAAATATGTACTGGTATTGAGTTCAGAATCTTTAAATTCGAAAACACAAGAATTTCATTGAAAAATTTGAAAAGTTATTTGATAAATATTTCAAAATTTCCAAATATACCTTGAGATATCAAAAGGAATAACTTTTTCATCAGTTGATGTAATATCCTTCAGAATTATAGATATTTCTTTAGTACTTTTGGTATTTTAAAGCCAACACAGATCCAATACTTTCATTAAAAAACTAAAATATAATCCATAATTTGATTTTGATTGCTTTTCGGAAATTAACCAGGAAAGCAAATTGCTTTTATCTTTTCATCTCCTGCTTCAATCGAATCTTGTAATTGGTTGTCTGTTTTGCTCAGTGTCTTACCTGCAATTAGTGTTAATCCCTAGCGTATTGTAATCCCTTTTTGCGAACTGGTTTAAGTGAGAGAGGGAGAGAATGGCACAGCGGCAACAGTCGAGTGTTGAACACGGAGCTCTGACTTAGCTGAAATTGAAATCTGTTCGAATGTTGCACAAAATCAATCCAAGAGCAATGCAATGTTGCTCGTGTGTTTTTGATGCGTTGGTCACACTTTAAATATATATAAATCGCACTCAAATTCAAACGGTCACACGGTTTTAGGAATTGCACGCGGAACTCGAAACGCGAATTGGCGAACTAAATAAATGAAATGTTCAGGACGAGTCGGTCTCGGATTCGCAGACGGATTCAGTTTCAGATTCGGATGCACTGCAGCAGCGTCACAGCAGCAGCAGACACTGACTCGTCGCACACAAAGTTGAAATGAAAATGCGGCCCGGCCGTATCATAACCAAGATTTTATATCGCGTGAAAGTTTTGACCCCTTTCTGTTTGTTGGTCGGTTGCTTCGCTCCGTTGCAAGCAGCCGTTAACAGAGAGAGAGAGAGGGAGAGAGAGAGAGCACCAACAATGACGGACGGAGAGAGCGACAGAGAGAATGACAGAGAGAGTGAGTGCGAGAGTGAGTGTGAGTGTTTGTGAATACTGAGAGTATTCGTTGTTGAATGCAAAACATGCTATTTTCGGCTAGTCTTTTTGGCCAAAAAAGCCGAACCCGAAGCCGAACTCGTTTTCAACTTTTCATTTCAGGCCGCTTTCTGCGGGCTTTTGTTTTTGCCCAGCTACTTGGTCGTGTCAAGGTAACTGATGACGTCGAGTGCGTCTCTGCGATTGCCTAATTTCGATTGTTATTCACTAAGGGATCAGGCTGATTCATCAACTCCTAACGGCTCTTGGCAGCCACGCTTATTATTCTGGCCAATGCCTTGGAAAATTAAATTATGGCCCGCACGTTATGCAATCGTTAATGATATAATAAGTGTATTTAAATTGCTTACAATCCAATTCAACCGTTGTGTCGACACTTGCCTCTTTGATGGGGCGCCTAAATCATCCTCAGGCGACAAAAGACCAGCGACACTTTAATACCTCTTAATAATTCGACCTTTGTTGACATCTAGCGGAAATAAATAAAAAGCTTACTTTTATTTTCATTTCGTCAATGCACTGCCCTTTGTTGGCCTTTGTTTTACCAGCCAGTTTGTTGTCTAAGTCTTTTGTTTAATGCGGAAAATGAACATAATTTTACTTTATTCATTTTCTAAAAGAAATTTAACCTTAAATCATCAATTCGAAAAAATCATAAATTAATAACTTATTTAAGTATTTTCTAATGAATTGTTTTCTTTTGGCCAATTAGCAAGTTTGTTGCCTAAGTCTTTTGTTTCAATGGAGACAACAAATTTTCAATTCCTTACATCAATAAAATATTTAAAGGAAATATTTAAGCTTTCAAATTCATTTATTAAATATTTGTGCAATAAGAAAGGCTTAACATATATCATAAAAATTATTATTAATGTGCAAGAAATGCACATGATGAAGAATCATTGAAAGAGATTCGTTCACTTTCCGAAATATTCAAATGCAATCTCAATTTTGTGTGTTTGACAATTCGAGTGTCAAATTAAATCAATTAGATAAACAACTTTGTCCCACATTTGCAGCAATAAATTGCAGATCAATTTGGCAATCTGGAGCTCGATAAGTACCAACATTTCGACAATCAGCGCAATTTTCGATGATGAAATGGCACAAATATTTACGCCAAAAAGTGCCAAAAAAAGACGCACAGCAAAGTAAAGAGTGAAATGAAAATGCGCCACTAATCTGCAAGTTAAGTTTGCAAGGCTCGAAAAAAACGTAAGTAAAAATAAAAATATAGGTATGTACGTATAAAAATATGTTTTGTCAATTGGTAACGGCCAAGAGCAAAACCACAAGACGTTCCAATGAACTTTCATTTGTGCGTGAGCTGGCGGATTTAGCAGCGCCTTGGCTGCCCAAGCGATGACAGCATTCGAAATGCCCCAAAGAGGAGACCATGGAGGAGACCACACCCGACAATCGAAAGAAATCGAAAGTTCCGTCTTCGCATGCGACTTTGGTTTCAATTTCATTAAAGGCGTTGGGCACAAGTTATTATTACAGCTCGGCTTAGTGTTGTTGTTGTTGTTGTCGCACGCCGGATCCGGTGTGAGTCACACACACACTCATACACACACACTGAAAGAGACTGAGAGTGAAGCTTTTGATGACGCTCGTCCCGCAGCCATCGCCTACCTGCTTGTAGTATTTATTGTGCTAGTCTCAAAACCCAAACGGAATCGGAATCGGAATCGTTGCTGGAATTGGGTCAGGGACGTGCTCGGCATGCTAATCAAATTATGTTTACATTTTGTGTGACGCACAACAAAAGTTGAATTTCGAGATCTTACAGTAAATACGGGCTCTTTCTACAGAGTTCTTGAAGGTTAACACAATTACATTTATTATAGGCGGGTAACTGTTTAAGCAATTATATCTAAAGGCAGTTAAGGAAATTCGAAGGTAGTTACGATCATGAAGGGTAGGAGCTATCTGACTGTACTTTTGGATAATAATATATAAAATTCAAATACAATACAATTGAATATCTAAATAAATTTGGATGCTTGAAGCGTTTTAAGATTGCAGCTAGTTCAATAAGCTTAAAAACAGACCATTATCAATAAACCATCATCTTCAATCCATGACAAACTCCGCTTTAATAAACGATCAACAAAATGCTCAGAAATTAACTCAATTTTCACACATAATTTTCTCCGTAGCATTCGATGGAAAAGCAGTCGATGAAAATCAGTCGAAAGCTTTTATTCATTCAGTTTTCTTTATTTCGTTTCGTTTCAATTCATTTTGATTTGTTATTTTGAACAAATAACCAGTTATATGACAAAGTTTTGCACAATTTTGTTTATGGCAGTTGCAGTTACGATTATAACGGAGCATGGCCTCAACTCTTTTTGTTTATAAACAATAATAATGCGACTTATTGTGGCCTGCACCAAAGAGACCCGAATGTCAATCATTATGCAAGTCCCATCCCAGCTTCGGTCAACGTGCTCAATGGAACTGCTGGGCGCGCTCTCATCTCCAAATAGTCGTCTTCTCTCTTCTTCTTCTTCTTCTTCGTCTCTGTCTTTAGTCTCAGTTCAGCTCAGATCACTTTCCATTTCTTTTGTCAGTTTTTCCGTTACTGTCGTCGGCCCTTAATTACAGTAAACCTGCTTTATAGACAATGAACCTTGATCAGAGATCGCAGCTTGGGCCAAAGTCTATGATTACTTTATAAGTATAATTATTGCAGACAGACCGTTTTTATGAGTGCAATTTGGCTATTGTGTTCTTATTTGATAAGATTAGATTAAAGTACCTCATTAAGCAGCATAAACTGGCAGAACTTTTATATGATTGATTGCGAAAAGTGTAATAAATATATGCATTCTAAATTAAACTATTCTTTAGTAAAATTAAAATTATTGTTTTGTATTGTTATATTATTATTATTTTATTAATTTATTATTTAAAATTTAATTACGCATATACATTGCGTATACGTATTATGTATAGTATACCTAGCTCAGACAACAGAATTCCTAAACTAGCCCCATAAATAAACATTTAATTAACCATATTTCATTTCACTCAAATATTGTTTATAATTTCCTGTTTAACAATTGTTTGCCCCTTTAATGAAAATAAAATTTAAATTGACTTTATCATCTGTTTTTCCTTTTTATGCCCCTATTTTCGCTCTGCGTAAAAAGATTCGCAATTGATTCCTCAGTCTGCGCATTTTTGGCTGCTGTGCCCTTTTGGCTTTTTTTCTACTGCATAAAAATGCGGCTTAATTATTGTTTTATGTATATGAAGGGGTGTGCGAATGAGTGTGTGTGTGTGTGTGTGGTTGTGGCTTTGGCCTGAGTCATGAGCCATATATCACTTTCACTCGCGAATTCGCCACAGAGCAAAGCGACACGGCGACAAGCGGGGCAAAAATCTCAATCAGGCGCCAAATGTGGCAGACAACCGAAACCAGACGGCAATGGGCGTGTCGTTGTCCAAGGAACAACAGCAACGACAACAACAGCAACAACAACATCGCCAACATGCAACATGGCAGGCACAGCCTTTTGTGGCACTCGGGCTGTCAATTTGCATTTAATTGTGAAAAATAGACTCAACACAAATCCACTTAAAGTCGTTCGAACAAAAGTTACAGCTTCAGCTGCAGTTGTTGCAACTTATACACAAAGTTGTTGAAAGGTTTCTCTAAAGTCTTTTCATGTCTCAAGTCTCACCTAAAAGTTGCGTAAGGTCTGTTAACTTTTGCCAAAACTCAAGAAAGGTCTTAAGAAAGGCCGCTTTGTTTGCATTTTGATTGAAATCGAATCGAATTTCCAATCCGCAGTTGACGCCAAGACAAAAAGCTAAAACCGAAATAATGAAGAAGAAAAAACAAAACTAACAGAAGGTCGAAGAATTAATACCCTAGTAAAATCCAAATTCAAACTCTCATAACTTTACCAAAACTTATCCAATTTTGCAGTGACCTCTAAACTCATTCAATTTTCAAATTTTATTTATTTCCTTCAAATAGTTTTATGCCCAACATATGAATTTTTTTTATTTTTCAATGGGAATTTTTTCGAAATTCAAATGCCTTCTGTCATGACACTACCTTAGTACCGTCTACAAGGGTATAAAAATATACTTGCATATTTATTTAACTCATTTTGAAAGACTTTTTAAAATGATTGTGTATCTATCTAACTTTTGGCTTAGACTCGAAAGCACACAGAAAGATTTTCACTTTCGTTCGCTGACCAAATGCCCAACAGATATTTACACACACCTACTGTTCGAGGGTATGTTAGTGTGTGTGTGTGTGTAAAATCCATGCGTATGCAAATTAGCTCAACAACAACAACAACAGCGAAGACGGCGACAACAAGGCGCAGAAATACCGTAAGTGGCCATAAGCAAAATCTCTGCTACAGATATTTGAGAAAAGATCAACCAACTACTACATACATATGTACATTTAAGCATACCAGGTAATAACAACTACCTGCATACGCGAACCGACAACAGTTAACAGTTTTTTTCTTTTTCTGTTTTTTCTTTGGCTTTTTTGGCAAATGAAAGAGAAATTTGTGCGCCCGGCCGACTAAAATCTTATATGCTAATTGGTGCGCAAGCTGGAGAAGCTTCAGCTCGAAAAGATGATGATATGATGTCTGCCTCATGATGTCTGGTCCATCCACGCAATTGTTGGGGGAGTTGTGGATGGATATACTCGTAAAACGGTACAAGTTATTAAAAGCAAATGATTAAACTATTAATTAGCATAATGAAATAGTTAAGATAAGCCAAAAAACATGAATTCATTGAAGCGGAGTACAGCATTAGATATTGATCTATTCATAATTAAGCTGTAACTTAATTTATTTCTACTCTATATTTCTTTTCTTAAAGCATGTTACTTAATTTTCATATACTTATGTATACATTTCAAAAATATCTTTAGAGCAATGGGAAGTTCCTTAGTTTTTCTCCCTTTCTTCAATTTATTTTTATATTAATCTGTAGAGCATTCCTAATTTATCTTAGTTAATTCAACTTAATTACTTTTTCCATTTATTCAATTCCATATTAAAAATATATTTTAATTAAATCTCTCGCTCCCTTCTCATTCTCATGCGCATCCGATGCTATTTTTATAATTTATTAAAAACTTATTATAAATTCGCTTAAAAAATAGCAACAATAATATGCTTAAATAGTCAAAAATGTCGCTTTCTATTGGTCTTTCTAATGTTTTTTCTCTTTTCGTATGGGATTCGCAGTTTATGGCCGGCAAATGTTGCGCAACCAAAGCCAAACTATTGGCAGCTGCATTAATCAAGGCAAAACGATTATGTATTTCACCTCGGCGGGTGCTCAGAATGCGGCCTAAAGTGAAATGCCCGTGGAATTTGACACCTGTTAAAATGATATGGTTGCGGTTTCCGATTCGGTTTTAGCTTTTGCTTTCATTGCAGGCCTGAAAATATTGTTAATTAAATACTAGATGCTCGTATTAAACGGTGTTTAGATACATTTTGTGAGCTATCTTTAATTAGATTTTAATGCCGTTTATGCCTGAAACTGAACGGATAAATATTGGTTAGGGTCTTGGCCCTCGTTGAGCAGGGTCTGTCATTAGGGTACGGCACCGGGTTACTTAATGACCCTAAGCCAAAACTTTTAGCTGTAAACTGTGAAAGAGAAATGAAAAGAGATGCGGAGAAAGCATCGCAAGTCTCAAGACTTAAATCAAACCAACTGCAACAATTCGCTAACTCAACAACAGCAACAACGCGAACAAGACAAGCAGAACAGGTGAAATATATTTACTAAACGCAGGTAACTGCGCTTGTCTCTCCGTCTCTCTGCATATGCAAATGCGTTTCGGCTGATTATTTTCGATTGTTTTGTTGTATGTAATAGCCCAAATTAAGCTCATGCTGACTGACAATTGAGTGGAGGCTATCAATTCGAAATTGTTCATGGTATTCGGGCTTAATGAGTTTACATTTGAAAACCTTAATGGATATTTTCTACAATAGTTGCAATGTTTTACTGAATTTACTTAAAACTGTTGCAGGCAGCATGATTTTTGAAAGTGTGAGCTAAAAAGAATGGCGTTTGAGCGTCTGCCGCGAACAAAATTCAGGAATTTCAAGAGTGCGCGTCCAAAAAAAAGTTTAATTCTTTCCTTTTTCGATTTCGGAGGCAAATTCCACACTGAAAAGAAAAAAAAGCAACTAAAAAGAACGAATGGTGAGCGAGCGAGTGAGCACTCTCTTCTCTCTCTCTCTTCTCACTCTCACTCATTGTCACAAAATCGCTCAACCTAATTTTAAAAATGGGCCAAAGACAAATATCGTTTATAGTGGAGCACGCTCGTCAAGTGTGGAGTACTTTTTATCTAAGACTCTAACCCATGATGTTGTGTTATTTATACTTTGAGTTCATTAATCTTAGTGCTGCCAACTTATTTGAAATATGTCAGCTGTTGCTTTTCGCGCCAAATTCAGCAGCAGAGCGTATGTTTGTGTGCGTGTTCAACTGCAGTATTGTTTTTTAATTTAATAGAATTATTGCTGACCCAATAAAATGAGCGAAACTGTTGCAGAAACTGCAGCAGCAGCGGAAAATGGCGAACAAGAAAACGACTCCATGGAAAAGCTGCTAATTGACGAAGAAGACGAGAAGAACGTTTCCGTCGAAGACATTTTGGGTGGCAATACTTTGATAATGTCGGACAGCGAAGATGATGAGACGCCTGGGACGGCATGTAAACAAGATTCTCCTAGGAAGCGAGCACAACGGCTGGACGATAGTGATGAAGAATATGGAGTTGATAAAGTAACAGAGGCAGCAACAACAACATCAGTGGAAGCAGAAGTGGATGAGGGGGTGGAGAAGGGGGAAAAAGTAGCTCCAGAACGCAAGAAAAAGATATCGGCGATTATTGACTCTGACAGTGAGGAGGAGCAAGGCGGAGAAACTAAAATGGAGGAGGATACAGAGCAAGATTCAGAGCCCAAGTCCAGAAAAAAGATATCGGCGATTATTGACTCTGAAAGTGAGGAGGAGAAGGCTGGAGGAGCAGTAGGAGATTCAGAGGCAGTAGCTAAAAGGGGTGAGAATGAAGAGCAAGATCATAAGCCCAAAGCCAAGAAGAAGATATCCGCCATTATCGACACTGACAGCGAGGAAGAAGAGCGTACAACTCCCACAAAGCAACCGAAGAAGACAAACAAGAAACTCTCCAAGAAGAAGCGACAACGAATGGAGAGTGAGGAAGAGAAGAGTGCGTCTTCCAGCGATGATGAACCACAGAATAAACTAAACGGCATTGTCGAATCCGAATCCGATGCAGAAAGCAACAATGAAGAGGAACCCATGGAACAGCAGGAGCACAATGATGCCCCTAAGGACAAGTCCGCCAAATCCAAGCCCATGCGTGTAAGCAAAACACATCATTAAACGCATCGTCACATTAACTACACTTATCTATTTGTAGGCCACGGCAAAGAAAGCGCTGGACGCGATGCAGGCCATACAGAGCGAGCAGCAGCGTCTGCAACGTGAGGCACACATAAGCGTGCCGTATCATCAGCCCAAGCCGCGCACGCTGAAGGAGTTTCTCAGCCGACGCACCATCAACAAGCCACTGGCAGTGGCCATGGCGGGCGGCAGTCCCATGCCCAGCAAGAAAGAGCCACGCAGATCGATGGCATTGCGAATGAACAGCGAGGAGCTGCAGGCATATGCGTAAGTTGATTCCACTTGAGCAGCCAAGTAATCGAAACTAATTCCACATCGTACATTGCTTGCAGCAAGCTGATGGAAGAGCGTGCCAAGGAGGCGACCGAGTTTTTCAAACCTGAATCAGAGCACGAAGAAGATGACGATGATGCAGAGGACCGTGAGCCCATGGAAATGCATGATAATCCAGGTGTGCTGGATATTGGAAGGCAAGCAACAACTGAAGTTGAAGACACTTCAGCCGTTCCAGAGTGCGATCTGCCAGCAGATGTTGCAGTTGACCATGAAGCATCTTCCGTTGATGTCGAGACAGAAAGTGTTCCAGAAACTGAAACTGAACTTGCAACCGACGCCATCTCGCCTAGTAAAGTAATGCTAGTAACCGAGGTTGTGGAGTTGCCCAAACTGGATTTAAGCACACTGAACATTACGCCACCTTCGAAACCATCAACGCCGAGGATTACAGAAGCTATTCGACGCCTCAGAGACGAGAAGAGCTGCGATGTGAGTCCCTCATTAAAGGGAGATGCCAACATGGTTATTGATCTGGATACTGGCGACATGTTTGCCAAGAAGCCAACTGGCGTGGACGATTTGCTGCAACGCCTGATGAAGACCCGTGAGGCAAAGAAGCACAAGACTACGGAGACGGTCAAGTAAGTAGAGGAGACATCAAGAAGATGAAATTTCTAAACTCAACACTCTTACACAGCATTCTGTCCACTGCGCATGGCAAGCTGGAGCTTTCCAAGGTCAGCATACATCTGCATGAGGAGGAGCCAGTCAACAAGGAGCAAAAGCCAGGCGCTGCCTTCATCAAAATGCAGGAGCAACTGAAATCCTTAATAACCAAGAAGCGTATGGAAGATATGCGCAAGAAGCAGACCGAAGAAATGGAGCAAGAGGATGAAAACGAGGAAATGGATATAGATGAAGAATATGAACCGGATGAGAAGCCAGTCAAAAGTGATGTGATTATCAATGATGATGAGGAAATAGTTGATGAGGAGATTGAGCAAGAAGCTGGAGACGATGAAGGAGCAGTCGAATCTGCTGGTGAAACAGAGCTGGAAACAGAGCTGGAAGCAAAGGATGAGGAAGCCACAAGCAGCAGCGACAGCGATGAAGAAAGCGAAGCTGAAGAGAGTACGCAGACGGGCAAGCGTAAGAATCGCATTATACGTGCCTTCCAGGACGACAATTCCGACGAGGAGGACGTCGATTTACTGCAGACACCCAAGGTAAACAATACAGCTCCAATCACGGCCACCCAGCTGCAATTGTCCGCCCACAAGCTATTCGATACGGAGATTGAACGCACTGCTAGCGACGAGGAGAATGAATTGCTCGGCTTGTGCTCCGGCCGATTTACACAATCCGAATTGTCAGCGGCGGCACCAGCGGTTGGAGCTCTCATCAGTCAGATTCCCATAACACAAGCAGCGTCGAGCAGTCAAGCACCTGATGAACTGGAGGCGCTGTGTTCCGGCACCTTTGAAACGCAACCAACCTCGTTGCCGGAACAGGCGACGAACAAAATCGAATCCAGCGAAGAGGAGCCTGCTCAAGAGCAAAGAGAGGAAGAGAAGCCACGACAGAAGAAGTTGACCAAGAAGAGGCAAAAGAAGAAGGCCAAATTGGGTTTCTCTGACGACGAAGAGAGCGATGAGGAATCCGCAGAGGAGGAGCCACTGGAAAGCGAAGTAGAAGAGGCAGCAGAGGAAGTGGCCGAATCTTTCGTTGACTACGACTCCGAGGAGAACGAAGTTGTTGTCCAAATGACGAAAAAGGATCGCAAATTGCGCGCAGCAAACTTTGTGGAAAAGGAAGCTGAATTGTCGGAATCTGAATGGGGATCGGCAGATGAAGACGAGAAAAATATGGACACATATGACATTGAGTTGGGCGACGAGGATGACTTCGACAAGGAGAAGCTGCGTCACGAACTGGGACAGATTCATGCGTGAGTAGATTCAACCAATGTGCTCTCTTTCAACAACTAATTTTTATCCCACAGCCGCAAGATGTTGGACCAGGATATACGAGAGGTGCGCAAGATTCAGGAGATGCTCTTCGAGGATGACGAGGGCGCAGTCCGTCAGCGCCAGTTTCGATGGAAGAATGCTGAAAACGGTGCCGGTTTTAGCTTGGATGATCCCCGCAATGAGAATGCTGATGGCGATGCCAACGAGGGCAGCGGAGATGAGGAGAACGAGCATCTGTGGCGCAAAATTCGATACGAACGAGAACAGCTGCTGCTGGAAAAGGGACTAAAGGGGGTAAATTTATAAGTTAATTGACTGTAGTCAAAGTGATCTCACTGGGAAACAAATTACATTTGCAGGAGGCAACTGGAGGCGCTTCTCCTCTGTCGCCAGCAGTGGCTAACACCAATTCAGCTGGGGGTGCCACGCGTAAGCTGACCATTATTACGGCCAAGAAGACGAACGTGGAGTTGAAGAAGAGTTCACCGTTTTTGATCTCAAAGAGTGTGAATCCAACGCAGCAGCAGGCGGTGCGTGGTTCCTTTCTAGTGCGCGACAAGGAAACGCTGACCAAATTAGCTGGCCTGACCAAGGGCGCTGCTGGCGATGTGGATGGAACAGCGGGCACTGTTTCCGTAAAGTCAGCCAAGGCCAAGAACTTTGTCTTTGCCACACTCACCGAGGAGGAACACGAGGTTAGTTCAATTACACTCTCAAATTTAGCTAAATATATGTATAATTAAATTGCATTGCAGAATCAAAAACGAAAAGCGGCTGATTTATTAAACAGCAGCAGTGAGACGGGAATTAATTTTATGAAAAAGCCACGCCTGGAGCCGCGACGGGAGAAGTGCCTTATTGATCAGTTGCTTTAGGGTGCACACTACAATTTTATTTTAATTTTAATTAACTAAAATATTAAATGTAAGGTAGTACTACATATGTAATAAATAATTTTAAATTTAAAGCGTTGGCGGCTTTTTTGCTGTTTAACAACACTGCAGAAGAGACAGCTGAATCGGCAATCCCAGCTGTCGCTTTTCAGCACTAAGCCTGCAATAAAAAAAAAGAAACAGCAAAATATTTATTGAAAGCACTAACAAACGGTTTTTAATGCACATATGTTGTTATTCATTAGTCATTGACTAAAGCAAACGCAAAAAGAATTGCTGTCCAAAAAGGGGCTAGGGAGAACTAACAACAAATGCGCTCTGGAGCTGCGTTAATCTAATCTGGCGTCTAGCGTGTAAAAGTCGTTTGAATTTTCGTTTAGCCGGCGTGTCGGTCGGTCAGTCGGTGGGTCGATCGATCGTTCATTCAATCAGTCAGTCAGTAGCTGTCCAAAGACGCCACTGGACGTGCCACGGTCCGTATCAATAAACGAACAGCAATAAAATGGTAGCACAATCGAAACTTGGCCAAGTGTTCAGCTATCAAAATTGGGTGCATGCCGTCTCTGGCGCAGCCGTAAGTATCCCGAAAACCAATAAGGGTTAAAGTTCAAATTCCAAAATGCAAAGTGTCTAATTGAATAAATTTGCAACCAACAGGGCGGCTGCATAGCCATGAGCACCTTCTATCCACTGGACACAGTTCGCTCGAGACTACAATGTAAGTGTTTTCCCTACAACCATTAATATCTGCGATAACGACACGCGTAGATAATTCCTGGAAGAGTTCAAACTCCACCGGCGTTTTTAATTTTTAATTTGATATAATTTGATAGCGCACGCTAATCCATTTTTGTTGTGTATGTTCCCCAGTGGAGGAGAGCGGCGAGGTGCGCAGCACGAGAAGGGTAATCAAAGAGATTGTGCTTGGCGAGGGATTCCAATCGCTCTACCGTGGACTTGGCCCCGTACTGCAGAGCTTGTGCATCTCGAATTTCGTCTACTTCTACACATTCCATGCCCTGAAGATGGTCGCCTCCAATGGGGCTCGTGGCCAGCAGAGTGCCCTGAAGGATTTGCTGCTGGGCAGCATTGCAGGCATCATCAATGTATTCTCGACAACTCCATTTTGGGTGGTCAACACACGATTGCGCATGCGCAATGTGGCTGGCACCTCCGACGATGTTAACAAGCACTACAAGAGTCTCCTGCAGGGACTCAAGTATGTGGCCAAAACGGAGGGTTTGTCCGGCTTGTGGGCCGGAACAATCCCATCCCTCATGCTGGTCTCGAATCCTGCGTTGCAGTTCATGATGTACGAGCTGCTCAAGCGTAACATTACGACATTCACGGGAGGTGAAATCGGCAGCTTGGGCTTCTTTATGATTGGTGCCATTGCCAAGGCATTTGCCACGGTGCTGACGTATCCACTGCAGCTGGTGCAGACCAAGCAGCGCCATCGCACAAACGAGGCCTCAAACGGACCATCGACGTCGCAGCAGGCGGGCAAGAACAAAACACCAAGCATGATGGAGCTGATGGTCAGCATACTGCAGCACCAAGGCATCGCTGGTCTATTCCGTGGCCTGGAGGCTAAAATTCTGCAGACTGTTCTGACGGCGGCACTGATGTTTATGGCCTACGAGAAAATAGCCGGGATTGTGAAGCTGCTGCTAAAGCGCAGTGCCTGAGAGGATCTAGTCAAACTCAAATTTAGTTGTAAACATGACATGGCCGAGGATATGGATTCGTATATGGTACATCACAAACTCACACTCCAAAGTTAGCCATTAAGCGTAAATGTTTATGGAATAAGAAAACAAACAAGCAATTAAACAAAATTTATAGTACATTTTATTCAGTTCTCGGCAGTAACAACTGGATCAACAGTTTCTATTGGATTCTCAGTAGATTCCTCCTTGTCAGCTTTCTGCTCTGCAGAATTATTCGACTTGTTCACGTCTTCGCCATTTGTCTTCTGTCCACCGGGATTTGCCAGCTCTGATAAATTGTACTTTTTGCAGTCCAAGTAGTTTTCAATGACGCTCAGGAGACACCAACCTCTCAGCACCTCGACAATGATGGACTTCTTGGCATGCTGCAGATCCACTTTGTTGCCCATGTTCTTGGAGTTGACCAGCTCGGCTAGTTCTTTGATGATGTGATCGCGTTTGATTTGTTGATTGTAGCGATGATTGAAAATTATGCCATAGGTGGTGGCTTCTTTAAGGAAGTATTTATCAAACAATGTGCCCGCTGCATTGATGATGTCCGTCATGTTGGCCCGGCACACAGCTTCGATGGGCACCAGCCGTAGGACAAAGCGTGACATAGCCTTGCCGGTAACGGTAATGTCATTGACTATATGCTTGCCCAGTCCGACGGGATCTTCAAGTTGTGTGCGGATAAACAAACAGTTGGTTGTGCCCGTTTCCACGTTTTGAAAGCGAACTTTGCGTTGGCTAAACGACTCCTTGCATTTGGCAACCGCGGCATCCAAGTCGCTGTCGCTATCGGAATCGCTGTCATTTTTATTGGCGTTTGCTTCCGTTTCCTGTTTTTTTATTGGCTCCTGCGCCTCGGGTCCGTACAATTCGTCGGCGTAGTGGTTAAGCAAATTGTAGCATTCACGAACACATGCCTTTTCATTCATGTTGCATGTGGCAAGGAAGCCGCGTTGGCCAGCCTGCAGCACCTGCCTTTTGCTTTGTTGAAAGTACTTCTTTTTGTTGTGCTTAAATTTTTGGTTGACCATCTTGGCTTTTTTGTTGCTTGGTTCCATTAAAAATCGACAGAAAGTTGGATTTATTTATTGTAGCCGGCGTGCAGGGTGACCAGATGCTAAGATCATCAAAATACCAGTTTAAACAAGGTGTATTTATAATAAATACACCTTGAGTTTAAATAATACCAGCATCTTTTTATTGCAGTGTTGCAATATGCTTCATAAATTTTCAATTTGCAGCACTAAACAACGATCAGCTGGTAGCTTAAAAACGTTATCAAATTATAAACCGGCTATAAATTTTTGTTATTGGGAATGGTCACAGTGGAGGAATCCTTATTGGAGCTCACGAAATTACTGCCGCGTTTTGTGGACATTGAAGAACTTTTGGAGAATGAAGTTGAATCACGTTACATACTTCAGCGCGCTGCAGATCACTTTGCGAAGCTGCAGTTGGAAAGCAGTAAAGAGAAGGAGGATGGCGAGGAGGAAGCTTCATATCTAGTGCAGGCTTTGGTTGACAAGAGCTGGGAGCGCATACATAGTGGACACTTTAGTAGCGTGTCGCCGACAATACGCAAAATCTACGCACTTGGCTGCTACTTCAAGGTGACTAAATGATTTATTGTAAACATTTATTTTAATTTCATCCTATTTCAGTAGATATTCTTTCTGCTGCTGGAAAACTCTAGTTTCGAGCAACGTGAACAATGTAGTGCCATTCTCGATGAAGCACAGCTTCTGGGCTGTACGGATAATTTGTATGTTCAGTGTAATGAATTACAAGCTGCACTGATGAAGTATCTGGATGTAGATGCCACAAAGATCAACCCAATGCCGTTGCCCGTTTTAGCTGCAGTGCAGCGACGTGTGTCCCGCTGCGATATACCCCAATTGGATGCACCAAGCATAACAGAATTTCAGGCGAGCTGCTATGTGGCACTGCAGCCAACGTTGCTGCTCAACACAATTAATCACTGGCCCGCTTTAAGCAAATGGCGAGATTTGAATTATCTGCTCAAAGTGGCGGGCAATCGCACAGTGCCTATTGAGATTGGCTCTCACTATGTCAGCGATGAGTGGTCACAGCAGCTGGTTAAGATACGGGACTTCCTGTACAGGCAATTTAGCGATGGCAACAAGACTGCAGATCAAGAAATAGAGTATCTGGCACAGCACGAGCTCTTTGCCCAAATCCCAGCTCTGAAGGCGGACATCTGTGTGCCCGATTACTGCAGTGTATCCGCTGATGACACATCTCCAGTGGATATTAAAGCCTGGCTGGGCCCGGAGCATACTGTATCACCCATGCACACAGATCCAAAACACAATTTGCTGTGTCAGGTCTTTGGAAGCAAACGGATTATACTGGCAGCACCCAAAGATACGGAGAATCTTTATGCACACGAGAGCGAGTTCCTAGGGAATACATCGCAAATTGATGCAGCCAATCCGGACTTTGAACGCTTTCCGTTGCTAAGGCGAGTCCACTTTTATGAGCTGTTACTACAACCCGGCGATTGTTTATATTTACCGCCGAAGTGGTGGCATTACGTGCGCTCCGACACTCCCAGTTTCTCAGTGAGCTTCTGGTTTGAGTAGGCGACGATAACAACAGAAAGCCAAAGCGAGTTTGTCACAAATGACGTCATTATGATTTGATAAGTACTTTTAGCATGATGTGGACTAAGTATGAATCATCCGAAAATTGTATTTCGTTTATTAATAAGTTATAGAGTTATTTATTGAGTTGCCAACAAATATTTCTGGCTGCGGCAAACAAAATGTAACATTAAAGCAAAGTGTACAGAATACAAATCGGGACGTGAGAGAATTAACATTTAAACGTTATCTATGAGAATAAAGTTTTTAATGTACTTATATGTTTGTTTTGTTGCTTTTCGATTTGATATTTTATAATCTTTTTTAATCTTTAAAGATTTAGCATTTGCTGCCTTTGCCCCCACCGCCAAGTTTAAGTCTTATCATTTTATAAATATTTTCATTTTTTTGCTCCCGTTGAGCTCATCGTTTAATCATCCTTTGTGCCGCCAGCTGCTCCAATTGTGATCTGTTTCTGCAGCTTGCTGTACTCCTCGGTGAGTCGATCGTATTCGCGGTTAATGCTCTCGGCCTGCGACTTGATGGCTTCCTTGTCCTTCTTCTCGCGATTCAAGTCGGCGGTCAGCTCCTGCACGCGTTCCTTCAGCTTATTGAGCTGTAAAACGAGTGTCAGCTTGTTTGAATTTTGTTTGTTTTGGGTGGGTCGTGTATTTATATGTGTCGTGAAATTTGGGAATGTGTTCGAATGCTTAGGATACTCTGGCGGTGAGTCCCTGCACACGTTTCCGCAGGCGTGACAACTGTTTAAAGAGTTTACGATAGGTTTACTTGAATTGTTTCGTTTATTTCTATGCTGGCCCAACACTTGCCATGTGGGTATCATAACAAATCATACGCATTGCCTTTTTTTGTACAGCTGGTAGTAGCTAACGATCAAAGTGTTAGGTGGTCGTGGGTTTGCGAAGCTCTTTAAACATGCCTTGGGCTGGGAGACGGTGTGCAACAACTCGTATCGCCAATTGGATAGTTGAAACATTTTCACTTACCTCAGTTAATGTCGTGTCCTCGGTAGCCTCCTTTGCCGAATCCGTCTTCTGCACTTCCATTAGGGAACGTGCTCGGTCAGTGGCGCTCTGGGCCTGCTTCATGGAAGCCTCGCTTTGGGCCAACAGACTTGCTTGTGCCGAGATCAGTGTGACCAGACGGCGAATGACCAAGACAAGGAAAATCGCAAAGCCGGAAATGTAAAAGTTGCGCTGAGCGCGAAACAGGCGCATGCTGTGCTGCATCTCCACGTTTAGATGCACTTCGCCAGTGTTCTCATGGCTGGAGTACTTGCGCATCTCACGAATTGCTTCCAGAAGAAACAGCACCAACACACCCATAATGAGGAAAAAGTATAGATGCGCCTGCTGGGCCAACATGGCCAGAAATTTTGATTTGAAGAAACGGCTCCATTTGTACGGACTGGCTATGGGGAGCACCAGCAGCAAAACCACTATAATTTCTGCGTACAGAAAAGTGGCGATCAAAGTCCACACTAGACTCATTTTTGCGACTTTTTAACACAAACTTAAAGGTCTTTTTTTCAGTTTCTCTTTCTCACGTCTGTGATTTTCGATTAGTTCGCTGCAAAGATTTTTAATTTGTGACAATTAGTATGAAATATATACACGTATAGTCAAACTGTGCGGCTATTTATAAACTAGTACTGTGAATTCGGCTTACTTTAAATAGCAAACCAGCAAATAAAATACAGCTGCAAGTGATGAAATGCGTATATTTTATGCGGTCACTCGCGGCCACGTCAACTTTGCCGACAAGTTTTTTTACACAAATTGGAATGAGTTGGCAGCCCACGAAATAAGCTTGTAAACAAAAGCAAACAGCTGACAGTTGACACAGCCCTGGTTGCCAAGCAAAACGAAATGTGCTTTTGCGCCATTGATCAAATTCAGTTGGAGTTACATACAATATTAAAACAGTTCCAGTTTCAGTTACAGTTGCTAACGAAAAAATGTCCTATCAAAATTGGTTAAATTATTTGCAATCCGCTGAAAAGAATTCAATGATAAGCGGCAAGTTGCGCAAAGTTCTTTACAAGTTCCCAGACGGCCGTCAAATGGCCGAGGAGTACAGCATGGACACGGGAATGGTGCAGAGACGTGCGTGGCGCAAGTGCAAGCAGCTAATGGGTGAGCCGGAGTGGGAAATAGAGCTCGGCGAGGAGCCACGCCAGCTTAATTGGGGCGCTGGAAACAAGGGAAACTCTTCTGGCGGTGGCGATGCGGATAACTTGGCTGGATCGGAGTTCACAGTGCGCGAGAGCAATTCCGCACCGTTGCTGACCAAGCGGGTGACCAAGAAGAACATCGAGTGGCGCATACGCAACCTGCCGTATCCGCTTAATGTGTACAATGTCAGTGCCGAGCCTGAAATGCATGCGATCGTCGTGCGCACAACCAATAAGAAATACTACAAAGTTATTCCTGTACCTGATCTGGATCGATGTGGCATGCCGCCGATTCAAGCTAATATTAGCATTCATCATCAATTCAACACACTCATTATTACATACCAAAAGCCAGAAATTATGTGCGAGATGGAGGCGCAGGTTTTGTTGCTGTTAAAAAATGTGGAAACCGAGACAGACATGGATGATCTCTTGAAGGGCTTGCTGGCTAAATAAAACCCATAATATAGAATACATAAATACTAAATCTTTTAATTTAAATACATTTATCACAAACTTAAACTACTTTTGGAAACTTTCTGCCAATCCCATGTAGCTTGCCAACGACGGTGCAGATGAGCTGGTGAACATTGTATAATCAAACGACGGCAGTTCTAACGGGGTTAAGGATGGCATATCATTTTCGGAGCTTCGCTCAAGCGAGGAGTGTCCATGGAATTCTTGACTCTCCGCCTGCGGGTCGCTCATGATCATAGTCTCAACTTTGAGCTCAACTAAAGCTGGTGCCGCTGGTTTCCGCTCCACAGTCGATATGAACTTGGCATCAAAATCTTGTACGGTCTTATCAATAGCCTTTGCAACGGATTGCGCTGATCCCACGCCGTGTTCCGGCCGTAGTGGCAGCATGGGACTAGTTTCCTTGAGTTGCACAAAATCCTTCATCTTTGTAAGCCCATGCTGGGTTTTTCGCATTTCGATTTGACGTAGCTTCCGCTGAAAATCAAGCGTCAAGGTGTCTAGCACCTCCTTCGATTTGGGAAGCTGCACGTTTTTATACGCATCCTGCAGATACAGCAGCGATGTTTCTAGCGCCTTAATTGCCTCTTCGTATCGATGATGGCGCATAAATCGCTCTGAGCGGCGTTCATGAAAATGTGCCTGAAGTTAACAAAAAAAGAAACATTTCCATTATTTAAAAAACAAAGTAAATAAATAAATTTGTAATTTACCAAATTCAGCGGAGCACAATCCATGTTTTCTCTTATGTTTATGTTTACCTGCGCAGTACGCCACCTGCTTGGCAACTCTGACACACAGCTGATTATCGATAACTTAGGGTAGCCAATTATCGGGGCGGTATATTCAAACTAAGGTAAAAAATTAACTTATGTGTTTCATGCACGTATGTATATTTAATATAAAGTTAACAAATACAGTTCTGTTTACAGCGGTTTTGCAGTGGCTTCTTTATTTTCCGTGAGAGCTCGAGACGCATGCACAAACACGGGCACGTTTATACCCTAAAAAGAGTGAAATTTAATTAAAATAATCCTTGAAGTCCTTTAATAAATGTGTAAAATGCGCTTACCTGCATCTTCGCTGATCGCACGAAAGCCTTGTTCGATGTAACTGTGAATATTTTACGTTCCATGCCGAAACTGAATATCTTTAAGCTTCGCTCATTGACATTGGCCGTGAATCGTATATTCGAGAACTCTACAGGTATCGTATCAACATTCGGATAAACCGTAACACGTTTCAAAAACTCGGCAGCAATTTCCCGCTCATGCGGTCCACCTAAAACCGTTAGAATATTTTGAAAAGCATCGTAGGCCAATTGACAGCAGACCAGGCGTTTGCCTTCAAGGATTTTCTCAATCATTGGCTTAACTGGAATCTCGCGCTCCTTTTCGGCTTGCTCAGTCAAAAGAGGTTCCTTGAACACCCAATTGCAGCGACCGTTTGTGAGAGCACTACAGTACGCCAGCATTGTAGTGACATCCAAATTCAATTCCTCCGACGTGGTGGCATATTGGTCAACATCCAAATCGGGCTCTTCGAGAGATGCTGTTTGCACGCCCATTTCCTTAAGTTCATCATGTAGCGAGCTATCAATTTTGTTGGAGAAATAAAAGACTATCTGGAAAAGAATTGCATTGTGTAAAATGAAATGTAATCATTGTGTTTAGTATCTACCTTGGGGCGTTGGAACATACAGAAGTGCAACTCGCTGGCCTCCAAATAATCCTCTGCCTGATCCAGAACGCTGCGTGCGCCAAAGCTCACACATCCTTTTGCAGCGTCTTCGATGGACCTGGAATTGCGGGCTATTACCTTGATCCATTTGAGACCATTATTGGCCACAATGTCGACACGCAGAGGATTGTCACGCGATTCAAGTGGAAATACTGCATTTATATCCACAACGCCCTGCTGCAGTCGCAATGTTTTTATGAGAAATTCATAATTGACAAAGTTGCTGCTGGTTATATGATTCTCCTTCAATGTTTTCGTACGTATAACCTGCAAACAAAAAAGGATTAGTCACTTTTCCATTTGATGAACCAAATCTGACCTTCTCCAAGAATTTAAGTTCCTGCTGGATTTTCCTTTGCACTTTCGAAACACCAGCAATACCCTCGAACTCGGCCAATGCTTTCTTTAACTCATTACCAAGACTGATCTTATTGTTGGCCTCGTCATATAACTTTTCCTGTGACTCCATTCCACCTGCTGGATTTCAGTTGATAAACTTTATTTCTATTGTTGTTAGCTCATAATTCAGGGCTACAACAAAAATTTATCGATATCGTTATCGAAGTGACAGCAACTCTGCTGCGACTTCTGACAAATGCCTCCCGCATTTTATTCCATCCACTTTTTCTTCACCGGTCACGCCAAGCGGCAGCTCTGAAAATGACGCCGCCTCTTCTGATGTGAAAAAAGTTAAATCCAAACGCATCATTATTAAAATGTGTCAATTCATTGAATAAAATAGTAAAAGGTAATTATCTAAGCGCTAAGCAAGCTGAATTTAATATTATTTTAGCGTTTGCTTTGCACGAAGTATCTCCAGAAAAGCAGAAATGTCTGCTGTTTGGTCGCAATTAGAGCGTGCTAAATTAACAACTAAATGCTGCTTACTAAGCATCGTTAGGCGACACGACTATCATTACTGTGGCCTTGGTTTTCCAAAGTAGTACAAATCCACTATAAAAAGATATTGTTTTTCGTTAATGAACAATGTGCCGCATCGTTTCTAACCTCAACAATTGAAATTTTTTCCACAGCGCAATTGTGTTGGGTTGAAAAAGCGCCGCTTCAACATGTACTTGTATAATTTGACGCTGCAAAAGGGCACCGGCGTCACGCACGCGGTTCACGGCAACTTTGCAGGCGGCAAGCAGCAAGAGGTGCTGCTGTCACGTGGCAAGTCGCTGGAACTGCTGCGGCCCGATCCAAACACCGGCAAAGTCCACACGCTGATGTCAACGGAAATATTTGGCTGCATACGTGCGCTGATGGCCTTTCGTCTGACGGGCGGCACAAAAGGTTGGTTTAATATCCATTTTACTTTAAATAAGATTAGATTAGATTTCACGCACTAAACCCAATTGGGGCAACTCTTTGTGTGGTTGTCCCCAGTTTGACCTAATTGAATGTGTCTGTGTGCGATAATAATCTAACTTGGCGTCGCATTTGCCATGACCCATAACCACATGGTATGGCGAACTGAAACTTCGAGTTACAATCGACTCTAACCTTAAATCAAACTTCCATTTTCTACCTGCCTGTCTAAAATTAGACTCTTACATTTTCTCGTCTTAGATTATATCGTTGTGGGTTCAGACTCTGGTCGCATTGTTATTCTGGAGTACATTCCCAGCAAGAATGCTCTGGAGAAAGTGCACCAGGAGACCTTTGGCAAGTCTGGCTGTCGCCGCATTGTGCCGGGTCAGTACTTTGCTATTGATCCCAAAGGTCGTGCTGTGATGATTGGAGCCGTTGAGAAGCAAAAGCTGGCTTACATCATGAACCGCGATACTCAGGCACGACTCACTATATCCTCACCACTGGAAGCACACAAGTCAAACACACTGACTTATCACATGGTTGGTGTGGATGTTGGCTTTGACAATCCAATGTTTGCATGTCTGGAAATCGACTATGAGGAAGCTGACTTGGATCCATCAGGTAAGGTCACATCCCTTAACTCTTTTTATTTTGGCGCCTTTAGACTCAGTGACTGTGGTTAATACAGCAGGAATACTGTTAATACTGAGCGCTAGATAAATGTGACCACTGAACCATTGGTGTTGCTGTAATTGCCTAGGAACACTTCACTGATTTGTGGCCCACATTCAACTTACAAAATATAAAAATTTATTTTGCAGTATTAGTTCATACTTAATATTTATTTATTTTTTCTTGTTTGTTTTTGTAGGTGACGCAGCGCAGCGCACTCAACAAACGCTCACGTTTTACGAGTTGGATCTCGGTTTGAATCATGTGGTGCGCAAATACTCCGAGCCACTGGAAGAGCATGCCAACTTTTTGGTTTCTGTACCCGGTGGCAATGATGGACCTTCGGGTGTACTCATTTGCTCGGAGAACTATTTGACCTATAAGAATTTGGGCGATCAGCATGACATACGCTGTCCCATTCCGCGTCGACGCAATGATCTTGATGATCCGGAACGTGGCATGATCTTTATATGCTCTGCAACCCATCGCACCAAGAGCATGTACTTCTTCTTGCTGCAAACTGAGCAGGGGGATATCTTTAAAATTACCCTGGAGACTGATGACGATGTGGTGTCGGAGATTAAGCTCAAGTACTTTGATACTGTCCCGCCAGCTACGGCAATGTGCGTATTAAAAACTGGCTTTCTCTTCGTAGCAAGCGAATTTGGCAATCAGTAAGTAAAAGTACTGCTATTTGGATCTGTTTGGGTCTTACGAATCTGCTCCTTTTCCACAGTTATTTGTACCAAATTGCACATCTGGGCGATGACGATGATGAGCCCGAGTTCAGCTCTGCCATGCCACTGGAGGAGGGTGAAACATTCTTTTTTGCCCCACGTGCATTGAAGAATCTCGTTTTGGTCGATGAGTTGCCCTCGTTTGCACCAATTATCACCTCGCAGGTGGCCGATTTGGCAAATGAGGACACACCACAGCTGTATGTGCTTTGTGGCCGTGGTCCACGCTCCACCCTGCGTGTACTGCGTCATGGCCTGGAAGTATCAGAGATGGCCGTCTCTGAGCTCCCTGGTAATCCAAATGCCGTGTGGACTGTCAAGAAACGTGTTGATGGTGAGTTAAACAAATGCTTTTTATCTATATTTGCGCATATTTAATAAGTTTAGAATCTAAGCCTGCCTGCAATGAAATGTTTCTAATAATTCAACTGGTGCATTGATGATACAGAACACGATACCCCAAGCTAAACAATAAATAAATGATATTGCTATATATAGAATTTAATAGGTTTGTTGATATATTTAAACGTTAATCGAGGATAAACGAGGAATTAATGCAAATGGATGTATTCAAATTTGTAAATGTTTTTATGAAAAACGCAAATATCAACAATCCTAGTTCATATGCCTATATATAAACACGATCCAAAAGCCACAAGTTATCAACCACCAGTTCTCTCTTATTTCAGGCGCTTAAACACAGACGTGTGTCAACTGTTTGTTGTGTGTGACTATCGAACAGATATAAAAACAGAGTTATCCAATTGACTCTCGTATAATTCTTATAATTTACATTTGTCTTTTGTGAAGCGATAGGTAAGGCAACATTATTGCAGCTCTTAAGTCAACAGATACTACTACAAATGTGTTCTACAAATTACTACTGCTATGATCTTTTAAATTTAAGTTTTTGACATTGAACATGATGCGATTCTTTATCAACCGTGTTTCAGCTGAATTATCCATTGATTACAATTTGATAAACTGATTATTCAATGTCAACCAAAAAAATGACTTATGAATGTAGTTAATTTGAAGAGCTTTTAACTGATAAAAGTCTTTTTGTTGTTGTTTCCTACTTTTAGACGAGTTCGATGCCTATATCATTGTATCCTTCGTGAATGCCACGCTGGTTCTAAGCATTGGTGAAACCGTCGAGGAAGTAACGGATAGTGGCTTTCTGGGCACAACACCTACATTGTGCTGCGCCGCTTTGGGCGACGATGCTTTGGTCCAAGTCTATCCAGATGGCATTCGTCATATACGTTCCGATAAGCGTGTGAATGAATGGAAGGCTCCGGGCAAGAAATCCATTACCAAATGCGCTGTCAATCAACGTCAGGTGGTCATTACGCTCTCCGGTCGTGAATTGGTCTACTTTGAAATGGATCCGGTAAGCATTATATAATATATAGTCGACTAGAGAGAGTGTCCGCTCTTCCCCATTGCTCTGATGACAAAAACACGAAAAAGAACAATCATGTTGAGACACTCTGTGTCCTGCAGTGCTGAGCTATCATAAGACAATGATTTACCTTATCGCAATTCCTTTTGAACAATATACTAATCGGTAATTATTTTTCGTAGACTGGCGAATTAAACGAGTATACGGAACGTTCGGAAATGCCTGCAGAGATCATGTGCATGGCTCTGGGAACAGTGCCGGAAGGCGAGCAGCGTTCCTGGTTCTTGGCTGTCGGTCTCGCTGACAACACTGTGCGCATACTTTCTCTGGATCCCAATAATTGCCTATCGCCGTGCTCCATGCAGGCCTTACCCTCGCCAGCTGAGTCATTGTGTCTGGTCGAGATGGGACACACGGAGAGCACAACGGCTGGCGGTGTCGATGATGATGTGCCCGCTCAACGCAGCGGTGGCAGCAATAAAGGCACCATCTATCTAAATATTGGATTAAGCAATGGTGTCTTGCTGCGCACTGTATTGGATCCCGTTTCTGGCGATTTGGCGGATACGCGAACACGTTACTTGGGCTCGCGTCCAGTGAAGCTGTTCCGCATCAAGATGCAGGGCTCAGAGGCCGTTTTGGCCATGTCCAGTCGCACTTGGTTATCCTATTACCATCAGAATCGATTCCATTTAACGCCGCTGTCTTATGAGACGCTGGAGTACGCCTCAGGCTTCTCCAGCGAGCAGTGCAGTGAAGGTATTGTGGCTATTTCAACAAACACGCTGCGTATCTTGGCACTCGAGAAACTGGGCGCTGTCTTTAATCAGGTGGCTTTCCCCCTGCAGTATACGCCACGTGCCTTTGTCATACATCCAGATACGGGCCGTATGCTAATTGCTGAGACTGATCACAATGCATACACCGAGGACACGAAGAATGCGCGCAAGGAGCAAATGGCCGAGGAAATGCGCAGTGCTGCAGGCGACGAGGAACGTGAGCTGGCCAGAGAGATGGCAAATGCATTTATCAATGAGGTGCTGCCAGAGGATGTATTTTCTGCTCCCAAGGCAGGATTGGGACTGTGGGCTTCACAGATACGCTGCCTGGATGCCATGCAAGGCCAGACAATGTTCAATGTGCCGCTGACACAGAACGAAGCCATCATGTCGATGGCGTTGCTAAAGTTCTCGATTGCGGCAGATGGTCGCTACTATTTGGCAGTGGGTATCGCCAAGGATTTACAGCTTAATCCACGCATATCTCAGGGCGGATGCATTGATGTCTACAAGATTGATCCAACCTGCACAAGTCTGGAGTTTCTGCATCGCACAGAGATTGACGAGATTCCCGGCGCACTGTGTGGATTCCAGGGTCGCTTATTAGCAGGCTGTGGCCGCATGCTGCGTATCTATGATCTGGGCAAGAAGAAGATGCTGCGCAAGTGCGAGAACAAACACATTCCCTACCAGATTGTCAACATTCAAGCTATGGGTCATCGTGTCTATGTCTCGGATGTCCAAGAGTCTGTATTCTTTATTCGCTATCGTCGCGCCGAGAATCAGCTCATCATATTTGCGGATGACACGCATCCTCGCTGGGTGACAGCCACTACATTGCTGGATTACGATACCATTGCCATAGCTGACAAGTTTGGCAACCTGAGTATTCAACGATTGCCGCATTCGGTGACGGATGATGTGGACGAAGATCCAACAGGCACCAAGTCTTTATGGGATCGTGGTCTGTTGTCGGGAGCCTCGCAAAAGTCTGAGAATATTTGCTCTTTCCATGTGGGCGAGATTATCATGTCGCTGCAGAAGGCTACGCTCATTCCTGGCGGTTCTGAGGCTCTCATCTATTCCACATTGAGTGGAACTGTTGGCGCCTTTGTACCGTTTACTAGTCGCGAGGATTATGACTTTTTCCAGCACCTGGAGATGCATATGCGCAATGAGAATCCACCCTTATGCGGTCGGGATCATCTCAGCTACCGCAGCTCCTACTACCCGGTGAAAAATGTCCTCGACGGCGACTTGTGCGAGCAGTATTTATCCATTGATGCAGGAAAGCAGAAGAGCATTGCCGGCGACATGTTCCGCACACCGAATCAAATCTGCAAGAAACTGGAAGACATACGCACTCGCTATGCATTCTAAACAGGTAAGCAGACTCTTCTAAGTATTACGTGGGAAATGAAATTAGTTGATTCTATGATGAGACAGCATTTACCTTGGGACACCTATGAAATGTACCTTGATTAGTGTAAACGTTTTTAAACTGAAAAAATATGAAGAAATGGGGAAATTTTTTCTGAATTGTATGCAACTGTTTAATCTCATATTTATTATTCTTTGCTATTTGCAGTTACACTTTGGATATGCGGAGAGCGTTACGTGTAACATTTGTATACAGTTTATAAGGTGAGCTTAAGTTTCCTTTTAAATTTAGTGATATGTTTTTCGTGATGAGATAAGTTTTTACCTTGGGACACCTATGAAATAACTTGATTAGTGTAAATTCGTTGATGCTGAAATAAAAATCAAAGTTTTTTCTAAACCAATTTTAAACAAATAACTCACATATTTCCATATTGAATCAATTACAGCACTATTAACAACCTGGGAATTGTGGATCTCTCATGTGCTCCCCTTCAAAAAGCAAAAAGGTAAGAAATAAATGATTAGATGATCAAGATATTAATAAAACAGTTTACTATGATGTTTTTACATATGTTAGACTAATGAAATAATTTGATTGAAAATTAATAACTGAGTTTTTTATTTAATAATAATATGCTCAAAAGAGTTTTATAAATTTCTAAATAGTTTCCTGTCTTCTATTTGCAGTTGCTCTTTTGGGTGTGATTCCGGGTTTCTAAATATATTTTACATACTAGGTAAATATTGCGAGCAAATGATAATTACATTCATTTACTAATAGTATTCTCTTTTTTGCTTGCAGCTTAAATATGTAATTGGTAATCTTTAGCCATAGATTGCACATTAATACAACATACACAACCACTAAATGACTGCCTATTTATATTAGACTTAATTGTATCACAAATTAACCACGTTTGTGTTGCATCTCTTATTTAATTATGTTAATTAAGTCCCCCACCTCTCACTCCCCTCACAATGTAGTTTAAGCAACATTTCTAAATAAAAACAAATAAAGAAGAACAAATAAGCCAAGTGGATTTGAAAATGACTTGTTCTTGATACGACTGATGAATGTCTGAGCGCTGTGTGTGTGTGGTAAAAAGTTGTGGCATGTTATTGGCCTTGTTACCGTTATGGCAACCAGAATATTTGCCTAACCGTCTCGTTTTCTCCAGAGACTTTGGTATGTGCGCAAACCAAATTGTTGTAATTTGTTATGTACAGAGTTATAAGCACAGTAGTTATGCAAATTACGATCATTGCCTCAGCCTTCATTTCTAGCTGCTCTGGCTGATGGTGGTCGTGTTGCCAAACAGGCTAGAAACGAGCATCCGCTAAGTGCTGCACTTGCTGCGGCAGAGGAAGGAAGGAAGAGGGAGCGGGGAGGAGGAGATCTTCTCGGCTGGCGCTGTGCCAGCTGGTTAAACGATTTATTAACTTCATTTCTAGATCATTAGATCGCATAACACGGACATTCATCACTTGCTTTTTTGCACTTTTTGCTGCACATTTCGAGATCGCGAGCAACACGCAACTCTCGATGCTGTTGCTGCTGCAACAACAACAAAAACAACAATATGAAGTAGCAATCTCTAGGCTGCATCTCTACGCATGCAATTCACGCCAGTTGCAGCTGCAGTCTGGTCGAGTCGATCGCGCCGCCGATAAGAACAATCAACGCTTGGCGCAAACACTTGGCACTTGTTGCATGCACCCAGCACCCAGTTCAGATCCCTACAAGAATCACGCCCACTTTCTTCTGCTCTTCGCCAGCGCCTGGAAGCTGTTTCCACTGCGCTTTGGAATGCGTTCAAGGAGGCCTCTCCTCTCTCCTCTTCTTTTCTCTTTGTGTAGATGCCCAGCTGCAGATAAGGCTGGAACCTTTGTTTGGTTTTGTTGTGGGGCGTTGTTGCTATTATCAGTGGACCACGATCATCGATCTGGGCATCAGAATCAGAGTCCCCAGCATTGCAAATGCAGATGCTTATCGGAAATGCCTCGCGTGATAAAATTTCGCATGAAACGCGCGCTCCACACTTGGAAATGGACTTGGACCTGGATGTGGATGTGGACCTGGAAATGGGTGTTAACGCAGCAACTTTTCAGCTGTCTTTGGCTCTTAGCACTTGAGACTAACTTACTTGCGTGTAAGAATTTTTCTGTGAATTCGCGCTGAGATTTTAATCAGATAGATGTGTCTGAACATGGAGACCTGGAGCTGAGACGGAGACTCTGCCTCGGGGCCGACACTTTCGCCTTTGTGAATTAAATGCTCATTTTCCAGACCGTTGTTGAAGCCGAGGCACATTTTCCAGTCACGTCGTTTCACAGTTAGCAACTTTATTAAAACTAACGGCATGCCAAATAATTAAAACGCAGCGCACAAAAACCAAAAAAAAAGCGAGGAATTGCAAATTGCGAGACATGTAATAAATAGAATCATCAGCTTGCCAAGCAGTCAGAGAGACAGACGGTCAGCCGACCAACTGACCAGACAGCTAAAGTCAGGGTCTCGGTCTGGGGCTGTCTTACCATCATCATCATCATCATCATCTTCACCATCATAATCATCCCCAGCAGCATCATTATTTTAATTCACTTAGCAGCTTTGTAAGTTGGTTTTTAGGCTCTCGGCCAAGTCGCAATCGCACAGCTGTGAGCCGGTTACGGAACGCCTGACAAACCAATTATAAAGCGTGGATTCTGATGTGCACGTGTTGGGAATAGTCACTTAACACTGCCAGAGGAGAAGAACGAGATGATAACACAGAGTGGACGGAGCTGCTCTATCATATTTAGCTTTTAAGCGGATCAGGAATTTCAGGTAGCCGTCGGTCTACTTTGCCCTGCCTTGAGTTGATCTTGAAGTAATTAGATTCTTTAAAAATAATATAATGATAATTTCCAGTTATTTTCGAATCAGTTAATCCTAGAAATGTCATAAAAATTAAAAGGTAATTGTAGTGTAAAGGTAGAACATTTTTTAATATTTAATCTAAATAAAATGACAGATAGTATTCCTAATTTATATGCATATTTATTTTTTTTAAAAAAGAAAATATAAAGATTTTGAAATTTCTTGATTATTAAGTATTTGTTCCTTTTTTATTGCATGATTAAAATAAATTATATTTATTATAAAAGTTCAGTAAGGGTTTACTTTGGTCATATAAACATATAAGGCAGTTCAGTACTGTTTTTAAAAGACTTCATTAAAAAGATTTAAATGAAAAAATGGGATGTTGATGAAATTGTAAGATTAATATGTAAAATAACCTTTAGAAAGGGTTAAATTGTAGAAGAAATTTAATGCTGTAAAGAAGAAAAGAAAGTGCTAGGAAATTAAGGATAAAAACTCCTTGAAAGGGACTCAGTTACATACTTACAATCTGAAATATAATGTAAGAAAGAAACAGAAACAGGTTATGAATTGTGTATTAAGCGGTATTACAAGTCGAAAGTTAAGAGAAGAACCCTAAGTTAAATATAATTATAATTACGAGCTGAGAAAAGAGTAAAGAGTGAAGAGTGAAGAGTAAGGCGTATAGTCAGCCAGACATGAAGATATCAATTCGCTTTGCTTGATTCACACCAGAGACGGACCCTAGACAGTCTCTGCGGTCTCCGCTGTAGGGTCTGCACAGAGACAACAACAACAGCAATCATATAATTGCTGACTGCCAACTGGGAAGAATGACACACAACCACATGAGAGTGAGGGGGAGAGCGCACGAGAGGGAGAGAGAGAGCTTTCGCATCCAATTCTTAAGTGAAGATTGCTGTCAGCAATCTTTCGTGGCCAGTTAAAAGTACTTATCTACCTTATATACGATGTATTAAAGTATATATATGTATGTATATATGTGCTTGCATGCTTGACTCTACTTTATTGTGCTTTGCTTTGTTTGGCTTTGGGAGTCTGACCCCATTCAATGTCATTAACTTGGCCCAAGGTCTGTTTGTTTTTGAGCGCTTTGGCAATTTTCGCATAATTGCCTGAAAATTATGAAATGTGACGAGGGGCAGGCAGCAACCTGCCTGCGATCTGTGGCAACTTGTGGCCAGATCGCCCACTGAACTCAGTTGAACTGCTCAAGTTGTCAGCAGCTCGTCGTCGTCTCCATCTGTTGCCAAGTCTCTGACTCAGATTCTGAACCTCAATGGGAGCCGCGCCCCACGGCGATGTCTTCATGTGCCACAAACGACGACAAACTGTTCAGGTCCAACTGCGACTCCAACTCAAGAATAAACGTTTCAGTCACTTAGTCAACAATCTGTTGCATCTAATTGTGTTTGCAACAAATTACTCAATTCCGTGATAGCAGATGGATATCATCAGGCCACAAGATTGCCGATAATCTCTCGCCATCTCCTTCTATTTAGCACTGTCCGTCTCTGTCTTGGCCGCTCAGTCAACAGGTTTGACATAATTTTCACTTTAGTTTGTTTTTAAAGGCACAAATTTGCACGCAGATGACGACGATGCGTTTGTTCTTGAGAGAGTAACTCAATCAAAAATGCTTTATCTCCGAGCTCTGCATCTCTGCATCCCTGCATCTTTGTCTCAGGAGGCAGAAGGGGCACTTTAGTGGGCGTGGCACACTTCCGCAAGCAATTTGCTGCGGTTCTTGGGCGGCAGCGGGCCATAATGGAACATTTTAATGCTGAAACCGATGATTAAAATCAAAGGCATAAAAACGAAGGAGGCAAGGGGAAGGGGGGAGGGGGTGGGGTAAGAAGGGAGTGTGGGGAGGGGAGAGGAGAGGAGAGGATGCTGTGGTGCCACCACCACGTTGAGATGTCGAGAACGCAGTCGCAATTGCAGTTGCAACTTGCCAGATAAATACGTTGATCAGTCGCACAGATCATCAACACGAACATGCCACAACAGCAACAACAACAACTGGCAACAGCAACAACAACAACAACAACAGGAGCAGCATCAACAACAACTGGCAACGAGGCAACTGAGACACGTCAGCAAACGGGCCATAAAAACGGGAGCAGCATGCAACATAATTGAAAGCAATTTGCGGCTGACTGACTGTGTCCAAGGTGAGGTGAGGAGTGCAGAGGGAAGGGGCGAGCGAGGGGAGGGAGGGGAGGAAGGGGCTGCCTGATGAGCTGCACCGGGAAGCGAGCGTCAGCATAAACATTACATTGATTGCCATTGCCTGCCTCACACACACACACACTTACACACACACACACCCTGCCACACACGTGTTGTTTGTCAATGAAGTTGGCGCTTCTTCAGCTGTTCTTGCAACTGCCAAGCTGAATGGGAAGGGAAGGGAAGGGGGCAAGTGAAAGAGGTACACAAGTCAGCAATGAACGGAAGTCACTTAGTTCCGGCTGCCGTTGATCAGATGCATCTGCACCTGAACACACACATTTGATGCCCCAAGCAGCACCTTCTCCACCCCGTCCCTCCTCTCCCTTGCCCATTCGCCACATTTGTTTGTTACGCAATCGTGCAACGCCTTTCATTTGCATCTGTGGCCCAACAATCTTTGCTTCTTTTGCCACTCAAGTGAGTGTAGTGAGTGTAATTGCAAACAGCTGAGACACATCTGTTGCAAGTTTATTTCGATACTTGGTCGATTCACAAAATTAGATAAGATTGCTGGGGAATTGCTCAATAGCAAAAATGTGAAAAGTCAATGATCATTAGCACAGCTTTGGAATGGAAATATTAATGTGGGGAGGTGACAAATTGGGGTTAGTTTCATACGATTCTTTATTAATTAAATATTATTTAGACACATGACCAAAATTGATCTGTAGATGAAAGGGTTTAATCAATCTACATTATTATGTATTTAATTTATTATTTAATTTAATTGTCAAATTATTTTTAAGACGTCTTGCAGCTGAGACTTTTATCCAACGAATGTGAAGGTTGACTCCCAAGGGGTCATTTCGCTTAAGTCAAGCTTTGTTTGTGCAATGGGGGCTAGATGGGGGTCTGATATACTATATAGTTACATATACATATATAAATTTATATACACAGATGTGGCACACACACACATATCAAAATCATGCAATATGCGATATAAAGCAACTTCCTACAGCTGTTGAAACTCTGCGAGCAGCCGGCCAAGTGCGTTGAGTTGTTGTTGTTGTTGTTGTGCAAAACAATGAATGAATCGCGTTGTTGTTGTTGTTGTTGGAGTTTATCAAGTTGAAATTGCACAGTTGGTTGACTGCTGCCACAACAAACAACAAGCGCAATAAAAAGCACTCAGAGTTGGAGATGGGGTTTGGTTCCGTAGTTCCTTGCACCCATTTTTTGAACTACTGATTCGGATCGGAACTACAGTCAATTTAGAAAGTTAGGAGATCAGTTATTAAAATTAACTTAATATTTAAATTAAAAACGATCATTCTGAAATACGTAGTCTAAATGGAAAGTGAATAAATGAATTTCACTAAATGCTATATAAGATAAAATGTGAAAACGGGAACAGGCCTGAATAATTTTTAATAATATGATATAACATTTGTAAAATTTATTAGATCATCAGTAAAGTTTCAGCTAGACTTTAATTTTCTTTCCTTGTCTTAATATATTTATTATTTATTTAATATTTAATTCATATAATTTTATTTAATATTTAACTAATATAAGTTTAGGTCGAACTACTGATATCTTTTCAGTTGAAATATTTTATCTTGAAGTTCGTTTTATAAAGCCAAAGCTGAATTTATTACGTTGATAAGACAGACAGAATTAAGATATTTGATTTAGAGATGACCAAATCATTGATTAGCATCTAAAATCCAATTGAGCTACTGGTTCCGCCTTGATCGACAACGATCGCTTGAAGTCGGAGCTGGCAAGTGGTTCACTTTGGGGCAGGCTCCAACCCTGAGGCAAGCGTTTCACTGTCAGAGACGGCAACGCACAAGGCAAACAAGAGGCGGCACAGTGTGTGTGTTTGTGTGTGTGTGGGCATGGCCAGGCGGCGGGCAGAGGTCGGAGGAGGGGAAGCAATTGGGCAGGCAGCTGTTGTTTATAGCAAATCGCTCATACGCCTCGTTGTGCGACCAAGCGTTGCAAATAGTTTAGCTTGTGTGAGTGTGAGAGAGTATGCGACTGTGTGTGTGTGTGTGTGTGAATGTGATCAGTCAGCTCACCCACACAGCGACAATTCAAGTGCAGTGCTCATCAATAAAGTGAAATTTGTGTTGAATTTGGCGGCTGTGGGGCGAGCAGCCTTGTTGTTGTTGTTATTGTTGTTGTTGTTGCTGTGCTTTGATGGACACATGCATGGGGCATATGCTACACATATACATATACAGATTGTGCACATATATGTGGGCTTGTAAGTCTGTACATATGACAAGCAGCAGCTGAGGCAGCAATCGGACGCACGTGTTCATTTTCATTTGGCGCAGAGAGAACCCAACGATAAACAGCCGCAGTAGCAACAACAACAGCAGCAGCAACAACAACAGCAGCGACAATTGCCAAGCAGAATCTTTGTAGACGCTGACGGAGACGTAGACAAGGAGGAGGTGGGGGAGGGGGAGAAGACGAAACGTTGACGACGTTCAACTGCGGAAATTATTCATTCAAGTGCTGTTGCTTTTTCTGTTGTTGCTGTTGTTGTTGCTGCTGCCGCTTAAAACTGCCAGTGCCACAGCCACTGCCTCTGCTTGGCTTGGCTGCTTCTCTGTGTGTGTGATGAACAGCAACAAATACTAAAAAAAGAGCAGCAGTAAGCGAGGAAAGAAAGAAGCAGCACAATTTGAAATTCATACAAATTGCAAGCGGGGCAGCGTAACAACAGCAACAACAACAGCAGCAACAACAACAACAGCAACAACAACAACAGCAAACACAATAGCCACATGCGGGGGCAGCTGGGCCTGAAGCAGCCACCCAAGCAGCGCCAACATGTCCGGCTACAACAGCAACAACAACAACAACAACAACAACAACAGCAACAACAACTACAAAGGCTGTCCATCAGAAAGGCAGCGAAGCGCAACAATTGTTGAAAATCTAAGGCTCCAAATGATATTTATTGTTTTCGTTGTCGTGTTTTAGTTTTTGTTGGTTAAAACCATTTCATTTGACTGGCAAATGCCAAAATAATTGTCTCACATTGCATAACAACAACAAAAAAAAACAATAAAAATAAGGCAGCAAACAATGTGGCCAAAATGAAAGCTCAGCTTTCACCCGAGGCGAGGCTGGGGCCTTGGGTTCAAAGCTAAAGCTAAAGCTAAAGCTGAAGTTGAGGTGCCAGTGTGATCCATCAGCAGCTGCGGATCAAAGACAATAAAACAAAAGAAGCAACTAAACAAAACAAAAAAAAAATCCCCCAAAAACAATTCCAACAAAAGACAAAAAAAGCCGAAAACCCAAATCGACATCAGCTCAGTTCAGTTGAAGTTAAATTTGAGCTCGGCTCACAGGTGTGCACAATCAATCAACATGAGATCCCATTAAAGCGGCTGTAACAATGACTACGATAATCACGCTGCCGCTGCCGCTGCCGCAGTCGACGTCGCTGTCGCCGTCGCAGTCGCAGTCGGTGGCAGATTGGGGGCCACGCACTTTGCGGTTGATTCCAAGTCCACGCAACAAGCGCGTTGATGGCTTCAACATGAACAGCGCATAGTCCGATGATTGTGTGTCCATTTCTGGACAGACCACCACAATGCTAATGTTAAATCTAATGTTAATGGTGGGGATGGGGAAGGTGGTGGTGCGACCAGTGCTGCTGTCTTTGGGGGGAGGCGAGTGGAGCTTAACTATTGTCTACCGCCCGTTGATTGCTGTAACATTCCACACTTAATTTGATATTCCACATGATGAACTTTATCGCATTTTGACTATTGATCAAAGGAATTATTAATTGGCTTGCGAGCCGTTAATTTGGCTTTTTGAAATCCCCAAAATGAATGGTTGTTCTTTACTAAAAACTTTTAAATAGTGTTATTAAGAATTATTTATTGAAATAATCCAAAAAAAATTAAAATTGTATTTGGATTCGATAACTTGGCATTAAAAAGATCGCTGTAGAAATGTGTATCTGATTTTATCTAATAAAAATAATAATAATTTTATAACAATACCGATTATTGATTAAACCTATTGGTTACTTTTTTTTATGTGCAAACTAAGAATATTATTTCAAATCGTTGCTTAATTTGACTGACTTTTATTTACTTAGATAAACCTAAAGAAAAGTCCGAGCTCCAAAATAAAAAAGTTTATTCTTATTAATCAGAACATTACTCTTAAAAATATAGTAATTACCACTGAAACTATTAATCAGAAAATTCTATACATTTTTTAGACACATTTTTCGTAGCCAGAAATCGAGTTAACTTTTCCCAGAGCCCATTTGCCATATGAGTCCAATCAAGTGAGCAAAGTCAATATTGTCGCAACGTTGAACAATTTTAATTGGATATTGGTCGTAGGCTCCATTCCAAGTCGCCGCAAAAGCCACAACTCAGCGGGACAATCCGACAGGCGGACAGATAGACAGACAGACGGACAGACAGACGGACAGAGAGACCGACAAGTGCGACTGGTCATATATATATTTCTTAACGCTAAGCGAAATTAACATATGAATAAGTTTTGGGTGTTACATTCAACATATGAGTATGAGTGCGAGTGTGAATGTGTGTGTATGAGTGTGTGTGAGTGTGTGTGTGTGTGAGTGTGTGTGAGTGGTGCGTGTGGCTTGTGCGTCTTGGCTGGAAGTTGAAGGCGGCGGCAGGCATCAAAGCCGACCACACCAAGTGCCGCAAACAGCCGCAACATGTGCAACTGAAACTGAGCTAAAATTGGAGGTCACGTAGTTGTCCGGGCAACCATGCAACGCCTTCATTTGGGCCTGCAACACAGCCACACAGCGCAACATAGTGCGGCATATAAATTACACAATGCAACGCGACGCGACGCGTCGGCTGTAAACGAAACCCAAAGTTAAAGCCAACGAATCGAATTGTTGCCAAACCGAAACAGAAAGAGGCAAGTGAAACCCTGTAAATGCAATGAAATGGTTTTTAACTTTTGCAATTTTTCAACCGAGAAACAACAACAAAAAAAAAATGAAGAGAAAAACTAAAAAACTTAAAGACACAAGGCGTCGGCATGGCAATAATATGGTTTTTGATGTTTAAACAAGGTCAACAGTTGAGTTTGGGATTGGGTTTGGTTTCATCTCTTGGCTCTTGGCGCTGCCTTCAAAGGTCTCCGATGAGCAAACAAAGCGCAGCTCGAGACCCAAGAGATCGTCTTCAAGTTGGCCCCTGGCCCCTTGTCGACCCACGGATCCATGGACTCATGGATTCATGGACCAAGCAACCATTCGACATCCCAGCAATAACCATAATGCGACGCTTCACGCAATTTTTGAAGCTTGAATTCGCTTTAAAAGTTCGAAAGGTTTTCAGGCAATCGAATATGGAATGCTTTTTGGCTTATTTACTTTACCTGCTGGCCCTGTTGGTCTTTGGGTTGGAGTTTGAGTTTGAGTTTAAGTTCGTTCTGCTCCGCATCATTCATTCACTCATTCACTCATTCATTCACTTGGCCCGGTCGGGGTCCGCGGCCTTTGATTGCTTTTTCGGCGCTGGGGCAATAAGCGATTTGACATGCTTGGATTTGCATGCATTAAAAGCGAGTACAAAGAGAAAAGACTTCAGATCGGGGACTACAAGTAGTTTATTTATTAACTATGGGATCCGTGAGCACCCCAGAGAGTTATGATTGCGTATGTGTAGATTGTGAAAGCTTACAGGCATGAGAATGCTGGGCTCAATGCAGAAATCTTTACTAGATTGATTAAATCTTAAGATTTTGTTTAGAGCAATTGAAAATCATATAAACAATGTCTCTAATCACTCTAGGAACAGTAAAAATGAAATATATTATTTCTTAAGACATCGAATGTAAGTCTTATGCTAATGATTTTTTATGTAGAGTCTACAGTGTAGATTAGTTTTAGAAAAAAATTGCAACGATATTGATCTAAAAGTATAGTAAATACTTTATTTTTGTAAAACTGGAGTTTAAGACTAGAAGAGAATTGAATCAAAGAGTCTGAGTATTAGCTTCGGCGTTTTTAATAATACTATTTTAATACTTTTTAGAAACGGAAAGACTTTACAGAAGAGCTAAAAAGGGAATGATATAAAGTCTAAAATCTTACTAAAATTAAGAAAGGGGAGATTACTTTAAATAATAAGTATTTCGTTAGGCTTTACAGCTTTTAAAAGCTGTAGATATTCGAATTAAATTATATACTTTGTATTTTCAGAGTGCCAGCTAAAACTGCAGGGAGCTGTTATTAACATGCTGTTGACGTCAGGCTGTAAACGTCGCACTGTTAGCGTCACACTGTTAACGTCACATTTAAATAATATATTTTAGATATAGCGATCTTTGTGCAAGAAAAGACTTCGTTTCAAGGTAATCAAAAACAAACTCGCCGCAGCAACCACATTTGCCATCCTCTTCCTTTTTCTTTCTCTTCGCTTTCCCTTTCCCTATCCAAATTCCATTTCTTTACAAATGAAATTGATCAAAGGCCTGGGAACTGTGAACTGTTTGTATACGATATGTTTTAGTACATACATATAGTATGAGTATAATATAGTGGACGCTCTTTATGTGTGCGATCGACGCGTCGTCGGGGCAGTGTATCAAAAAGTATAAGTTTTATTGACTGCGGATGCAGTTCATAAACAATGCTTTGCCGTAAAGATTGCCACGATCGTGGAACGTAGCACGGTGGTGCTGTTGGTGGTGCTATTGGCGGTGGTGCTGCTGCTGCTTCGGAAGCTGTAGGCGCAATGTGGAGCGCATCTGTTACATGTTAATGCGCACCAAGGCGAAATATCCACAGTCGAAAAAGATACAGATACAGATACAAATATATCTAGATACAAACTCGTATTCAGATGTGTGTTTGTATAGGAAAGAAATTTGTGCGATCGCTGGGAATACTCGAGTATTTGTATTTATGAAATCAAACATAAGGTACGGCATTCGATCGTCTGTTGCACATTTGGCACACATGACAGCCGCATGCTTCACAAAGTTCCCCCCAGTTTCCCCTTCGCCCCATTCCATTTTTTTCGGAAAATAACCAAAAAGGGGGAGGCAGCTGAGGTAAAGCAGCAAACCACACACAGGCGGGAGGAGAATGACGAGAAGGAGACAGTGGAAGAGTGGAAAAAAAGGGAACATTTTTACGCATTTCCAGTTAAATCGGAAGTGGAAATCACGACGTGGCAAGAGGTTCCCCCCACACGCCCCCCCCCCAATGAAGAGAGCGTGCCACGATTATCACGCTATTTCTGTCAACCCAGGAAGGGGATGGAGGGGGGAGTACTGAACAGTAGTTCCCACATGTCAGCCTCAGCTGTTGTCTACTCAGAAAAGGGGAAGGGGGTAAGAGGTGTGGCAGAGGGGGAGGGGGAGCAGATGAGCTGCTAATGATGCCAACGGGTTAAATGCGTTGCGATCTATTTCGAGTTTTGTTCTTTGCTTTTTTCTCAACATATTTTCCTTACGTTTCCATTTTTTTTTATATTTTTCCAAGTGTTGCCCAATAATTTAGCTTTGTTTATGGGTTTTTGATATTACCCACGTGTCATATTTTATGTGCGCACGGGGAACTGAGAGCGTGAGGGAGGAAGGGCGGGGATAGGATGCCTTAAATTTAAAAAAGTGAACTATGAAAATATTTTGATAGTTCTTTGACACTTTGTGCTGCTTTGGGATGCCAACTCAATGCCGACAACGTTAACGACAACGGCGACGACTCTTGGCCAATTTTCTAGCAGTCAAATGCATTTTGACACAAAACTGACATTTAACAAACTTGCCAGCCATGTTAAGACTGCAACAGCAACAACGTTTAAGACAAGTGCATATAAAACACGCCCAGTTGACAGTCGGCAACAACAGCAACGGCAACAACGACAACAAGTGCGTCAATGCGATGCGACAAGCACCAAAATGGTCAGCACTTTGGGTGAACAGTTGCCAATTGGCAGTTGCCAGTTAGCCAGTTTGCCAGCTGGCAGCAGCATTCTGCCAACTCGATCTGGCCATATGTGTTGCCGTTGCCTTTAAAAGGCCATTCGACCGATATTTGACATTTTTCAGCGACCACCTCACGCTTTTTGGGCCTTGCCTCACCAACATGCCAGCTGCTGTTGTGTCTTGCCACCAATCGTTGCCAGTTCATAACTCCTTTTGCCGCAAGCACCTTTCACGCAGTTATTCATACCTCAACTGGCCATAAATTCCAGTCGAAGTGCTTTTCAATTTGAAAAGAAAGTGAATCTAGATTCTAGATGTTTAATTTAGATTTTCACTATTTAAGTTTTGTAATTTTTGAAATGTAGTTGAATATACAGTCGAACTTCCCTTACTCAAATCATCATTATCCAAAGAAATGGTTCGAGTTATGGAGATATTCGACTTATGGAGTTATTTTTCTTAAGTTCATAATTTTACTGCCACTCATTTAGCTCGAGCTAGAGAGAAATTCGAGTTATAGAAGTTTGAGCTATGGAAGTTCCACTATATTATCATTTTATATTTTTATAATAATTTTTAAGGATTTTTATTACCATAACTTTATTTAATTTGTACTGATATCCATCTAGACTAGCGTCTTAATAAGAATTGGATATTCAAACTTTATCTGTTTATAAAGTAGAGAAAATAATGCTTATCTTCAATTTGGTGAAATTTAAAAAAAAATTTTATTTTGTTATAGTTGGTATAAAAAATCTGTGAGCTTAACTGAACAAACTAATAATCTTTACAACATACAATCTACTTTATAGATTGAATACGTTTAATTTTGAGAGAACATTTCTCACATAAGACACATAACTTGCTCAACTCTTAACTAATCAGTTTTCTACGCAAGCAGTTCTTGAATGAACCCAAAGTAACTTCATTGATAAACACAACAGCAAAGAAGCCGTAGCTTATTTAATGAGCTGGTTTATAAATAGAAAGCAAGTCTAGCCGAGCCAAAGAATGTGCGAGACTTGGCTGAAAGTCTAGTCCGCAGTTAGACACAACACGAGAGTGTGTGTGTGTGTGGTGTGTGTGAGTGTGTGTGACTTTTCTAATTGTCATGCAAGAGGCAGCTCCGGATGTCAACGTCGTCGTCGTCGTCGTCGTTGTTGTTGTTGTTGTTGTGGCTCTGGTTGTGCGTGCCTTGTAGCCACAATCCCAATGTGGTCTTTGGCCAAAACACTGATCGGTGGCTTGTTAGCTTGTCTGGTGCCTCTACTCGTAAAGGGGGCTGAGACTGGGTCTGGTTCCACCTCTGGGTCTGATTTGAATGCGCATTTGGTTTGTCGCACCATTTCGGCTCATGTTATTTTATGTACTCGTATTTTGTGGTCATAAGCTTGTTGTCCATTTGATTGGCGGCCCATAAACAAATCGTCGCGCAATTACCGCCAAACAACAGCGACGACATGAGGCGACAACTACCCCACCACACCCCACCCCAGAAATCCACTCTCCCCTCGCCATCCTACTATCAATTGTGAGTTATAATTAGCAGCAGGAAATTGACCAGCCATTCTCGGGATAGAGTCGCATAATTGAATTTCATTTGCCCCTAGCGGAGGGTGGTGGCGAGCGGGGAAGCGGGGGAATGAATGTGGGTGTGGGTGAGTGGATAGTGGGTGTGAATGTGGATAGTGGGTGTGCCACAGCGACACAGTCTCGATGAGCGTTATGTGATAAATTTGGCACGTTGTTGCCATGACATGACCCTTACCAACTCTTGCCATGTCGTCGTGAAGGAAGGTGCAAAATATGATTTACTCGATGCCAAAATGAAGATAACAAACAGCAGGCAACCTGGCAACAAGTCGTGTCGTGCTCGGCGCATTTACAATGCAGGTGACAAATCTTGGTTAGCCAATGTACATACATATATAAAGGCAACAACACCTGCAATCACAATTGCAACACCAGCAGCTGCCGCAGTCGCAGCCACAACAGCAACAACAACAGCCAGCTTCAAGACTCTGATTGAACTGCTTTTTAAAGAGATTTATTTCTATCAAATATTGTAAATAATATTACACCTTATTTTTTGTTTATTATTTTCATTAAACAAATATTTATATTACGATATTTTCAATTATTTTGTCATAATTAACAAGATTTTTGATACTAAGTATTCACTTTGTGGGTTAATAAGACCGATGTGATTCATTTTTATAATAAGTTACATTTTGCTTATACAAATTTTCCTCCTACGCGTTTCAGCGACATTTTTCGCCTTCCTCAGGGAGTCTGGATTAAATAAAATTATTTATATGTGTTTACATTACACGAAACAATTCTACAAAGAAACACTTAAAATACATACATTTCAAACTTAGTGGTTAACATTCTTTCTGTGTGGTGTCGTCCATTCCTATCCTATTATTGCACTGTCCTTTCTGGTTCATCGTCAATTGTTTACTTAATTTAGTTTTAATTTTATTTCTGCCGCTTATATGAGTTTTGAAAATCAACTACGATAAAGAAATTCCAGTGAGTTGAAGATTTTTCATGAAAATTGATTTAATAAACTCCAAAAAATGATCGGGTTTTGACAAAGTTCTGACTGTTGAAAAAGTGTCAAGGGGTTAATATGGCAAAAGTGTATGCCAGTATCAAGAGTCACATCTCCATCTCCATTTTCTCAAGTCATTGCACTTCTTTTAATACCGAATCACCTGCCAACATCAATTGAATGCTGTTTAGCATTCCCACAACTTGCACCGTTGCCACAATAGTTTTCCCCCTCGCCTGCCTCGCAGACAGCTTGATCAGCGAGTACTTTTGGCAATTAGGCAGGCAGCCGCCTTGGGACTTGACGGCCCTTTTTGTGGCGTGACGAGAGAAGAGTAGATATGCAAATATTTGCTTAGTCAAGAGTTGAGCCAAAGACACTTAAAGTGTCAGAACTTTTGACAGATGCCGCCCACTCGCCCTCTGCTAGTGGAAGTGGCAGGCCACGCCCACACACGCATTAACAAGAGCGCCAAATTAAGCCATAAATTTAGCCAGCGCAGACCACCAGCTACGTGTGCGAGAGAGAGAGAGGGAGAGAGAGAGGGGGAAACTGACAACTGGAGAGTAACAGCAGGAGCTGGCACAAAAGTTGTCTGTGTGCCACACGAGGCAAGTTGCAGCAGCTGAGTTGGAGCTGCAACTCAGCTCGTTTAATAAAAAAATTCTAATTTAATTAGTCTTCAAGTGAAGAAGTAATATTTGTACAATCTGGTGGATTTTCGCAGCTGCAAAGCAGGAAAGAGCCCAAGGAAGTGGGATGTGCATGTGGATGGATGGATGGATGTGGATGCAGTTGTTGTTGTTGTTGTTGTTGTTGTTGTTGTTGCTGCTGTTGATGATATGAAAATATGAGCAGCAAGTGGGCTGCTGTCCAACTGGCAACTGGCAACTGGCTGCAGCCACATCTGCATTCCAGACGAGTCAGCAACAGACTCAGACCATGTGGGATTCAGACGACGACGATGCCACTTAACTTGTGGCAGGGACTCAGCTCAATTGCTGCTGCTGCAGCAATGCGTCTGCAACTGTCGCTGCTGCGTCGGCGTTCACAAGATGCACTCTTGATTGGCTGCGGCTTGGCGACGCCTCCGTTTTGTCAGCGCGGTCGCGACCCCCAGTGGCATCAACGGCATCGCTGGCATCGCGTGTGACATTGCTGCAACTTCTCTGCTGCTGCTGCAACTACAACTGCAACTGCAACACAGCAACTGCACCACATTCATTAGCAGCCGTTAAATGTTCACTTAATCATTTCGTCTGTCTCGTTCAGTGCTCAATGTGCCACATGGCTTAGAACGAGCTCAAGTGGCCCCCGGCAACGCTGCACAGTGGCTGGCTCTGTTGCCTCGGCTGCTTGCAACATTTGTGGCAATCTTAAGTGAATTTGTGTTGCAGTCTGCGAACTTCAGTTGCCAGGCTTCCTTTTTGCTGCCTGCCTGCCACAACTTATGATGACTTCAATTAATCAGCGTTTATTCGCATATGCAATTGTTGCATGCCACAGCCTGTGATTGCGGCACTCAGTGTGCGAGTGTGAGTGCGAGTGAGAATACGAGTACTCAAATCCTGAAATGCCATCAATGCTGATTGCAACTGGCAAAGTTCATTAGCCATTAATCTGTGAGAATATTCTCTCTCTCTCTCTCTCTCTAATACCCTTTCGGTCCCTATTATATTTGTGTTGCCAAGTGTGAGGAATTTTCTATTTGGATATAACTAGATCTAAAATTAATGAATTTATAGCCTACGATTTAAAATGTTTTATATTATAACTATTCTAAAAATTCAAAAATAATAAAAAATGTTACGCAAAACAAGGGCATCAAATTTTCGGCGTTGCCAATCAAAATGAAACCTTTACTAATTTTATTTTCTGCTCTCTGTTTGTGTCAACTTATTTCATTTTATTGCCAATTTGTGTGCCATTCAAAAGGCCCAAATTAATTTAGCCAAATTGTTTGGACCAACCCCCATTCAGAGTTCCATGGAAATGCTCGTCAAACAAATGTGGCAATTAGATGTGGGAGTTGCGGCAAGTTGAGGCGACACACGCCCAGGACGTGCGTCAATTAGGAGCTGTTGCCCATGCGACGATGTTGCACACGCCTCGAGAAAGAGCTGGCCACGTGGCGCGTCGCATTGTGCACTGAGTCAACAGAGAGGCAGCTCTTTGGGGAGTTGTTGGCATCGAGTCTCATTAGCATGGACACAGGTAAGAGAAGCAGAGGAGTGAGGGGAACAGTCGGAACTGTGACTGGCCAGCTGCCTAAGGCCACGTGTCACACACACACACATGCAACTTGAGGGGGCATTCTATTCGTGTTGTGTCACCAAACAAATGTCGCTGCTTGCCGTTGACCCAATTGCCACTTGGCCGGGGTCATGACAATTTCAGGAGCTGCCGCATTGTTGTAATTCGTGCAGCCCTCGATCGTCGTCGATCGTCGATCGGCGGTCGTGAGTGAATTTTTGTGGGCGCCCCTTTGAGCTGAGCTGCAGACTCCATGTTGCACGTGGTCCGCCGGTGGCGCCACAGACGTCGCTCCTGACATATGCAAAACGGCTGCCATAACTGCCGACTTGCGACTTGCAACTTGTGGCTTGCCACAAATGCAATTTGTGTCGTTTTGGGCCAGAGTTGTTCCCATGATTTGACTGCGATTTGCATAGAAATCAAAGTTGCAGTTGCAGCGGCAAAAGCCCATGGAAATGTGTCAGCTGACTGCAGATTTATGTGGCAAGCTGCAACTTGCCACAAATGTGGGCGGCACAGGCATAAGAAATGTGGCTTCCCTGAATGCGAAAATCAATACGAGAGCATTGCGAATCAAATGAAAAAAGTCTACAAAGCGTCTGCGTTGCATGCCCCAAAACGGTGGAGACATCGGGGGTTGGCAAATTTATTCAAAATGGCCGCCTTCATTTGGTGGCATGCGCAAAGAGAGACAGCGAGAGACAGCGAGAGAGAGTGAGAAAGAGAGGACAGTTCACAGAAAGAGAGGCAGAGTCTCCAAAGTGGTTGCCTGGCAACCTGCAACAACGTCAAGGGGGTTGCTTGATGGCGCTCGGAGGGTTGCCAAAGTTGCCACATCGCAACGCCACATAAACCCTGGGAATCGATTTATGTGGACACCAGATGCAAAGCCTTTCGTTGGCCCAAAGCATTTGGTACGGTTTGATTGGGTCCCACTATCATATCATTTAATGTCATAGCGTGTATAAATCGAATGTTGAGCCCAGTTTAACCACCTCACAAAGCGCCGTCTAATTCCACTTGACAGCTGCGCTTTGTACTCGTGGCATGCAACGCACGCGTTGCAGCAATCAGTGCACGTGACCCGCGTGACGCCAGGAGACGATGTTCTGCTCATTAAGCGAATCCTGACAAGCGTTTTGCCCAGCGAGATATGATCATCGGAGAGAAATGACAAGTTTAAAGCAACCCTCGCCGATTAAATGCCACTAAGCTCTTGTTGCACAGTGGGAAAGTCACGACAGTGGCATGCCACACTCTCATTCCAGCTGCCTCAGTTTACAGCTCATTGCATCTCATCATGCTTTTTTTTGTATTTGTCTACTGCTTTGTAGGTATAACTTAGATATTTTTAATAATCTTGTAATGCCGAATAAACCAGAATTTTGGGATGTGAATATTGAAAATAATAAATTGTACTGTTCTGGAAAACAAATATTTGTTTTAATACAACTTTTACTAAATAAATTAATCTTAATCTGATTTTCTTATAAAGTTTATGCTATGATTGTAAATAGTAAGGAAAGTGTTATTTTCTAATATTTTATTTTTATATTTCTTTTAATTCAAATTAAATTTCTTTTTCATTTTAGGTTCCCCAGAGTTTTTAATTTTTAATTTTAACTTATTTTATGATTTAAGTATATATCTTTTAATTTAAATGTAATATTTTTAAATTAATTGTTGTGTCGGCTGCTTTTAGCCTGACAATAAATAAATTAATAAATCTCTCCTTTTGCTTGGGCAAAACTATAAAAAAAAATTATTTCTTTAGCGAATGGATTTATTAAGCTTGAAGTTCTAAAACTTTTCGTAAATTTAAAAAACTTTGACATTTTTTTCAACTTTAACCAAGTCCAACATTTTAGAATGTTTTTATATGAGTATTATTGGGTAAAGCTAAGAACAATTACATGATTTTTCCTTTATGTGCGAAATACTCATAGCATGTAGAACTAAGGGTACTCTAAGTAAGAATGTTGACATTAGATTGCAGACGATATGAAGAAAGAAAACAAGAATAATATATGTTATTAACTCACAATGAGCTAAAAAGATTATCCCTATAAACAGACAATACTTTTTAGTGTACAACTGCTTAGTGCTGACTTTCTCATGACCATTTCACTGGCTTTGGCATGCTATGTGGTTGTTTGAGGCATGGAGTGTACTTGCTGTGGCACGCCACGTATCCTCGAACCACGTAATCATGTTACGACACAAAGCTGACAACACATTTTCAGCAAAAGCGATTAATATCGCACACGACACGGCTCTGGGTCTGGGTCTGGCCAGGAGCTGGAGCTGGAGCTGGAGACACCAACACCAACACCAACTCCAAGCTGCAACACCAAGTTGCAACTGCAGCTTGGATTTCATATGATGCTGTCCATTGTTGTGGTGCTGTTTGGTGGTGCTGCAGGCAGGCGGACCAAAAAGATTCGTTTAAAATGACTTAATGGCGAACAGCTCATAAATTCACGAATTTGCATAAAGCGACTGACTATTTGGGCAACATTGCAAGTTGCAACAAACTGAGGGAAGCGCCCCCGGGGCACATCATACTTATTCGTACCGCAGAGTGAGTCAGCGGTGGCAGCTGAAACACGAGTCCCAAGTTGGCCATAGTTGGAGCTGGAGCTGAAGTTGCAGCTCTTGTGACTGGCAGCCTAATAAACACAATTAACTTCATCATTTTGAACTCAAATTATTTCATTTGAATGCGATAAAATCGCAAATCACGAAGCGGACAAAACCAAAACCAAAACCGAAGCGAAAGCCAGCGCAGACAATAGACTTGGAGAGAGGGACAGACGGACCGAGACTGACTGAGGAGAGAGAGACGGACGGAGGCGAGAGTCAAGACAGGATTGTTGGTGAAAATTAAGTCAAACTGCGGCTGCAAACGTTTTACCAATCGCAGTCCAATCGAGCTGATCGGGATGTTGTTGTTGCTGCTGCTGATGTTGTTGTTGTTGTTGCACCCGCCACAACCCGCGCCACTTTCAATTGATGGCACGATGCAGCTGCACTGGAATATCGGGAATCGAGCATAGGGCTCTGCCAAATGGCTATGAGGTTAGGGACGTGCCGTGTCTGGGTCTCAACCTGGCTATGACTCTGACTCCAACTCTGACTGCGACTCTTGGGATCTCTGGTCTGGTCTGCTCTTGGTTTTTGAGGCAGGGAATAATGTTGCATGTCGCGCCAATTGTGTACACGATTTGACTTGGCAACAGGCTGACAGTGCTGCCCACTCAGTTGTTGTTGTTGTTGCCGTTGTTGCTGTTGTTGTTGCTGTTGTTGCTGTGTCAGCTAATCAGCCGGCAAGTATCTCATCTTCGAGGACTACTTGCAACTGCCAAAACAACAGCGCAACACTGGCAACATGCACACGAAAAACTACCAAGTCATGTTGCCTGCTGATTGTTGTTGTTGTTGTTGCTGCAACTCCTGCAATTGTTGTTGTTGTTGCTGTGGTTGGTTTTGGCAAATAAATCTCTTGGCCATTTGCTGCTGCTGCTGTTGGCTGCCCAAAAAAAGACAAAAACATAACTTGGACACAACACAATCAGCCAGCAGCTCCCCTTTCTGTGGTTGTTGTCGTTGTTGTTGTTGTTGTTGTTCTTGCTGTTGTTGTTTCCTGGAAAGCGTTTCCTGCATTTAGCTGTGTTAGTTTGCTTTATAACTATGTTGGCGCTCCATTCAGTTGCCAGTTGCCAGTTGCCAGTTGGCGATTCAAATCGTGTCCAGCAGTTGACTTTATGAGGGTCAATCAGGGTAAAGAATGTCCAGGAATACGATCATATCATAACCACTGAAAGAGTTTAACTAAATTTGTATATATACAACGAATTAGAGAAATGCAATATAAACAGCAAAGTGAAAGAGTTACTCAGATGAATCTCAGGAAATGTTCAAGCTTTCTTCTACAGGTTTAGCAAACAAATTGAGAAATAGCTTATTTGAAGATATTTTTGTATAATCTCAATGTAACTGTAGATGGTATTCAATGAGATATAGCATTTGTTTTCATACATTTAAAATATCAGAATTATATGATTAATAGTTTAATTTATAGCAATTTTGTCTAAAACTAGTCTTATTTGAAGAATTAAAAAGTCAAATGAATAAACTTTTTCCAACAGGTTTTTCGTCTGAAAAATAAACTTTTATCGCTTCTTATTTTTCATTTAAAACTTTATATTTTTCACTAGACCTGCTCAGTTATGGATGTGGAAATAATATTACCTTTGTAAATCAGTATTTCAGTTTGTACTTTTAAGTCAGAGAGCACAGAACTAAATTTGTTGTTTCGGTCAAGAAATCAAAATTTTCATTTCGGTTTTGTATATATATATTTTTAATATTTGTTTTGAATTTTAGAAACACAGGATGCACATTCTCGAGGTCATCTTCGATCTGGTGTTGATCGGCAGCAGCGCCTATGGAATGTACGCGTTGACTCCGGAGGAACATCCCTACGGACTTATCGCAGCCGCGTTTTGTTTGGTCCATGGAATGCTCATGCTGGTGCGATCCTTCCAGTCGTCGGATGACGAGTGCGCCCGCTCCTTCTTTGTGTCCACGAGCATTGTGGATGTGGTGCCTCTGCCGTTGGCCAACATTGAGTTCTATCTGCAGTCCTCCCAGTCGAGTATGGCGCTACTGCATGCCCTGTCCCTGATTCTCCTGGTCTATGATACCATGGGCAGCCTGGGCGATGACTATGATGCCGCCACGGAAACGGTCAAGGATTTGTCGCTGCTCGGCAACATTGCGTCCGCCACATATCTGGGCCTCCAGGAGGAGAACTACTTCCATGTTGGCATCGCAGTATCTGCCACCATTGCCCGATACGGATCATCGCTGGTCAGCACTTTTTTGCCGGACTTTGGGCCACATGTGGACAAAGTGAGCAAGGCTGCGATTATGGGACTCATGACGTACTCCTTGACGCAGAAATAAACCAAACTGTCCATTTTTAAATATGTGAAAAGTCTTTTAATATTCTTAATTTGCAGATTGATCCGGCCTAGTAATAATTTATTCAAAAGTATTCAAATAGTAAATTGGTTTCAGGTGATTTCTTTTATTTCCCATTCCATTTATTCCCATCTATAAATTTACGTATTCCTGTACATAATTTATATTTATATTTATAGCCGTTTTCTAATTCGTAATCAATTATATTTTTATTTATATTCTACTCCCTTTTCGACTCCAAGTTCTGTGTAAATATGAGCACAAGATTATTCCCATTTATACTCTTATTCCGACTTCCACTTACTACTACTTATATCCTATATCTACTGCCATTTATGCACCTATTTTTTCTATTACTCCCACTATCGATTGCTGTCTTCTGCTGTCTTCTGCTGTCTTCTGGGAACTCCACCTTCTTTCGAAGCCAGCACTGATTACGCTAAATGACTGCCGAGATAACCGCCCGCCTGGCTTCAAACATTCCTGGGAGCTTTCCAAATGCATCTACCACCTCCTCTTGCCCTCCTATAAAGACAAAAGGCAACTTGGCCAAGTGGGCAACTGGCAACTGGCAACTTGGCAACTGGCAGCCGCTGCGCAGGCGCGTGTTTGGAAAGAGTTCAAGTCGCAGCTGGAGACTGCACTGCTTTTGGCGCATAACTGGACAGACTTCGATGGGGACTTGGATCTTGGACTGCGACTGAGACTGAGACTGAGTTTCAGTCTGTCCAATGCTTGTTGGCCGTGTTGGATAACAGGCAGCTGAGACTCATGGCTCTCGGCTGTGTTGGCCAGGCCATAAAAATGGGAAAATGTTGCGTTAATGCGACGTTTGTTCGAACACAGTTTTCAAACAGATCGACGCAGGCAATTGTTTGGACAGGCTCCAGTCTCCAATCTCTGGTTGAAACTGCAGCTGAACAAGTAAAGGGTAGGGACGGGGGGTAAGAGGGGACAATTGTAGGGGCCACTGTTCAACACGATTTGCTTTCGTGTAGACATTTTTCAGGGCGTTTGACTCCATGAACTTTGCGCAGATTGTTGTGCGCAGATTTCTGCACGTGTTCAGCGCCAATTTCTACAACGGGAGTGACTCTCTCACTTCCAGCAGCACTGGCAATTTCACTGCGCAGCAATGGCGGCCGCGCGGAGGCGCCTCCCATTGCCAAGGCGGGTAGGAGTAAGGAGAGCAGCCTGTAAAGAGGATGTGTGGCGGGCAAAGAAAAATAAAATCGATTTTCCCAATGCGATAAGGTTTCCAAAACTGCGGCTGTTTAATGGTCTTCCGGCCGTGCCACGAATCCTTTCAAGCCACACGTGCATGCAGCACTAACGGTAAATGAAGGGTAGCTCCTCAACAACAACAACAACACGTGTCACGCGGCATCAATTGAAAGCCGCGACTGCTGCACATCCATCAGAGCACGTCGGAAATCGGAAGTGGAAGTGCGTCGTCTCTCTGCCTCCGCCTCCATCTCTTCCTCCTCCTCCTCGTCTTTGCTTAGAGGGTGGCTACGTCAATGTTGATGATGTCAGCATGCGGGCAACTAAAAGGACAATCGATTGTTGTGACATTGCCTTGTGTGGCAGCAACCTTCTTGCCCCCTCTCCTTGCCTCCCATGCGTAGCAATCTCATCTCTTGAGCAATTTATCCAATTTCTCGTTGCCATGATGCCTGCCTCAATTAACGCTGTCCACTGGCGCAGTCTACAGTCTTGACTGGAGGCGTCTCTCATGCATTGCGTCCATCGTTTGCTCCCACGGATCAACGACGACGTCAACAGCGACGTCAATCGACGTCGTCGATGTCTTGCTGCGTGCACGTGCAGCGCAGGACATTTATTGGATTTTTGCCATGTTTTTATTTGTTTCTATCAAGGGTGCCACAGAAATCGCTTTCGCTTGAATTTCTCTTCAATTTGTATGAAATTCAAGTGAAATTCAAGCGAAAGCGATTTCTGTGGCATCCCCGTATATTTGCTCAAAATTCCAATTAAACGCCAATGCCAATGTCTGGCTCTGGCCCTGGGATTGCGTTTGTATTTACAGAATATATACTGCATACAGGGTGCTCCATGTGTAATATGAAACAGAGTTAAGCTTACATTAAAAGAGTATTTTATAGATTATTAAAACCCATGGAAAAACATTTGGAAAAGGAGCATCCTATTTTTCAGACGCCCTGTAAGTTATATTCTAACAATATTCCCTCATACGTATGATCTCAGGAAAACTGACATTATATAAGATTAATCTCCCCAAATGCTTTTTTGTAAATGTTTTTAACCCTGTACTTAGTTAGGGGCTAAATTTAAGTATTTCTCTGATAATTCTGTTAAGTAATTCCCATGTCAGAACGTCTTGTAAGGCTTCTATTCTTCTAAGAAGGCACCCTGTATTTACTTTGTAATAGAAGCCTTTTATGGCCATACTTATCTTCCTTAAGCATTTCCCGTGCTAGCTGAAGACCTAGTAAAACTCAGTCTTTTCTACTAACAATGTTTCCCTGTAAGGCTTCTTTTTGAAACTGAGGGGACACCCTGTACTCAATTAAAGTTCTCCCATTTCATGTTAAACGCCAATAGCGCAAATGGCAATTGAATGACGCGGCCGGGAGGTTTAAGCTCTATAGAAGTCGTTATACGGCGAGAGAGAGGGAGAGAAAAGGAGGGGCGGAGAGCGGAGGAGGAGTTTGAGGCACACGCTGAGGATTAGACGTGTAATCAGCATAAAATGTTGCCGTCGCAAAAAGTGGCAAACATGAAATCCAATATGTGGCAGCAACAGCAACAACAGCGCCGCTTGCCACATGAAATTGTAATAGCGGCCAGCGGCCATGTCGATGATGATGACGACGCTCGTACGCATGTCGCTATACAAACACAGATACAGCTAAAGATACAGATACAGATACAAATACAGGCAAGATCCACACAGATACAGAAATGCGAGTGCGAGTAACGATTCGAGCGTGGAACACGTGCAAAGCCGCGGGGGACTTGCACGACTTTTGTGACGAGGCCGAAACGGAGATGTGGAGCTGGAGAGCTGGAGAGCTGGGATCTGGATCTGTGCCTGGACACGGACAGGGACATTGAACGGAGACTGGGTTGGGCTGGGCCACGCACCCAGAAAAATCGGCAAATGCGCGTTGCCTGTCGCATTTAATAACTGTTTTTAATAAGTGTCCCTTGCGGCCATGCGTTGCGAGTACCGAGCGAGTTTGTGGCACGTCGTTGTCGTTGCCGTTGCCTGCGTCATTTGCATGCCGAACCCCAAAAAATGCCCCATTCTCTCTCTCTCTCTCTCTCTCTGTCACACACATTGTTGTTGCTACTCTTGTACTCTAATTGCACGCCCCGTTTTGCCGCAAGTTTGACTCACGCGCGCTCTTCAGGTGCTGGCCGCGTGCAACATGCAACATGTTGGCCGCAATTTATTAGTGCTGCCATTATCGTTTTTCTTCAGATTTAGCTGCAATTCCTCTGCTTCCCCCCTGGTGCCTGTTGCCTGGTCCTGTTGCTATTGCTGTTTCTGTTCCTTTAGCTCGATTCTGCTGCCTTGCAAGTATTTATTACTATAATTTTCCATATGTTTTCCCAGTGCGTTTGCGTTTGCGTTCGCTTTGCTGCCTGCTTGTTGTCTTTTTTCGGCAAATTGCGCCTGGAAATTGCTGCCATAATTTGTGGCCTTACTAAATATGAAGATCAGCCAACCAGTTCTCAGTTCTCAGTTCCCAGTTCCCAGTCGCAATCTCAATCCCAACACGAGTCGTGCTGACTCTGCGTCTGCTTTGGTTTCTTTTGCCTCCCCACCGCCAAAAAATTTATTAACTTGTGCAAAATTAGTCGTTTTAGTCGTTTAGTCGTTGCAATTTGATTTTTATTGCGAGTTGTAAATTGTAGCGCCATGTACCGAGCCGTGTATCTGTGAGATACATTTTAGCGACCACACTCGCATCCTGCTACGATTCAACTGCAATTAGTCGCCGTCGTCGTCGACTTCGTGTCTGTCTCTCTTAAAGACATTTTTTTATTAGTTTGTCGTGGCACTGAAATTGTTGCACTAATCAGCTGACAATTTACGAGGTATTTGTATTTGGTTAACAGCAATAAGAAAAGCCAAAAGTACATAAAAATCCAAATGACGCAAAGATACATATGTATGGCAAAAGGAACTGAAATTGGAACTGGTATTCCAAGTTTGAGAACTAATGCTGAACTATGCTAAGCATGTGGCGTCTATAAAGCAGCTCTCGAGAACTTTGATTAGTTGTAATCTTAACCAGCTGCATCGTAAAAACTACATGCCTCACGTTTCTTAATTGCCCCAACCTGCGACTGTCTCTCTGTGTCGCACTGTGTCTCACTGTGTGTGTTCCCACTGTCAGGGCCGGCTGTCAATGGCCCCGAGTTCAGACATGTTCGAACATATCTATAAATTGGCTTCAAACTGCACTTTGAAGTGCGTCTGATGTGCATTTGTGTTGGGATAAATGGGCAGTTTTCAGCAACCTCTAAGAATAACAGGAAAATAAAATGGTCGACTTCATTTTACAAGCAAATGTATGCAGTATTTGAATAAATTACGGCTTAATATATTGACAATATTTGGGATGTTTGCAACAAATATTTAAAAAGATGTGGGAAATGTGCTTCAGTTTTGGAAATTAAAAATATTTGAATAAATTACGGCTTAATATATTGACAATATTTGGGATGTTTGCAACAAATATTTTAAAAGATGTGGGAAATGTGCTTCAGTTTTGGAAATTAAAAATAAATATTTAAATTTAAAAAATTGATAATTTTTAAGGTGTGGGAATTGAGGGTCAGTTTTGGAAATAAACATTAATACTTACCTTTTTAAGTTCAAAGATTAACTAGAATTATTTTGTAAACTCACAAAAATGTATATCATCTTTTTATTTATTCTGTTTGCTCTCTTTTACAAACTTATATTTTTATTTGAAATGAAATATGTGAAATTGAGTTAAGAAAAATATGAATTAAATATTTTTAAATTTACAATAATAAATAAAATAAAATACAATAAATAAATTATATTAATTAAATTGTGTCTCACGCTTTCATTAATCTTTTCATGTGATGTTTAAATGCAGCCATAAAGTTTCTTTGTAAACGGAAAATAATATTTATTGGATAATAAAAGTGCAAGGCAGTTCGTGTAATTTCATACAAATTGTTAGACAGTTAGCTGTAACGGTAAACACATTGGCTTAAACGAACCATTAAGTTAACATTAAATACGAGTTCGTCGAGTTGAGTTGAAAAGAGTTGAACTGAGTTGAGTTGAGTTGATTCAACTACTGATTCAGCGCCAAATGTAAATGTCAAAGCAAATCTGCATTCAGATATTCATAAAAATTCAAATGGCAGCCATAAATCTATTGGGACTGCCACTAGGGACAGAAGGGAGGCGACTTGCCACAGCAGCTGAGGCAGCGCGTGAGACGGGGCATGAGTGGGACAGAGATTGGGGCAGACGCCAGTCAGGCAGTGTCTTCAGTCTTCAGTCGTCAGTCGTCTTCAGTCTTCACTGACAAATAATTTAGCATAAAATCAACGACAACTGCCAATTTTTTAGTAATTAGCCAGACGGCAGGCAACGTCTTCCTGCCGCTCCTCCAGCTCCATGCCACCATGCCACACGCTGCATGCAGCACTTGAGCGCAATTAATAAAAGAGAGAGAGAGAGAGAGACCCTCGATCCTCAATCCTCGATCTGTTCCCTTGTCGCTTGTCTCATTGTTAGTCCAAAAATGCGTCTCAAAGCATTTGCAGAAAATTAATTGTGCTCCACGCAGATTAACACATGCGTGGCATGAACATGGAATCGGGCAGGGGCAGGGGCAGGGGCATAGGGACAGAGAATGAGAGGGATATGACAACGCCGAGGATGAGGATGAGGATCGTCGTGGCATTCATTGGGAATGCTGTGCGTTTAACAAATTTGAAAATTTCTTGCTGCATTTTTACGACTGTCGCCCGCTCGCTGGTCGCATTTTTATATTGCTGCCGCTGTTGTTGTTGTTGCTGCTGCTGCTGCTGTTGCATGTGGCACGCGCGTCGCATAATTAATTAAAAATGCATTTAAACGAAGCTTCACGACAGTCAATCGCTCGTGTACATTTGGTTACAGACACAACGCACACACACACACACACACATGCATACATACAGCCCACGTTGCATGCCCCCTTCAACTGCAACCGCCTCCACCCTCCATCCTGCCCCCCAATCGGTGGCAAAGGCAGCATGCACATTTTTCTAAGAAGCCTTTCGTCGCCGTGGCATGACTGCAATAAATATACCGACATCAAATAAGAGAATGGAGAATTATTTGCTTGTTAGAATTTTGTGTCTTGCAACATGGCCGCAACATGTGTTTGTTGCCTGTTGTGTTGTGCATTGTGTCTTATTGCTTGTCTCTCCCGTGTGTCTGCCGTCTATGTGGCATTCGTCAAAGATTTCGTGTTGACAAGTCCAAAATGAACGGAAGAACACAACACAACACAAGACACAAATCACACAGAGACAACATCAACATGGCTTTGACTGATGCATCCTAAACTCAATCGGTGACCTCTTTACGTGTTTCCCACATGGGGCTATAACCTTTTACCTCTTACTTTTCTTGAGAGACTGAGTATTTAGCATACGTGACTTTGAAGCCGCTACTTTTAAATATTCGGAGATTAAGAAATCAACAAAGGTTTAAAGTGATTAGGAATTGAGTTGCAGATCTATTGATCTATTTTGAACTGTAAATAAAAGTCAGTTTCTGTATAAAGGAGAATATTTAAAAGATTTTTATCTAGATTGCGTAGGATTACTTTTGTATATTTATAAAAACATTTTCTTACTTTGTGAAAATCATGAAAATTTCTGTAATCATATTTTTTTTTTTTTTTTTACCTTTGGTAAAGTGTGTCTAAAAAAATAATGTTATTAGATTAGTTCATTAAAAATCTGAATCTATGAAACTAGAATTATATAGTTATCTCTACACTTGCTATTCAGTTTTAAAGTATGAAGATAAGATCTCCTAAAATGTGTATGATATTTAAAATAATATTTGCATACTTTTATTTACTCATTGATTGTGGAAATTCTTTTGACAGCTGCATAAACACGAATTATATTCACGATATTCAAACACACAACACGATCATCAATAGCATTTTATGATCATTTTTCAATTCGTGGGAATTATTTACAGTTGAACATTTTTCTTGAAACTCAAATTGAAAATTTCAGTAAATAAAATATGTTCAAATAAATATAAGCTGATAGAAAGACCGTCTGACTGTCTGTCTGTCTGTCTCTGATGGCCAGACAGTCAGTGAGTTGATTTGTGAAAACAGAAGGCAGATCCAAAGGCAAATATTTATGTGAATATTTATGAAAATTTCTGTAAGTATTTTCTTGGGTATATTCTGTGATTTTTTTTATGTGTTTGGTGTTGGAAAATTAAATAGCTCACTGAAAGCCACTTAACAGCTGATTTCATTTGAATTTAATGCAACATTAGCGCTTTTTTATGCCACTACCACAAAAATATCGACCACAAAACTGAGGTGATACAATCTACAGACGGCCCACCGCCCGTGGCAGCCGCAGCCCCAGCCCCACCCCCAGCACCACCAGCATCTGGCCAACGGACCACCGACGGTTTCTCTATTAAGATCTTGGTACTGGCACTGGCATTGGTTCTGGTTTCTAGTGTACGAGAAGCAGGCGCCGTTGATTGGAAACAGCTGACCAAAATGTACAAAAATATTTAATTTATGCGCTAGATAAATAAAGTGAAATACCTAAAAAAGATCTGCCCTACGGGGCCAACTGTGATTGGCAGCACACATGAAATCCGTGGAACCAGTCGGACTCAAGTGGATGAAGAGCAGATGCCACAGGTGAGGCCAGCCAACTTTGGTAAGAGTGTATGTGAAAGCGGAAATACTTAAACTCTGATAATTATATAGTATGGAACTTGTATTGAAATACTTAAACTCTTTTATAGATACTTGCTCGTGCATATCTTTATAAAAGCTTCTTCTAATAGACAGACAGAATTATAATAAAACAAATGTGTAATCCTCTAAATTGAAACACCAAATTCAGGGGAAACTGTTCTATAAATGTTAATAACTGAAGAGGAAAATTGTTTTATTATAGGAGCAAATGGTTTCTTGTGAGGTTGACAAATAAATGAAAGAAAACAACAGGGCATCAACGATAAAAGTGATGAAAGGAGAGAAAGATAGATTAATTATAAATATACACATATGTTCAAAAAGATGGAATTAAAAATACAGATATGTAAATAAAAATATTAATTAAAAGGAAAGGGATTTATAATTGATTTAGATATAGACAGCAAAAAAGAATATAAATTAGATACTAGTACATATATCCTGATACTATCTATACCAAACACTTATTAAATTCCTTCAAATTCCAGCACCATATAATGGCTAATATCGTCAACGATAGCTGTGTCGATGTGATATTTTGTAGAACCTACATAGCCCTGAAAGATCGCTCTATAAAGCAAAGTGATCCAGGCCATAATGATTTATGATTTATGCTGCCACCGCTTCCAGATGCACAAACTGTCTCAGCAGAGAGCTTCTCTCGAAGTGTGCAGCATTACGAGGCAGAGTTGAGCGGTTGCCGTGTGGCACATTCGCCACATACACAGTTAATGCCACAGTTGGGGCACGTAATATACATATGAGTGCGCGGATAACGACTATTTTCAGTGGCACGAACGATCGTTTGGGGCACGCAGCGGGTAGTCAGTCAGGTGCTAATATGTTGGTCATAGCGTTTAACCACTGTACTCTGAATGGGCATATTTACAGTATGCACTAACACTTTGTGGGCCCATCAATTCGGCTAATGATTGCATATGAATTGGCCAATAAGTGCCGCGATTTGTGCGCCTAATGAAGATCGTTTGTTGCGCCAGCTAAATGTGCCTAGTAAATTCACCGAAAATGTATCTGCCAGATACAACTTCAGTTGCGGCAACTGTGTTTAGCATTTAATGAGCTGCGGCTGATATTCTTAGCACATCTTTATTTGAAAATCCATGTGGAAATATTTGATTTTATATACTTCGCTCAACATAGGCGATCTTAGTTGGCGATCGGATCGGATTGGATCGCTTTGAGTTCTGCACAACATCACGAACTGTCGGACTGTCGGCCTTTTATCACCCCATTGGCAGTGAAATGTTTGTTTTAGCCACAGTGCTTACGCACTTTTCACACAACAAACACACAGACAGACAGACAGAGAGAGAGAGAGAAAACAATTTCCTTAAAAATATTGGAACACCTGCAAATTGCACAACATAAAGTGAGATTCGTCACGGACTCAACAACAAAACCCAAACACAAACTCAAACCCAAGCACAACTTCCCGACCTCGACCGCATGTCGAAATGAAATGCAAGGCAATAAGTCAGACCAGCCCGCCAACCCACCTCCCTCCAAGCCAAAAAACAGCTGACAGGAAGCCCGCAACACACAGCCAACCCCTCGGGGCAGGCAGGACACCATCCCCAATCTGTCTGCCTTCCTGCGCTGCCCTCCACCCACTGGCAGCTGGTAAGAGCCTGGCTCATGAATACATTTGAACTCGTTAACTGGCGGGCGACACACCCCCAACATTTCACTTTGGGGGTTGTTGCCACGACGCAACGGACTGAGCTCGGTGCTCGGGGCAGGATTCGTTCGCTTTCGGCTTTGCACGTGCACAATTTCGAGTTCATCAAAAGGAATTTGCTTTGTTTGCGCTGGGGAGCGTCTGACATTTATTAGAATTCTTGCTTCTTGCCCCAAAACGAGTTTGGCAAGAGGGAAGAGGGGGGGGGAGGGGTCAAACGGGGGTTGCGGGCGTGTAATAAATTCGAGTTGAAAGCTTTTTCGCCTGCCACAGGAAACGCCGCACATAAAACTTTGAGTTGGAGTTGGAGTTGCTGCCATGGCAGACGCTTCGTTTCGGTTTGTTGATTCTCAGTTTAGTTCTCAGTTCTCCGCTCTCCACGCTTTTCTCTCGGCTCTCGACTCAGGCTCAGTTCCGTTTAGTTGGACTCAGTTCCATTAAAGTCGGTTTGTTGTTTCGTAGGGGGTTTCTGTGGCTGATTTGCAAGCCTTAAAGCTATTTGTTAGTCATTGAAATCAGAGCTGGCAACATGCCACGCACATTGACTTTTGCAGCTGCATGAATACGAGCTGCCACATGAATTGAGGACAGCAACCGCGGGGGCAACTTGACAGTGGAGGATTGAGGATGAGTTGTAGAAACAGACACGATTAGTGTGCAGGTATTTGTTTGTTAAAGTTATGTATTAGAATAACTTAAAGTGAATTTATACACAAGAAATGTTCCTATTTTCTCAATGTCCATTTAAGATAAACTCAAATATATGTATGATAAAATGTATGGAAATTAAAATCAAATTTTAAAATATATCTCAGTTAAAATTAAACAAGAAACATAAATCCATATATATATACTCAATGTTTTTATTCAGCTTTTAATTATAACAACTTATTATACCACAATTACAAAAAAGTCACAGTTATTTATTTATTGACTGAGGCCGATTTAAATATTGCTAAATAATAAAATATAATTATTGCAATGACGGCTTTAAACCGGATGCTCTATCAAAACCTGCTGAATTTAAAGGAATTTTTAAGGTAATGAGATCGAACAGTAAAGCGAAGCCAAGTAAGTTAAATAAGATAGCCAATTAAGAGACAGAAATGAATGCAGATAGATAGAGAGCAAAATCCGATGAATACTAGTGAATCAGAATGTGAATCAAATCATGAAAGTGTGCAAATAATATCTCAGTCGGACCTCATTTTGAATACAATACACCTTCTACGACAGGGCTATAAGAATGCAACCAATTTGTAAGTTATGCTAAGTGGACAGTCACATCTTAATTATCTTGCCAAGAGCTGAGGGCAGTGGGGTAAATACAGGGACCACACAGCCTTTGGCTATTTGTTGGGTATAGTTTCAATTATTTACTCGCCAGTTCCCCAGACTCAACTTGGCCCGAATTGTAATTAGGCAGCGAATCAAATAGTGTAAATAAACTGTCGCATATTTGTCAAGCAATTTCATTTTAGTACAGGGTACAAATTAAAATTATACATTATCATTTGTACTTCGTTCGTGGAGCAAACAAAACTGGGTAAACAGTCGAGTGCCCGAATGAAAGGTTGACATTTGTTCGAGCACAAAGGCAAACAAGTCGAGGACAGAAGGGAAAGCAGCAGGAGAAGAGGGAAGGGGGTGGGACTTACTGGTCATAGACTAAGCAGTCTACAGTTTGCGATTGCTGAACACTTGTTATTTCATTTTAATTAAGTTAATTGCGCTGATTTCATGTCATTGGGCGATTTGCAGGGGTAACTCGAGGGTTGCCGTGGGCCAATATCGTAATCGATTGATGGCACCTCTAATGCCCACTCATATATACATGTGTATGTATATGTATGTACGCACTCAGTCACGCACTCTCTTACTCAAGTACTACTGCACTATTGTATTTATACCTTGTAAAGAGCTTACAAATGGGGTCTGCTCTAGCTGACAAACGTTTTAGAAATTGTGAATACAGAAATACAAGTTCTAATAATTTAAGCTAGTGATGTAATTTCAAAGAGTGAATCGAGTTTAATATCGAAACGAAAAAATCGATTTACGCCAAATACTTACGAAAAAAATCGATTCACTCCAAATACCTCCTAAATTAAAATTTTATTAATATCCAGATATCGATTTAAATCCAAACCAATTTCAACCTACAGGGTATATCCGAGTCAAGTTTACCTTACTTTGCGGGTATGTCTTTTTTCAACCCTCTAAGAATGCGGCGCAGTCACAGAAAAATGTGCACAGACTTGCGTGCGAATTATTGGCAAATGTTCTGAAAAAATAAAACAAAATCCGAATAATTCGGTAAAGAAGAGAAAAGAAGAAGGAAAGCGAAAACGAAAACGCAGAGTCAAAAAAATACCTTTTCGGACATTTGTTTTGTAATTTCCGCGTTTGGTTCGCTCGACGCTGATTCGCAATGCATTTGTCGTCGGCAAATATTTGCCATTCAAATGAGAAATCTGTTCAAATTGAGGTTTGCACGTAAGTCGCATCCGACAGTTGGTCAATGAGAAGCGGCAGCTGTGCTCAAGTGTTTAACTAATTACGATCGAGAGCAGGCTCTTGTGGCAGCAGGAGAAAGAATTTGCAATAAGACAGAGTTGGAGTTGTTGCAGTTGCTGCAACATTGCAATGGCAATTTAATGGAGTCTCGAGAAGGAGGAAGGAATCAGATTTTATAACTTAATCAACGCAGCCGTCGCTAATGGCACATGTGGGCATTGAGTTTGGATTTTGTTTTTCATTTTCGGATTGCCGCCCTCAGAGGCAGCAACTTTGTGGCATAAACATTTGACCAACAAAAGCACAACACACACAATTTGGGGGTTGCTTGGATCTAAGAGCAACTTTCAAGGGGGGTTGCAACCAAAGATTCATTCGGTGTCGAAAGTCAGACATAAATGCGTTACGCGCTATCAATCTTGATTAGACTCGATTCTGTGATTTCTGCTTTTAGACATAAAAATTAACAAGCTGCCAACGGAGAGCACTCAACTTGGACGTGCCACGTGCCACTTACAATAGATAAAAGATGTTTAAGTTTGCATCTAAATGGGGTGGGGGGAAGGGGCTCGATTTAATGACGTCTACAGTTACATGACTCAAATTGCGGTTGTTGCTTAAAATTGCTTGAAATGCAAACAACTTTTGAAATGAAAACATAAAACTGTCCAACTGCAGCGATTTTCTCATTATTTTGCACCGTTTTGTGGCAATTTCAATAAACAATAAATCCCTACTACATGCTGTTCCCCCCTCACTCCAGCATAAATAATAAAATAACATAAAAAGTAAAACAAGCCAAAATATATATCGAAAACTGCCTCGAACCGCGAATTGTGCAAATTTATAGCAATTTTCACATGAATTGAAGGAGTCGAGTGAGGCTCAGGCGCCTGCTTACAACAGCAACAACAACAGCGACAACAGCGACAACACTACACTACACTAACATACAACTGCAGCTTCAGGTCCGAATCTATTGACCAGCTGGACACGGTGGCCACAAAGTCTGTTGCATCGACTGCCGCTGCTGTTGCTGCTGTCGTCGGGGCGTATGAGTGACGCGATTGAGGCTGAGACTGAGGCGGAGACTGAGTTGGAGACTGAGCTGGAGACTGAGGCAAACGACGATCGCTTGTTGGCTGTTTGGGCAGCGAACATAATCGTAAACAAATAAAATTATTGCTGCCGATCATGCACACAAATTTATGCACACACACACACAAACGTTGACTATTTTGCACTAATTTTCTAGGCAATTCGATGAGACGGAACGGCACTGGATGAGGGAGAGAGAGAGAGATGAAGAGCGAGACTGCTGCTGTGGTCCACTCACAAGGTGTTGCCGCAAGCTGTGTGTGAAATATGCAACAACAGCGTGAAAAACATGAAAGCAACTGCAGCCAGAGCCACAGTCTCAGTCTCAGCCACAGCCTCAGTCAGAGTCTTGGCCACGGTAACAGGGACAGAGACAGCTACAGCGACAGAGTCTTGACCACGCCACACAGCGGGAAATGTGGCTGCATTTTCGCGTGCAAAGCCAAAAACCAAAAGCGTTCGTCTGTCTGGGAGCTGGAACTGGGATCGAGACTGGGAGACTGGGAGAGCCTGGCTGGGCAACAGCCACAGCTACAGCTACAGCTGGAGCAGCTAACTAATACCGGTAGTCAGTCAGACGGCGCGAAGAGTAAAAGCCTGGCTATTGCGATTATGCACAGTGTCCATAGGTCAATTGAAAAGGAGAGAATGCAAAAGAAATGACAATTCAAATAATTTTAATTTTATTACAACTATTGCATTATATATAAATTAAAAGTTAATCCATAAATTATATTAAATAGACTGTCATTTAAAAACAATTCATTTTATTTAAATATTTTTGGAATTAATTAGAATAATTTCTAAAAACCATTTAAGCGTAATTGTTTTTACTTTGTTATTGGATTTACCCCAATGCTGGATCGATTCATTTAATTTTGGATAAAACCAGATTGGAATTTACAATTTTATATTTACAATATTTTAAAAAAATTAAGGGACTTTGCTTACTTAATTAAAATTACTTTTATTTCTAAATAAAAGTGCATTAAAGTATTTAGTAAAACACAATTCATTAAACAATTTTCCTATACACAATCATTTGGAAAAAGTTTATTGCCACATGATTTTTAATTTGAATTCTCAAACAGTTTAAGCTTAATTTGGGCAATAAATGAGTTGATATGCAGATAATGCAGTTCATTCGAATAGCAATAAGCCAAGACCACAGTGCCTTCAAGGTGTCTACTGTCATTGTGGCACTGTGAGAGACTACCATGACTATGACTATAACTAAGACTGAGACTGAGACTAAAGCAGAGACTCTGCCTTGACTTGGAGTGGAAGTCCGCGTGCTGTTTGGCAGTTAGACACGTTAGCGCGCGCCTGGGCAATTTTCGCTTTAGCTGCATGTTGATGATCATTAAGTAAGTACGAGTATGTTGCCAAAGTGCTTGGCCTGGCTTTGTCTGCACTGTCTGCACTGTCTGCTCTGTCTGTCGTGGCAATGTGGCTCGCAGTTCCTCTGTCGGCCACTTGAAGACGTCGCTAATGAAGACTTAAGCATGACGTGTTGATAAAGATCTCTCTCACATCTCGCACATGAGCTTTGTCGAGGCCCCGCGACCACATTGGTCACTCAGTATCAGCGTCATCGTCATCGTCAACGGTTCCCCATCATCATCATCAACATCAACATCTTGGTATTTAAGTGTAATTTTTAGTTAGTTGGGTTGTTTGTTAGCTCTATGAAATGGGCTGATAAACGCACCAGTGGGCAGAGAGCAGGATGGCGGGGGGTAGAGAGGGGTAGAGGTGTGTTGCCCACATTAGAACAGTTGTCAGTCAGCTGTCGGTACAAATTTCCCAAAGGGCACGTCCTGCTCTACTTATGGCCAAGGGGTTGCATTTGCACCCTCTTCAAAACCATCGCGCGGTATCAATGACCATCCCAACATAGTCAGTTGTTGTTGTTGCTGTTTTCAACCATTTGTTTGACTTGTTATTGTTGTTGTTAGCTTTTAGCATAATTAAACGACACATGCCACAAAATGCACTTCTATGGCTTAAGCTGACTTCTTTGGCAACAGCCTTTCCAACTGCCCCAAAACTCGAATCATCATCGTCGTCATCGAAGGACATGGCATCCATATGCTCTATTAGTTCACTCTCTTGCTTTCTCTGTCCGTATGGCTTGAAAAATTTGTACCAAATGAAACATAAGGTTTCATTATATTGTATTATTTGGCTGGTCACCTTCTCACCCCTCGACTTTGACTGTATTCTCCCCTTCACATAGCATTCATTTGCATTGAGCAGTGTCGACTGATGGATTAGTTTTCTTTCCGCTTTCGCTATCGCTTTCTTGCGGCTTTGCCACTTTGGTAACAACAAGAATTTTCAATTTCCTAATGATTGATGGCCAGCACTCTATGCAAATGTATTTAATTAAAAATTACCCAACTGAGTTGCAGCTGCAGGTGTGCTAGGGTTTGACCCAGAGCATGTGTGTGACCCTTTCTCCCTCTCTTTTTCACTCTTTCGCTCTCTATCTCTCTCTACCGATACTATCTGACACATAGAGGGAGGAATTTCAGTGTTAATGAGTGATTTCAGTTGAATTTTGATTGATTTCCCTGAAAAGTCTCAATGAAATAATATTTTTATGCTTGCCTAGGGGGTTTAAACAGGTATTTTGTTTGCTTATAATGAGTTTTTTATTAGCAAAGGGTTTATTTTTAATATTTGACTGAGGAAATGATCTATTAGTTGGGTAAGCTGAGGTAATCCGATCTGAAGTGAACAAGAATGGGAAGCGAAGCAGAGAAATGAATATATAAATTTTTCCAATTTAATGGATTAACTTGCAGAAACAACTATTCCAGAATTTCCCACATTTTTGGAACCAACTGAAATACTCATATTTGAAGTTAAAATTCATTACATAAAATTGCGATAATTTCTAGCTGAAATTTCTGTGTTTCATCACAGTTTCATAAATTAATTTCAATTATTTTATTAAGCTCAAATTTAATTGTAATTATAATAAATAAAGCAAAGCAACAAAAAATGAATGCAAATTGAAAATGAGAAACAATTAAAATATTTGCAGAGCGTGTTGCAACGCCTCAGACTTTTAATGATGTTTTATTGTCTGCTTCGACGGCGAGACAAATTCCAATACTATTGCACCAATGGATATATGTGTGTGCGTGTGTGTGTGTGTAATATATACTTCTATGCTATGCAATGTGATGATGTTGATGATGATGATGACGATTTGCGACTAAATAATTGAATGCAGCTGGTTGACGGTTGTCGCATTAAATTTAGGTGTCTGTCGCCGGCGTCTACGAATGGGAGACACTGTGACTGAGCCAACGACCGCGACAACTGACTGACTTACAGACTGACTAAATGACTAACTGACTGACTGACTGATGGACTGTGGGACGCTGGGGCATGCAGCAAGACGCGACAATAATAAATGAAGCGATTGCAAGTGTAACAGAACAATGACAGCAACAATTGCAGCGTTTGGCATTTGCCAACAGCAGCAGCAGCAGCAGCAACAACAACAACAGCTGATGCAGCTAAGGCAGACAAAGGTCTATTAATAATTTTTGGTGCAACACACGACGATCGACGATTGTCGAGCGGTGGCAGCAACAGACGACAGCGCCGGCAACTAACGATCGACAACTGCAACAGCAGCAACATCTACGGCAGCGACAGCAGCAACAGCAACTGATTTTTGAGGCAGACAGGCCGGCAATGCGTCGCGTTGGCTTTTCCAAAAATAAAAGCCAAACTAATGAGCCGGCAACATGCAATGTGGCAGCCGCAGCGACGCACGTGCAGCAAAAAACACACACCAATGAAATACAAAAAAAAAGGAAAATAAAACAAACATTCATACAAATAATTGATGGTCGCTTGCAATTGTTGCTGTTGCTGCAGCAGCAGTTGTTGTTGTTGCTGCTGATTGACGGCAAATGGCGACAAAAATCAGCGTCTGATTGACAACTCAATTGCAACTGTGTGTGTGTGTGTGTTTTTTGTTGTGCCGAAAAGTCAACTTAATTGATTTTGCTTTCTGGTATTGGATACATTTCTCTGTCTTGCCACAGCTGCAACAGCGGCAGCAACTTGCGACCGATGATTTATTGCAACAAATGTTGCGCGGAAAACTTTCAAGTCCAAAATAGACGCAACATGCATCTTCAACTTAATTTCCAATTGGAATTTGACGTCGTCGTCGTCCCCTGCTTCTTCTTGCCTTTAAAGACGCTCATTTGTCATTTTGGCCCGTAGTTCGAAGCTGTTCGAAATGTGGGCCCAAATTGCACTCGTCGCGTGTCTCTATTTTGATTGTCAAAATTGTTTTGCGGCTGTTTGTTGCCCGTTGACAGTTTATTATGTTTGACTGTTGGTCTCCTACTACTTGGACTTGTGTTTTTTCGAGGGATTCTCCACCAAATTGCCCAGACAAATCGTTGAGACTGTCGTTTGACCTCTAAACCCCAGCTGAAGATCAGTGGGAAGAATTGGAAAATTGTTTGAAGATAACATCTGTGGGGATTATTAGAAAGCTAACAACAATAGCAAACATCTTTTGAATAATATAAGAGGAGATTTTGAAAGATTTGTTGTGATAATATTTGTAGTGGTTCAGCTACAATTATAGAGAGAACTGCAGACAACTTAAAGTTAAGGATTAACTTTTACATAGTAAAATTATAACTAAAGAGGTTTCAAATTAGAAAGTGATGCTCAATTTAAAATCTATGGCTAAAACAATTAAACATTTTGTTTTCATAGCCACACCTACGATCAACTTAAAAGTTAATGATGTAAAGAACTTAACCTTATGTTAATTATAAACAAAGCTAATTTGGCTGACATCTCAAGTAGTTGGAGTTTAAGCATAGTATTGCTCCTTATCAACTTTTTGCTCTCTTGATTATGAGTTTATCTCTGGAGCATGACTCTCGAGCTCTATTTCTGAGCAATTTAAGAAGAAAACGCAGTACGCTTCCCAGCATTTGTTCTGCTTATTGTTAATCTTTCACTTCTCGCTGGGCTAAAGTTGCCGGCGGAGTCGCTTCTCTAGGCAAATGTGGATAGGCAAACAATTGCAAAAGCCGTAACAACGGCAACTGTTATCTGGCCAAAAAGGTAAACAACAAATGTAACAACAATAGCAACAGCAACGGCAACAGCAACGGTAACAAGCACTTGCCAATAAATAAACATAATTTCTGACAAAACGCTTGGTAACAAGAGCTGGGCAACAACAACAACAACAACAACAACAACAGCAACAACAACTACGAGAACAAACAACAAGGAACATCTTCAGATTGCCAACTGGCCAGCAACTCTAAGCCTCCCCCTCCTCCACTCACTTGTATCTCGTCCAACTCTGTGGCAACTTATTTAGCCATTCGTTGCTCAAATGAATTACAAGTGCAGCAGCAGCAGCAACAACAATGCCTTTTGCATGCTGCAGCTGCAATATGTTGCTGCTTCAGTTGCCATTGCTGTTGTTGTTGTTGCTGTTGCTGTTACAAGTATTGCTGCTGTTGCTGTGGGCCATGTTGCTGGCTGAGTGGCAGGTGTTGCTCGCTCAGCTCGGCTGTGACTGGCTGCATAATGAATTCAAATCCCCACCCTCTCTTCTTTCCCCTCCTCTCCCCCCTTGCCAGTTGAAGTACATCCCACAGTCATCCGGTAAGCTCTATTATGCACCCCACAGTACGAATACGAGTACTCGTATTTATATGTCCATGTGCATATTTCATTCATTAAGTGGAAGGGGGTATTCACATTGCATTCGCATATTCAATCAGCGCCTCTCCATATACAAAACAGGTGCAATTTCTTGCCATTTTCTAATTATTTTCCGTCGGCGCTTTTATCGCTTTTCTCTGGCACTGAAGCGATCCATTTGCTATCTCAGCTTGATCATAAATTTCCTTCCATTTTTATTGCACAATTCTCTGGCTTGTTGTTTATAAACAAATGCATATGATGAAGGGGATGTTGGCTGGAGAGGGGAGAAGGGGGTTAGGGGGATCGGATGGGCAACTGTGCATAACGGCAATGCAAACAAATTCAATTAGCAAAATGTTATAAAATTCGCCATAGTACACCTGCAATGCAACTGCAACAGAAACAACAGCCGACACAATAATAATAACAACAATAACAATAATAATATCATCTGCCTGAATAAACAAAATAAGTTAATAACATTATTCAAACTACACCACATTGAGCATCTTTAGGCGCCATCCTCGATTCAATTGTTGTTATTCTTGTTGCAGATAAACAAATGCAAAATATTTCATTAGATTTTCAACATTAAAAGAGGCATTTTTATTAAGGAAATAAGTTTGATGATATGCTGAGAGTTGAAGATTGAAGTCTTAGGAGCACTTTCTATTTTGAGTTATAAGACTAGTCTTTTTTATGGCTTCCTATTTTAGTCGAAGCAGGTGAAGTCTAAATCTCTAGATGATGGAGGAGAAAACTTGATTAAAAATTCGATTTTGAAGCTTAATTAGATATCCTTAACAATTAACGTTTGTTTATGTATTTATTGGTATTTAAGTTAGAAAACATTCTCAAAAAATTAAATGGCAAGAATTTTACTGTAGATAATTTACTTGATAGACTTATTAAAATTGACTAGAGGTATTAACATTTATCTAGCTATAATCTTGAATTATTACTTTTCAGCATACACTAGTAATTTGATTACTTTCTCTAACGAATGCAAAGTAACTTCTTCTTCTACCCTCCATCTCTCTTTCTCTGTATCTGTTTATCTCTAGACCCTAAACTATGCCCTCAAGGGTTTCTCACATTTCTCTATGTCAAAATTGTGGCACAAGCTGAAGATGCGCCTTTCTCCAGAGTCATGAACCTGTCTGACCCACTGGCCACTTGACTCGAGATCCACCACAATGCACTCTGGTGGTGAAAGTGTGGTGTTTGTGCCATTGTCTCTGCTCTGGCCAGACATTTATGGGGCGTTAGTCTTACAATTAGTTAGTGTCATTTAGACAAATTGCAGGCTAAAAAAAAAAGCAAAAACCAAAAATGAAATACAACAGAGTTGCAACAACAGCAACAACTATGCAAAATGAAGGCAACGCCCCGCAATTAGACGACGACGACGACGACGTCAAAAGGAAAGGCCATTAGATGCAAAGATGCAGATGCGAAGCTGCCAATACTCGGCGGCAGTTGCAAGCTGCAGTTGCAGATATGCCCTGTTATCGTAGCCAATCTGCATGCCACTTGCCGCTAGAGGCATGAGGCAACTGGCCGCCTTGTAACTGTAACAAACTGGCGACGCGTCGGCCCACGGCGTCTGCGCAACACTTCAGCGTGCTGTGTGCAACATTCGGGGGCAGCCAACTGGTATTTCCCAGCGGCTGACTAACCAAAAAATAAACACTGAAAACAAAAAAGCAAAAAAGCCAAAGCCAAAAACTGTAGCTTAGCAAACTGGCAACAGGTGGCCGATGCTGCTACCTGCTAACTGCAACCTGCCGCCTGCTGTTGCCTGTTGCCTGTCCAAAACGTGCACCGGCTTAAACTGGAGCAGTTTTCCAAATGGCCGGCAAACGAACGAACGAACGAACTGCGCGTGCAACTAGTTTTTCCAGGTGAAATGTGCAGCTCTTGGCCAACTTCCAACTACCAACTGCCAACTCTCAGTCCCAGTCTCAGCCTTTATCCCCTTCCCTGTTGAGCGATGATGTATTTATGCTAAATTGCAAGTTAATTAATGTTGTCGTTTAATTCAAACTTTAAAGTGGCAAAATGTTTGTAGTGCTTTTTTTTTGGTTTTCTTTGTTTTGTTGTTCGCTTTTCGATTCCTTTTTTCGACGGCGCAGCTGCTACTGGAAAAGCTGCAGCTGGAAAATTGCCAGGAAATTGGGCAGCAAAAGCAGCTGCAATTATAAATGAATATAAGGTAGGAGAATCAAAGATAATGTTAGTGCCATATATTGCAGCAAGTGGATTGCTTATAAACTTTTTAAAATGTTTTTACCTTGTTGGGTTTTAATTTGATAATAATTAAAAGTGCAGTTAATTAAAATGTCGCTTCAAGTACTCGTATCTTTGCGGTTTCAGTTATAACAAGTAATTTAATTACAAATGTTAACAAAATATGTAAACTTGATATTATTAGTTCGACTGTAACTGATTTTTTTGGTAAAATATTTTTGAAAATACTTTTTGTTATTAAAATTACATTTATTTTTATTTTATAAATAATTTGTTTGAATTTCTTAATAAACGAATGCAAGAAATGAATTTATTCAAATTATTTTTAACGTAACTCTTTATATTTGAATTATTTTTATGAATTTTTTATTTTTTAATTATTTTTAAATGTTTGTTGCTCAACTAGCTTAGCCTTTCGCCAGTTTTACATTCCTTATAAACCCAAATAGTTAATGCAAAGTTGTTTCTAGATGTTTCAAAAAATTCACAGCTTACAAACAAAGCCATGTATACTTGTTTTTGATAGTTCTTTAAACTAAAATGTCTAAAGTTTGCGCTCAATTTAAATAGCACTCTATCCAATTAGGAAATTGTATTTCGACCAAGTAATTAAGCGCACTTAATCATTCTATTAGTTAAATATTTTCCATTTATCTAAGATTTATGTCCAAGTCTAATTAAATTATTTTTATCTGTTGTCTTTTTTTATTTTATTTTTATTTTTTATGACTTTATCTACCTTGGGTTGTTGTGTGTTTTATGCTAGGCCATAAATTAATGCCACAAATATTTTGTGAAATTTTTTCACGAATTAACACGAAAACACATAATTTTACTTTGTTTCTCAGCTGCGGTGGCTTTTGCGGGGCATTTTCAAATTTTTGTTAATTTGGCGCGCAGCTGCTGTCGATGTGTCTTTCATTGGTGGCCACAGAAGCAGCAACAGCAACAGCGGCAACAGCAACCGTTGCCAGTTGTCAGTTGCAAGCAGCAACAGCCACAATTGAGGCATGTATTTAAAAACTTTAAGTGTCAATTGTTGTGACAACTCAAAAAGCGTGAAAATATTGCAAAAATGAATGTCACAGACGACAACGAAAACGACGACGACGACGGCGGTCACAGGTGCGTATGAGTAACATTGAAAGGCGGCCAAGCAAACTGGTTGAAATATGTTTCACTATATACTACAGATATATATTAAATGTACAGAGAGAGAAAAATCCGGCATAAAATCGATTCTCCCAGAAATACGTAATTACGTGAAGTACGATTTTCCACTTCTTTCTGCACAAATATTTTCATTATCGGGGCTCTATAAATATTATTTTTGGGAAATCAAATGCTGTCTTCTATTTTGACTATTTAAGTGCACAGTGGTTTTCACTTTTTTCTGCACAATGTTTTAGTTTAACTATAACATACTGAATACTTATTAAAAATTAAGAATTTTAAATCTTAAACTAGAAATGTAGAATGCTTTTTTCTGTGTATATAGAGGGAGAGATATATATGTTGGGTGCTTTGCAGGCAGGCGGCGTATGCCATAAATCTGTTGGCCATTTAGCGTTCATCAATTCGTCCGGTTAGTCATCGGGAGGGGTGTGGGGCGGGTAGGGGGCGGTCGGCAGGCAAATGAATTGCCGGCGGCCATTTTGAGCGAGCGGCCGCTGTAAATTTGTCAACTTTCGGCGTCTGCTGATCGAGCAGCGACGCGCACCTGCACCTGCTGTGCTCATTTCACGGAGGCTGCCATTAGCAGCAAAAACAACAACAACAGCCCGCTAATGGGCGCCCAACAGACCCCGCCCAGCAGCAACAGCAGCAGCGGCAGCAACATGTGGCGCACAGCTGCAACACATCATTGACAGCATTGAGTTTGGCCAGAGTTGCCACCCACAGCTGCAGGCAACTCTGAATGGTGTCATCAGGAGGCAGCCGCAGTTTCCCTTCACTGCAGCCTGTCATTTATCGCTTGCAACGCCGCTTCTTGCACCTGTTTCAGCGCATTTCGCTTTATTGATTGCGCTCTGCATTTGTATCTGTATCTGTATCTTTAGATGTAGCTCACTATCTGAATCTGCATCTGTATCTGTAGCTGTTTTCTGTTGCAATTGCATTAGCATGCGGTCATTGAGCCACTGATTTGTGGCGTTTCTAAATTGTTTTTCATGTTCGATATTCGATGGCAACAGCAGCTGCATAATCTGTGCACTTTATGAGCAACGTTGCAAAATCAAATATTTTTGAGGTCGCCACAAGTGGAGTGCGTGGTGTGTGTGTGTGTGTGTTGTCGGGGCACAAACCAAGACGATGACGTGGGCGACTGTGGAAATCCCAGGCCCAAGGGAACTAATGCGATACGGGCTAAACATTCGACTTTTGGCTGCGTCATCAAACGCAGCTGGGTCAGTGATAACAAACGAGTACTCATGAGTACTCACGACTACTCGCACTCGCACTCGCACTTGCACTCATACTCGTACTATAAATATACCACAATTCAAGTGCAAACAAATGAAAAAAAACTTCTGCTGGGCTTTTATCAGACGATGGCGACAGCGGAACCAGCAACAACAGCAACAACCAGCAGCAACTGCCAGCAACAACAACTACCAGCAACAACAACAACAACATCTTGTACCCAAGCGACGGCGGAAGCATTGCTGATAATGATAACGTCTGGCCTGGCCAAATGCCGAGTGCAACCAGAGGCGTTGGCCGAGTTTCTGGCAAAAAATGATAATGTGGTTGTGGGCGTGGCATTGCCACCTGTTCTGGCATGCCAATGACGAGGCGTTAGGCATTTTTCATTTGCTCAGGTGTTATGCACTTGATTCGATCACGTTATCAACCAACGGCCGTTGCCCGTTGACATATCTATATGCGAGTGTATGTACACTAATATATATGCAGGTATATGGAGGTATACTAGATACAGCTCTAGGCTGGATGGGGGGCCTCTAAACACAATGCACTCACGGAGAGAGCGAGAGCTCGTCTCGTAATTACTCAATTCAGCCGTAGATAGTTCTATTTGTTGTACCTATTTGCGCATCAATTACCAAGGTTTATTGCCCAGGTGAATCGTGAACGGGGGAAGCGGCAATTACCCGGTACAAAATGGCGTGTCCATTTATATTGAGTATTTATCTTACTTTTAAAATTTAAGCACATTCCGAACAAATAAAAACTTTGATAAGCACTTGGGAAATGTGGGAATTCCGAACTTAAATACATTTAATTTAATTTCTTTTATCTTACGCATATGCTAAATAATTAGATATTAACTCAAAGCCGGAAGTCTTACGTTAAAATTTTACTATTTTCTTTTTAAAATTGATAACACAACTTATTATTCCTGGCAAATAGTTCGGAAACGGAACTGATAACAATTTTAAACATGGAAAGTACTGAGTTATCAATTTTTAATTGGGTTTCTTTTGATTTTAAACAAGGTTAAATGTTGTACAGATACCATTAAAGTGTGGTTACGAATATTGTGGGGTAATCTCTAGTAAACTTACAAATTTTCTTAAATCTAAAGAACTTCATAATTTTAACATACAAAGTGAGCATGAACAACTTGGCTTAGGCTTTTAAATACAGATCATAAAAAAATCAATTAGCATAAGAAATATTTCAAAAGAATTGCAGAAAGAACTTTTTTCGCACACTATAACTAATTGTGATATTAACTGGAGTTCTTACTCCGCTTTTTTGCTTTGTAATTAGAATTTTTCTTCTGTCAAATTGCAATTAAAATCTTTGATAATTTTGAGTCAGAGAGATAAACATGTGCGAGGCCCGTGGAACTATTCAGATATATATCCAACAGTCACTATAAAATTTCGATCAAACGAATATAATCGATCGTAGAGTTAACAGGTGTGCAGGGCAATTGGGAATTGCGAATTGCCAGGTGGCTGAGGGCGTGGCACATCTAATTGTCGCGGATTTATGAACTCATAGCTGGCAATTTGTTCGGCAATCGGGGAGGCGACAAATGGGCAACAAACAAATGTAATAATAACATCAGACGGCCAAAAACACTTCACAAAAGGGATCAAAATTGTCAAAGGGAAGGGAAAGAGAAGCGAGCAACACTCACACACTAACACACTCACGAATACATACTCATATGCTCGTATACTGAAGCACTTAGCGTCACACCCCTTGGCCAACTGGGGTGACTTGGTCCGCTCTTTGTGCCAGCAGAGAGTCAAGAGGTTTTGAATAAATTTAACACGAGTTATAAAGCAGATGACAGGCTCTTCAACCGCGGCAAGGGAGTGGGCAGAGGGGTGGTTCAGGGGGTGCAGGGGGTGGTGGCATTGGCGTTGAGCCGACAAATGTTGTGTTTTGTGTTGAGTCTTTTGTTTTCCAATTGGATTTCTGTTTGCATTGCCTTAATTTGTGCCGTTCATAGGCCATTTGTTCCATTTTATGTCATCATCAGCGTCTCCCTTCTCACTCTGCCTCACTCTTCCTCTCGCCGTCTCACTCTCTGTGAAATAAAATGCTGTCAGCTGCTGGTAAACAACTTGAGAGGGCCACAAAAAACACACATGTGCCAATTTGAATGGCATAGAAACTGTAAAATTCGTATGAACAGCGTTTCGACCGTGGCCAACAGCGCGCCCAACAGGTGTGCAAGTCATTTGAATGGGCCAAGATTCCAAGACGAAGACAACGATGCCAACGGTTTGGCCAAAACGACAATAAAAAGAGCCACAACAATATTCATTTTGGCCATTGGCATTGTCATAACGCATACGTCATGTGTGCCCAAGACTCTCTGGTCTCAGTCTCTATGACTGTCTGTGTATGAGTGTGTGTGTGTGTGTGTGCTCGCTTAATGGCCAAGACGTGTTTAACACATTAACGTTAGCAAACCTTAAAAACTAAGTTTTATATTTATAACCATTTTTTTGAATATATTTTTTTGTGCATTTGCCAGCTGGCTGCGAAAAATGTTGGCAACAAATGAATATGTAACTGCGACAACAACAGCTTTAAATATAACAAATATATGCACACACACACACACACACACATAGCAAACGGTTAGCGGCAACTTTGTAACACAAAAGCCAAGTCATAACAATAACAACAACTGTTAACAACTTGTTGTACAACAACGTCCATTGACTTCATGTTGTCAAACGCGGCTGTCAGTCAGCGTCAAATAGTCAGTGGACTTGAATGCAGTCGATGGATCTCACACGAATTATTCAAGACAGCTCAGATATTGTTAATTACGTGTGAAGGCTGCGTTTGAAATAAACATTAAAGACTTTATTTGTTTATTTAAATAACATAAATGTCATTTGCAATATTCAATTAAGTTTAATGTGTTAAATTTAGTTTGACCATAACAAATGCATTATTAAATATACACAATAATGTTATAATAAAGGAATATTTGTAAATATGCTAAAATGTAAATTTCATTTAAATTAGTTTTCTTCAGCACTCATTTATTTTAATAAAGAAACAAATTGTTTTTATCAAAACGAAAAGAAACATACAAAAATAAAATTAATTTTTTAATTTATTTCTTTTAATAAGAAGTTTCTCAACTTGCAGTATATTCCAATTATAATTTATTTAACCTGTTTAACTATATAAGCAAACGATAATAATCACAAGTAAAAGCTATAAATAACACTAGTTTACAGCCAAAATGCAAAGTGATCCAAAGTTTTTTTTCTTATGGACATTGGCCCGCTAAATACGAAAACGGCACTTAAAATTTTTTTCATGGAAGCGTTTTCGAAATATTCGATTTTTTTCGAATTTTCGAGGTTACTCCAACACTTTTAAGTATATTTCCATTTCTACAGATCGGATTTGACAGAACAAGGACTTAAATCAAAGGTAAGTTAATTCTCTTCAACTTTCTTGCATAAAGTATTAAGATCGGTTCAGCAGTTCAGGTGCTAGCCATTTTAATAAGTTCGAAAATTGTCGTTTTTTGCGATTTTTTGAGCTCGAAAGCTAACATATCGTCCTGGAAAAAATAGAAATCACAAAGATAAAATTTTTCTTAAAGATTTAAGGTGAAGCTTAAACTGTTACAAAGAAAATAAAGTACTGCTCATTAAAATCCATTGATAGATGGCGAAGTAATGCAAAAGTGAGAAATCTTATTTTTAGCAGTTTCCGCATAAGGCACTTGCAATGGGCAAGGGAGCCGGCAGGTTAGCAGAGCTGTTAACATAGCTGTTAACATAAATAAAGGAAAAACGTGACAATCTAAAAACATTTAAATATATATTACTTCGCCATCTGTCAATGGATTTTAATGAACAATACTTTATTTTTTTTGGAACAGATTAAGCTTTACGTTAAATGTTTCAGAAAAATTTTATCTTTGTGATTTCTATTTTTTCCAGGACAATATTTTAGCTTTTAAACTCAAAAAACCATAAAAAACGACAATTTTCGAACTTTTTAAAATCGCTAGCCCCTGAACTGCTGAACCGATCTTAATACTGCATGAAAGAAAGTTGAAGAGAATTAACTTACCTTTAATATAAGTGTATGCTTGCAAAAATCGGATAATTAAAAATGGAAATATACTCAAAAGTGTTGGAGTAACCTCGAAAATTCGAAAAAACTCAAATATTTCGAAAACGCTTCCATAATAAAAATTTTAAATGCCATTTTCGTGTTTAGCGGGCCAAACTCCATAAGAAAAAAATACTTTGATTCACTTTGCAAAAAAAAGTTTTAATTTTGTAAACTAGTGTAATTGGTTCTAAAATAACCCTATCTATTTCTGTCAAATTTGCTATCATATTTCAGCACTTTCCCGTCATAATTAAGGTTGTTGTCTAACTATCCGATTAAATAGCTAAACATTAACTACAAAATACCCACTTAAAAACAGCACTCCAGAAACCCTTGCTTAAGGCAATCCCAAACAAAGTTACGAAATCAAATCCATCAAGCACGCAAAAATTATTTCCGGCTCTCCCACGCAAACTCCCAAAGTCCCAAGTCACAAGTGAATGAATGGCAAAATGCCATAAATTAATTGGAGTGACTATCAAACAAAACACAAAACCCAAAAAAAAAGCTTTTCGATTAGTGCAAAACACCTGTTGACAAAACCGGCCCCACTCAAAAAGCCAGTTTCGAAGACGCAGACAAAAATGAGTCCCAAAAACTAAACACAAAAACAAAAACCACACAGTTCGTAGATAAAAAACAGATTAGAAATTCAAATGTTCAAAACTCAAAAGCAAACGACACGCTTGTTGTGTTTGTTGTTTGAGTTGTTATTGTGGTTGTTGTGGTTGTTGTGCACCCGTTCCCACTGTGATACGACTAATTTATAAATACTTATAACTAGATGCGAATGAAACTTGGATCGACACACCTGTGCCCACTTGGCCGCTTATTATTGTCGTCCATAAAGCACCACATCTTGTACTCCGACCCAGCAGCACCACACTGCACCACCAACAAGTGCGAGTGCAAAGCAATTTCAAATCAAATAAGAAATGACGACGTCGGTTGTGTGTGTAAACAATATTTAATTTTTTATCAGTTTGCTGACACTTAAAATAGAGTTGATTTGATTCATAGTTCCTTCATTTCCCATTTTGGGTGCATTTTTGGTGCCAAAGCACTCAACGCACACACACACACACTAACACACTAACACCTTGAGTTGTGTTATCAGTTATCAGGCCACACGCATTACGCCCGCACCAGCTCTCGATTGTGGCTTATCAGTTGCCCAGATGGCCAAAGCCAAACCAAACCGGTGCGAACCTCAAGTCACTAGCAGACCCCTTAGGCCGTGATACCCGACTGTGCACCCGAGTCCATGGCGGAGTAGACGACGACGACGACGACATTCCCTGTTATCACTAACGTCGTGTTACGTGTGTTGTGTGTTGTGAGTTTACCCCGCCCACTCCCTCTCTCCCCCCTCCCTTCTCTTTCACTCATTCCATTGGGCTGTTCCCATTTACTACCATGCCAAACAGGTGGTTGCACCGAGTCGTCTTCTTCACACCCCGCCCAGTGCCCCCTGAGTGCCTGGAGTGCCCCAAGGTTTTGTGGCCATTAGTGATCGTAGGTTCTTATCTGCTGCACGCTTTGAGCATTATGTTCTTCTTCCCTCTCTCTCTCACTCTCTCTCTGTCTCTCTATCTCTCTATCTCTCTTTCTGTTTTTTGTTTTTATTTTTCAACATTCGCTTTCTGTTTGCTGTTTTTGTTTGTGCTTGTAATTAAGGTGATGAATTTATTGCAGTACACCTTCCCCTTTCCCCCTTCAGCTTCTATCTGCACTTCGCCTCCCTTCCCCTCTTAACACTGTCATGCTCCTCATTTTATGGCGAGTTTCAAGTGCCGTGCGCTTAATTTCTGCTTTGGTTTTGCTTTTCATACCCTACAATGCGCTCTGTTTGGGTCGATAGACCCATTAAGTGTCAAAAACAATTCCTATATGTGCGCTAGTATTAGTGAGCTTTCGCTCTGCATAAGGATTACCCAAGTAAATAAAGCTTTCGGCCAGCGAAGCTTTCGTCTGTGAACACTGTATGTGTGCAAGCTTTAGGAATATGAATCTTTTTAGTGGGTATCTGTAAGTCATCACTTCTCTGACTGCTTCAATTACTTGTTTCACATTTTACTTTAATGTTTTGTTAAGATTGCGCAAAAAAAATTAATTGCATTTGGGTTTATTTTTTTTGCGGTTTGCATTTTGTTGGGCTTTCAATGCGTATCTGTAGCGGATGAAAGTCTCACACTCGTCTCGGGGCTGTCCAAATTGATAAAGTGAGAACAGCGTACTTACAATTTATATGCCTTTTTAATTGTTATCGAAGTGCGGACTGTCCCTGTTTGTTGTCTCCCTTCCCCCTCGGAACTTATCAATGAGAAATGTACAGATGAGTTTCCGACATTGCGCCTAAAGCGGATCCTCAGTTTAACATTACCTGTAAATCATGTTGAATTTGTTATTTACTCCCGTGTACTCATGATCCGATGATCAAACGCAGCGAATGTGCCTTGTGGCATGTCCAATGTCGCATGTCGCATGTCGCATGTTGCCTGTCAACGCTCACCTTTGGCAATTTGTGTGCTGTATAACTCTAATGATTTAATTTGTGGAATGCCCGTAATTGACTCATCCCCAACAACAAGGTTGTTCAATTTCACTCTGTGTGGGAGTACTAAAAAAAGGACAACATTTCCCAGTATTAAAATAATATAACAGAAAAACTTTTTGTTTTAATTTGTTATTAAATACAATATCAGAATAACGTTTTCTTATATTTTTTGTATTTTTCATGGAATATAAATCAAAATCAGTTCAAAACTCAGTTTTCACAAAGAGTTCTTTCGCCAACTATCCTCTAGATGGATCAAATGAAATACTGATCGTAATATCTTGACCGTTGATTTATATCAAGATAGTTTCCCAAGAAACCCAAGCTATAATTATCGGTTGTTTAACAATCAATTTATTACCCCTTGACTAACATTTAAATGAATGCCCTATAGTTAACTAACTATTAGCTAACAATTAATTTCAGCAATAATATCACAATAACTAACAGTATCATCCATTTTATGGCAATTTCAAAAGTCCAGACATTCGCACTCGCACTCACATTCGAATATCTAAATTGTTGTTGTATTGTTTTAAGTTTAAAGACCAGTGTTGATAAGTCGCGTAACAAATCTTTCAATTACAAAACTCGGAGAGCATTTAAAAAGCAATTCCAGTCGAAGCTTAAATATAAATAATTAGTAACGAGTGCATAAAGATAAAAGTTAAATTAGACGCTAATTTTCAAGCTACAGCGAGCGCTGGCCATAAAAAGCAAGTGGAACCAACGGCCAAACTGGAGCAATTGTTGGCTATAAACGTGAGAAGCGAGAAGAGGGGCGAGGGTTAGGGGCATTCAGTTTGGGTATCTAGTAAATAACTCAATTGAAATGCCAACGGAACTGACACGCAGGCGACAAGAAATTGTAATTTAAAATTAAATTTAAAATTGCGAAAAGTCAGCAGACAGTAAAGGGGGGAAGACAGAGGGCAAGAAGAGAGAAAAGAGCCAAAAAAAAACAATTGAAAAGGTTAACGGAGCCGAAGTTGCTGACAACTCGTGGACTAATTAGAAATACGACGACAAAGGCGACGTCGGCTAATTGCTAAAAACAAAAGCTATAGCTAAAAAATAGCTAAAGCCGAAGTTGAAGCTGGGCGTGCGAGAAAGAGAGCGGCGACAAAAACAAGCGAACGAACGAAGCGAACGAGCTTTGATCGACGAGAGCGAGCGAGCGAGCGAGAGAGATTGAGATCAGAGATCAAGAGAGCGAGAGAGACGCGAGCAGAGAACTGAGAGTGGGCAGCAGCAGCAGCAGCTGGCTGACGATTGGCGCAGGTGCAGGCCACAAGCTGGAGACTGGCGCTAAGCTGACGTCGGTGCTAGGCGCACAGGTGGCTTACGAGCTCAGCCAACGAGGTGACTCAACCTTAGCTTACACTAACAACAACAACAACAACATGCTGGCAATTATCGCAGTCGTTGGCAGGCGGCTCCGGTATTGATATTTGTTTGCTATTTGCCGCTTTGCATTAGCCGACATTTAAGCACGGCTATCGATTTAATTTTAACCCGTCGCATAAATTTCAAATGATTTTTTGTCGATTTTTTTAAATTTTTTTATTGTTTTTTTTTTTGTTTTGCTGGAGTTCCACCCGCTCGCATAGCACAGAGCAGACACCAAATTGATAAACACTGAGAAAAACAATCGCCTGGAATTCATTTAAAGAAATTCATGTATTTTGATATTTGTTTAAGCTTGCAAAGAACATCATCACTTTGAAGTGTAAAAATGAGAATTGATTCCATAAACTAGTTAAATATATTTTTTGTGATAAATTAAGAAGATGATCTTCAACGAGTATGTCTGAAAATGTATAAGCCGGAAAATTTCAATTTTGCTGTAAATTTCATTTAAGTATCTTAAATTTATAGTTGTTCATCAGTCTGGAACTTTACAGGGTCCTATAAAGGACACAGCAACAAAATATGGTTAAGTGATTCTTTAATAACTACATCCTATCAGACCACAATTATCTTATTTGTGCCATTAACGTTCCAAATTTCTTTGTTTCTTTTCAATTATGAATGACTGCTTCAAGTATTTCAAATCAATCAAAGCCAAGCATTAAATTTGTTCAGTGTTTGCCACGCTATGAGTCCATATTTGAACAATTTGTTTACTGCACCTAGTCGCGAGTGCAGCAGCGTCTCATAAATCTTGGCCCATTCGGCAGGTTGACAGATTCGTTAAATTTTATACATAAGCGACGGCTGCTGCACCTTCCCTCCTTGCCCCTCTCCTCTCTCTCTCTCTTTTTCTCTCTCTACTCCCCCCAACATTTCCCCTTCGTCCCTCGGCTACCGACGTTAATTTGCACTTTTCGTTGCGCTAAATGTCGCAGAATTTGGCAAACTCGTTGTTGTTGTTGTTGTTGCTATGCGCCATTTTTTGAAGTTTTTATGAGCTCAAGAGTCAAAGTTCATCATCGAAAATTATTTGATAGCCTGTAGTCCATATGAAGGCGTTTTTTATACCCGCAACGCGTGTCTTGTAAACTGCCAATCGCTTCGATTCGTATCCGCAATGGGCGTGTGGCCAATTAAGGAGTACATACTGTAGATAGACTCGCAAGTATGAAATATGTGCAGTTTTGATAAGTTCAGATTTGATACATGTTTTTATTCGAGAGCTATAAATTTCGAAAATTTCAGAAATAATTTTCAGCTGTCAAATCAGCCCTAGAAATCATGAACAATAAGAAATTCATCATCATGATCAATTATTAAGGCTCAGAACTTATAGTAGAACTCTGCGTTTCATTTAAGTTGAAATTCTACATTTCAACAATGCAATCGAAGATCAATAATATTTTAAGATAGGATAATTTTGAAATCCAGAAAGAATATATTTCAATTTATGTGTTGCAGAATATTTCTATTAGAAGGAATGGTTTGCAAAATATTATCTGTATAGTTTGGAGTCTGGAGGGAACACTTATCAAGGACCTTGTAGCTTTTTTTTTAACATACATGCATTTAATTAAGTTGAGTCAAGTTGATTCAAGATTTAAAACTCTGAAACTTCCGCTGGCGTCTGTCAAAGACAAATTGTCCAATTGACCCCGCTCATAAATTTTGCGCAAATAAAATGAACAAAAAAAGTCAAGAAATGAAACTCAATGTTTTCATTATACATTTGTTGCTGCTGTGATTTTGAGGCAACCTTCAAAACAACATAAACACGAACACGAACGTGCGATGCAGTTTTCCGCAATGTGATGCGAGCTGGCGGAGGGAGGAGAGGAAGGGGCAGTAGAAGAAGCTCTAACAAGCTGAAGATGCTGTTACAGAGTGACAGAGAGAGATAGAGATTAAACTGAGACGAGTCTCGGCCAGTTTTGGGGCGTGGGTTGCAATGGCAGCGTCGGCAAACGAGAAGCGACAACAACCACAATGAAAACTAGCAGACGGCGGCAGGTGTGTGCCACAATTATTGACTGACTGACTGACAGTGAGACAGACTGACAGTCAGACTGACTGAGAGACAAACAGATCTACAGTGAGACATGACATTGCAATGCCGTTGTCGTTGTTGTTGTTGTCGATGACTTGTCGTTGGATTTTTAATTTTTTTGTTTTTGCTTAAACTACTTAAAGAAAACAACAACAAGAAATCTGAATAAAAACTAATGTAAAATATGGAAATTTGTTGTACATTTTTCGCAACAATAGATAAACAAAACAATTAAGGCACGTGCGCAAGCAAATGACTCTAAAGGAAAGTGGAAAAGGGGTTGAAGAGGGGATGAGGAGAGGAGGGGTGACAACTCTGACAGCTCTATCAATGTTATCTTAAAATGTTCTCTCACCCCGAATTTGGACAATCACTCCGCCTCCCCTCCGCGTGCTTCTCTTAACTGATGGCAAACACGTTTTAGCATTCAAAAGTCCACGTGGAAATCTCAAATTCTCTTCTTGGTGCATAATTCATAAATGTTGCTGCCCCCCACCCCTTACTACAGCACACTGTGAGGTGGTTCATCATCCAGTGGAAGGGTGGCTTTTGTTTTTTGTTGTAGTCCTTAACACGCCTTGGCCCTGGCCATATGTCGCATTGAGAAGCGCACAACGCGGCGTATGCGTAATTTAAGGCCTACACTAATTGAGTTGCCGACGCAGGGCCATTGCCACTGCAACAAGCGGCAGCAACGAGAAGCAGAAAAGAGAGAACAACAGAGAACAGCGGTGGCAAGCAGTGCAACCAGTGCAACAACATCTGGGCGGCCATGGGGAATTATTAGGTTACAATTTGATGTGAGTCGCCTGACGATTATGACAGATGGCTGCTTGTTGTTGCCTCTTATTGTTGTTGCTGTTGCTGTTGTTGTTGCTGCTGCTGCTGCTGCTGGAGTGGCAGCTTCTCAAGTGCTTGGCTGCGCTTTTGGCATGTGGCCTGTGGTTTGAGAGGCGCGGCATTGGCGTCTCTGTCTCTCTAGCTCCGTCTCCGTCTTCAACTTGGCCTCAGTTTCAGTTTCGGTTTCGCAGTCTCAGCCACATGTCATGATTGCTTTTCAACGTGTGGGTGTGTGTGTGTTGTGTGTGTGAGTCATGGTACGTGCTACTGTGCAAAAAGTTATTAAACTTTTATGCGGCATGTGCGCATTTTTTAGCAGCCTTTAAGCAAGCCAAGCCGCTCCTTAATGGGTGCTTACTGGACGATAGACTGTTGGGTCGGGAGGTAGGTAAATTGGTACTAAACAGGGGGTTTGGCGGGGGGTGAGTAAACGGGGTAAACGTTGCACGTGTCGTACGTGTCCGCCATTAGCGTAAACATTTGCGGATGCGTTCTTGAGTGGCTGCCAAATGACCAAATGGCTGGCCATGTATTACACATTTTTTGCCCAATGGCTCAAAAACTAAATAAGTTGCATTTTGCCAATTTTCCACAAATTGTTGTAAATTTAACGTTTATGCAGCGTGACTTTGGAGAGGGATGATTGCAGGTGGAAAGGGGCGCACAATAAATATTTAATTTGTGTTTGTTTGTGTGTGTGACTTTGATGCGCATAAAATGAAATAAAAATACAGTGGGATGGAGAAATAATGTATGCTTGAATTTGTTATGATTGAGTTTGGATTTTTGCAAGGTTATGAATAGTTTCACAAGGGGAAGCTTAATAATATTGAATGTATTAATTATTATTGGGAACATTTTTAATTATAACTAAATTTAAACATGTTTCCCTATGATCGCCTTCATTTGTCTGCTAGGAAAATTTCCACAAAAGGAAGTTCATTAATATTTCTTGTACTTAAATTTTGAATTTATTTTCAGTTTTTTTGGCGTTATATGTTAATCTAATAATTTAATATATTATTATGTTTATTCGCAAAATATATAGATTGACGCCGAATATTAATTTATATTAGCACAAATAATTTTTATCAATGAACTGAAATATTCTCATATTTCCATTTAGATCTTTTTTTTAACTCTCTATCTTTCTCTTATTTTTCCCCCATCCATGTCCCAATCTTGACCCACTTGGACATAATGTGCACTAAATGACCGTGCGATGCCCATGGTGGCTGTCAAGTGACCCACTGGTCGGTGCCAAAGCAAACAGAGCAGCCACAGGAGGCAGAAGAGAGGAGGAAGGCGGAGGTGAAGAAGAGGAGGTAGAGATATGATCAAAGTGAACTGCGACCAGCTTCCACATGTTTGCCAGGCAGCAGACAACTGCAGTTAATAGCCAGTTCTGCTGTGGTGCAGGGGCAGGGAGGGCGGAGAGGTCAGAGAGGGGAGAGGGGGCAAGGTGGGGTGTGGTTTTGCTAGTTGGGGACTGTGGCGCATCAACGTCAACAACATCATCATAAACAGGCAGACAGATGGAGGGGGCAACCTACTTACTGACACAGTTGCAGTTGCAGTTGCCGTTGCCGTTGACGTTGACGTTGCAGCTGTGCATCAATCAATGGCTGAGCTTTGTGCCGATGCTGAACAAGGAGCGCCACCTATTGGCAGCTGGCAGCAACAGCAGCAGCAGTCGTAACTGAATGATCTTCAGACAGAGATCAGTTCTCGCCTCGACACCCAATGAAATTTCCATTCAATTTCAAGCTAATGAATTTCAATGAAATTCACACACACACTCAAGCATATTCACAAATACGCACTCGTTATTGTCAAATTTACGTAACGTCGAAAAGTATTCGAGTACTCGTAGTGAACATCTGTGCAAACAGCGCTCTATTATGTAGATGTCGATGTGAATGTGGATGTGAATGTGGATGTGAATGTACTCATAGTGCCCCCGAAATAAATGCGCCATGAAATGCCACAAATGGTCAGCTAACTGGACGGCCAATTGGCGCGTGAGCGTGCGGAATGCATATGCGTGCTCCCTACCCCCTCCCCCCTCTCCCCCTCTCCCACTTTCCCCTCCCCACACCTCTCCTCAAGCCATCAGTCGACGTCTCGTTCACATCCGCATCATCATCAACAGCAGCAACAACAGCAGCGGCAACATGAGGCAAGCATCCGTTGTGCTCCAATTTTCACAGCTGGCAGTTTTGGCGTGCTAATGAAATCGAGCGCGTTTATTTGTTTATGCATGGCATTTGTCAGCTGTGCCAGACACACTCACAACCACACACAGTCACACTCATAGAGTGAATGAATACACTCATATATATCGAATATCGAGTATATGCAGTTAGTTTAGCGCACGTAATTGAAACGCGGCGTGTGGCTTAATTGAGACCAAAGACAAAAGATACGAGTACTCAAACTCGTACTCGTACTCATACTCATACTCATTCTCGTCAAACGGGTGTCCATCGAGTATCCATCGCTTGTCCACTCGCTTTGGCCCACCAGCATCGATCGCAACTCAGAGATCGCCAGTTACAGTCACTCAAATTAGCTTTCCGTCAATATCTTGATCTAGATCTTGTGATCTCTGTATCTCCATTTGTATCTGTATCTTTAGATACATTTGTATTTGTATCTGTTGCTGTGGCTGTTTGTGTGTGGCCATCGATCAGCAACGCTTTGGGCATTCAAATGCAAATTATTTTAATTGTTATTAACAATTGCCGTTGGGCATAGTTAAGCAATTAAAAGACACCAGACGTAAATGCAGACAGGCAATAAAAACCATTTTTGGCACTCGCTGCAATTTGTCGGGCTTTGATTAGACAGGGTATTTGCAAAGGGTATACTGATTTGTAGAGAAGATTTGCTACACTTTATTTGACTAAAGAAATTGAAATTATGAATATGTTGTGCTGTTAAAATATATCGGAATAATTTTCATATTTCCCCTTCAGACATTGTCAAAAATTAACTGATTACATTGCTGAATTTCAGTTTTTCACTGTTTGACCTCCAATTTAGGTTCTGCATCAACATTTTATTTATTTGAAAAATTTTATTTTCTTCCAAAATTTTACACTTTTTCCGAACTTGAAACTCTAATAAAATGTCTGTGCGTATGTACTTATTTCACAGAGGTACTCTGTTGATATATTTTCATTTTATGTTTATCGATATACAATTGCATCCCTAATCAAACATTCGGCTCTGTTACGAGTGTTATTCAGTTAAATCGAAATTTAGGAAGTTAGTACCATACGGTATAGCTTATGTTATGAAGTACAGTCAAACTTCCCTAACTCGAAACACCATTATCCAAGAAAAAAGTTCGAGTTATGGAGACTTCGACTTATGTAAATCTTTTTGTTAGGTTTAGTACACGCTATTGCCACTCAATTTAGTTCGAGCTAGAGAGAATTCGAGTTCTAGACGTTCGAGTTATGGAAGTTCAACTGTATATAAAATATTAAAAGGTCTGGTCAGATTTTACAATACTTCCGTCATCTTATACTGCATACTTGCACCAGTTAGGGTATGTTATAGTCATTACTTTTAGCCAATTTTTTATTTATTTTTATTAGTTGTTGTTTCTATGTTTTTGTTTTGTTTTTGGGATTGAGTTTTCGTTTTTGAATTAACGGTGGATTATGTCATGCAATTAACAATGGCACATTGCGCGTTGTTGTTGTTGTCAGTTGTTGTTGTTGTCAGTTGTTGTTGTTACTAGTTGTTGTTGTTGTTGTGGATAGTTGTTGTTGCTACCGTATTTCGGTTTTGTCAGCGGCACGTTTTGCGCTACGTTGCAAAACGAATGCAGATACAAATGCTCGCACTCGCATTCACACTCATACTCGCATTCGTATTCGTTGTGGTATTCGTAATCACACTCGTTCTTAAAAATTTCAGTTTTGGATTGGAAAATTGCAGTTGTCGATGTGTTGCGTGCACTTTGTGAACTTTTGCGGTTGCCGTTGTTGCAGCTACCGCAATCAACAGTTGTTGTTGTCGTTGTTGCTGTTGTTGTTGTTGCATGTAATTAAGCAGCACTGACATGTCTAGTTCGGGTTCGAGTTCGAGTTCGAATTCGAATTCAGGAACTGCGCACAGCAAATTGACGTCAGCGCATGCGTCAGCCGTTGATTGATGCGGGCCATGATTGAGATGGAGATGGGGATGGAGATTGAGGTGTATGCAACCAAAATGGGGGCGTGGACAGAGAGGCGTTGGAACAAGGTTCGGCAACTCAGATCTCCACTCGAGCAGCAAGATCAAGAGATCAAGATCTAACTGGGCGTGACTTTGGCATTGTCAACAATTGCCACCAAATGCTAATGTTCCATGACATGTGTGTGTGTGTGTGTGTGTGTGAGTGTAAATCTACATATGTACACTGATGATTAGTCATGTCAAGGCTGCTTGTCAGACACGTGTGTCGCCTGCGACACCTGTTGATTGAGGTACAGTCATCGCAAAACTCAAAAGTTGAAAGTGCACGTTCGGTTTTAAAACACATAAAAAGATATCCAAATTTCAAAAATTAAAATTTTATTTACGACATTATAAAGTGCATTTCGAAAGAATTTTATTCAATTAATTTTTCAAAATAAAATTTTAATTATTACAAACAATGAATTAATGTTCCACGGATTCAAGTATGAAATCAATTAATTTGATTTTTTTCATTACATGCTCATCGAATATTTCAATAATTTGCAATAATAAATTTTGAATTTTTCAACAAATTTGAATTAATGTTTAACTGATTCAAATATGGGTTCAATTTAATTTTCAATCATAAATTTTGAATTATGTACTAACGATTTTTGATGATAAATTGATTTAAAAATTATATTAAATTATTTGCTCTTTTTTGGTTATAAAAATGAAAATAAACAATGTGCAAAACGATTAATATCAAACGACACTCATATTAATTGCCAATGTGCTTTTTATCGGACAAAAATCAAATTTATATGACAACGTTCAGTTTTTAATTAATCTGAAAACAAAATGAGATTAAATGTTGCTTTATAATGAGAGTTTTAAGACGAGTGTTTTTGGTTAACGAGTGTCATTCGCTTAATAATCAAAAATTATGAATGAAAATGATGAATTGGAAAATCCTTATGCTTAAGGTTTAGTTTCAGATTCTTTTAAGGTTTCCCGTAGAGAGGCAAACACTTAAGATCGCGGTGGTGCCACCACTTGAACATGTTGCAATTAGTGTTACAGACACAAACATGCCGCCAAAGGAGAGGGAGAAGGGAGAAGAGAGAGTGAGCAGGAACTAATACTACTAATTGGCCCAATTCTCACTTCTTTTATTTTCTTCTTTTTTTTTGGTGGCGTTGCCCACGCAGCAATTGAGGTAGAAACGGGACGGACAGCTCATAAATAAACAAAAACAACAACAGCGATGCAACATAAGGAACAAGAAACAGAACAAGCTGGCAACATGAGTGTCAGACAGACGAGCGCCCAGCTAAAAACCTGGAGATATGTAGATGAGATCAAGACGAGACAAGAGGCGAAGATCATGTTGCGATAGGAGTAGAAGTGGGCGAAAGGGGGGAGGGGGGGAGGAGGAAACGTAGTAGGAGGTGGTGTTGAGGGGCGGTGGTGCGGTGGTGCGATGGCTGCTCGTTCCGGAACGTGTGAGCTGATATGTTGGGTGGTCTGTTCCAAATCAATTGCTGCCCTCGCTCAACGAAATCGAAGCAAAGCATAACGAAAGCAGCGAGACAGACAGACAGAGAAAGAGGAGGAGGAGGTGGTGGCAGAAGAGGGGGCTGCAGTGGCAACATATGTATCCCTTGGCCACTTCAGCGCGATGGCTTGTTGTTTATTTTGCATAAATGTTGCCCCAAATATTGCAGCTGTAAACACATAATGAATGCCAATGACGATGATGGCCCGATCCCCAGATCGAAACTTGATGATGTTATCCGCCCCCCCCCCCCTCCCTCCACACTTCATCCGGCTGGTTCCTCGGTTCCTCAGTCCCTAACCCTACCCTGTGACTTTTTGCTTGGATAAATATTTGTTTAAAATTCCGCACGCCACTGCCCACATGAAACTGTGGCTGCCCCTTTGGGGCAAGTGTGCGCCCACACGCCCATAGGACGAGGACCACCGCGAAATCAGCCATCGATCGATGTTGCAGCTGCTCGCCAAAATATGCTAAGTGCTCAGTTCGTCTTGAAAGTCATCGTCATCGTCAACTTCTTCGTCTTGGTAGTTGTTGTTGCTGTTGTTGTTGCATCTTTGTAAACAATGCAGCGGCAGCAGCCAGCGAACTGCAAACATTTTATTGGCTACGCTTTTGTTGCCTCATTTTTATTGACTTTTGAGTTAACTCCAAGCAGTCGGCACTCCGCTGATGTTGCCACAATGCCACAACGCCCACACTGTGTGGCTGTGTGTTGCAGTTGCAAGTTGCACGAGGGCGCATCTCTTTTTCAACACCTTCTTGTGGCCGCATCTGTTTGGCGTTTCAGATTTGCTGTTGTTGAATGTTTAGATTTTGGACTCCAGACTCGCTTGCAGCGATCTGTTCATAATTTTCAATTGACTTGCCCCATGTGTGTGCCGCACTGAAGCCGAAGCGGATATTGTTTGATTTCATTATTGATTAATTGCCGCTTTTTATTTGGGTTTCAGCACCCGCACCTCAAAGCCAAAACCAAAAAACAGAAACCAAATCCAGATAATTCCCTGTCGATGAATATTTGCCATTGCCATATGATTAGCGTGTTTAGCTGTTGCCACTTCAGCTTGCCCCTTAGATGTGTGGCATGGAGTGGCCCTGTTGATGTTGTTGAAATTTAAACAAACTCTGCCACTGCCACTCGATTTGTTTGGGTGGCATGTTCAGCCTCAACCTCAGCTGCTTCAAGCTGCCACCATTCTGACCCTCCCCTTCCCCCTTCCCCTTTTCCCTCTCGCAACGGAGCTGTCGACGCAGCAATGGGCCATGTGTGTTCATTTCTTATATAGTATGTTGATGTGTTTGTCTTGAGATTTTGGGTGAATAATTTTTGACAGATCTGTGAAATGTTTATAAGCAAATTGCAGAACCGATAAACCAAATCACGATCTTATATATACACTATATGAAGTGAACGTTTCCTTAAAAATAAGTGTATCAATTGTTGAAAAGAAACTCACAACAGCAAGAAAAAATAGATTCAAAATATTTTAATAATAAATTAATAAGTCTATGTACTAATAAATAATTTAAATATATTATAATATTTTATATAAAACATTAAAAAATAAAAATAAACAACTGGGGGGAACTCGAAATAACACATTTATAAAAAAATTCTAAAAACTTCCTTAAAATAACAAGTAATAATACATTTAAAACATTATATATTAATAATTAATACCAATGATATTTGTTTAATATAAGAAACCCACTGAAGTATTTCTTATCAAAGGTCAACGAGCGCGCAGCTTTTAAGAAAAAACTAATATTTATACACAATTCAAGCACAAAAACTATCTTTATTAGCTGAAATAGCTGATTTAAAATACCAGAAAACACTGCAAAACACGCAATTCGCTTGCTAATAATTTAAAAAAGCGAAAAATAAAAAAAAAATCGTCGACAACGACCTGCTCCAGGTGAGGCTCGAACTCACAACCCCGGCATAGCTCATACACAGAGTACTGATTATAAGTACCGTGCGCTAACCAATTGCGCCACTGGAGCTGTTGTTCGAGGGCTGCCAAAAGCGCATGTAAAGCGGACAGACGCTGAGAACAAGAATATTTGCACAGTTGAGCGGCCATTGGTTCTCACTCTCGCGCTCTTGCGCTCTCTCTCTCTCAATCACAGTCTCTATTGTGGCAAGTATGCGTACGTGTGACTGCGCGTATGCTTGTGTGCGTGACATAAGAAATTCGGTTAGTGCTTGCTGCGAAGGCTTTTATTCTGATTAGAATGTTTATTTGAATGTAAATGAAATATAAATAATTGAATAATAAATGAGTGTTTAAATTTGAGTCAATCGATTGAGTTATTCAGAGCATTGAGCGTGCGCCGAATTAAAATTCAATAAACAATCGCAATAAGATGTAATAAAATTATTAATATGTATTAAGCAATGAAAAGTGAAATTTGTTTAGTAGCAGTTTTTACTTTCAATGGACTCAACCCCGTGGAGACCGACCCACTAACCCCCACTGTTAACAATGTTAATTTAATGCTTTTCACTTTCGTTTCGAGAACAGGTGCAGCCGCGTTCGATTACGAAAAGCCCGTTAAAATTGCAGCGACCGCGCAGTCGAGACTACAGCTCCAGTTGGCACAGCAAAACAAAACAAAATAAATAAAAAACAGTTACAATTCGATTTCAAATGAATTGCAAAATTGCATTAGAAAAAAAAAAACAATGGGAAAAACTCAGGCTGAAGCTCAACTTAGCACTGAGTACTCAGAGTACTGAGAGCAACGAGCGGCGGCAAACGCGGCGATTACCGAGAAATCAACCTCGGAGTCAGTCAGGAAATGCAAATTGCGCTAATTACGTTGGGCATAAAGCGTTGCAATATTTACTGTTGTTATTGCCAGTGTTATTGTTGTTGTTGTCGCTAGTGTTGTTGGTAATGTTATTGCCATAATCGTTTCTAACTGAATAAAAATGAAATGCAATGCAATGACCATAAAGTACAAAAGGCAAATCCGCCAGCAACAACAACAACAACAACAACCGTGACAAATGACCATTGTATGACATTAATAATAATCATTAAATGCTGGAAAAATGATTTCGCAATGGAAAAACTTAGCGAAGCGAGCACAGCAAATCCCTTGTCATGTCATGTTGCAATTAAAAATTATGAAAATGAAAAGCGACAACACACAAAAATAAAAAGAGTGAGCGAGAGAGACAGATTGACAAACAGACAGACAAAAATAAATACCCAACTTACAATTAATGGTCAATTGAAAGTCAGAAATTGAGATGAGCAACAAACTTAGTTACCATACAATAGCAAAAATAAAGTAGAGTGTGTTTGACTAGATGATACCTTGCAAAAAAACGAACTTTAAATGAAAGATTAAGAATCCTAGTTACAAAACTTTCTCAACTTTACTTTACTATAACCCTTTCGCTAAAATAATTATTACAGGGTATACAAATAAACAGTTGTATGCGTTAGTTGTTCCAAATACATAGAATCGCCTCAATTGTGTAAGTGCAATGTTGAGAAATTAAACAAAATCGAATTGGAAAACGCAACAATCAGCGACAGAGGCGTCGCGTATCAACAGGGAGTGGGAGGGGGGCTCCCCACTTTACGTATAGTGTCTGGGAGCAGTTGATGGCGGTGACTGGCGCCAATTAAATCAAACAACGATAGAGCTGCACAAATTGAAGCGATTCTGGGAAATAAAATAAGAATTCAAAAATATAAATGTAAAAATAAATACTAATCTGTGATTTGATTCAAGTCATTAGAGTGGATCAGAAAGTAGCTGTAAATATATAATTAAGACATCTGTTCAATTACTTCGACAAATCCATTTAAAAAATCCCCTGAAATCTCCCAGTAACTTGCATAAAATCTCAGTTAAAAACGAATTAAATAATAACATGAAGATGCAAAAATTTCAGCTAATAATGAAAATAACTTACTTGATTTAAATCAATGGAATAATAAAATCTATTCAATCAATAAACTTACGACAAATTCTCGTTTTCATGATGTGTTTTTGCTAATTGTAGCTGATTTATAAACACGGTGTTGAACTTGTAACTGAGGTGCGAGTTATAAAGTCACATTAAAAAACACAATTGCATTTAAAATTTACATTATATACTTATGCCATTTTGAGCACAATTAAAAATTATAAATAAAGATTTACTTATTTTTGCACGTCTTAAAATATCATATTTTTAAATGAGTCATTTGCTTAAATTAAGTAAAACTTTGATTTGGATCAATGAAAGCATTAAAACAAAGAAAAGTTTCTGATTGAGATAAAACTGTTCCAACCCACGCTGATTAGCTGATAAGCTGATAAGCACTACTTTTGTCATACAACAACATAAATACTATAACTGTTTATGCAGACCCACCCCTAAAAATCATACAGACTTTCTCGCTATCTCTCTGCATGAAGATTAAGAGAGTCTGGCTCACAGTTGTTATTATTGTTATTCTTGTTGTTTTTGTGAGACTGAACTTATCAGCAGCAGTTGCAGTCGCAGTCTCAGTCGACAACGCTGCATTTGTAGCGCCACTTTCGGTTTCAGTCTGCTGACTTTAACTTTAACTTCGACTTTAGCTGGACGTTATTGATAAATAGGTAAAGTGAAGATTCATTATTGACACAGCTGCAGTTATTTTAGCTGTTGAACTTTGCAATATTTGCACTGCCAGCGACTTTGCACTTTTCTCCCATGGTCAGCCTTTACCTACTTACCTCTCACTCTCTCACTCTCTCTCACTATCTTTTGTACACTTCATCAGCTGCGTCGCTGTCGCTGACAGCATCTCGTTTGACTCTGTTGTTGTTGTTGTAGCAGTAAATAAAACGCAAAAAGCTTTACAGAACGCCTGCGCAGCTTGTTCACACAGTGTCTACTACCTCTCTCTCGTTCTCTCTCGCTGCCACCCCCGCAGTCTAACTCTCTCGCATACACACACACACACAGCATACACTTTGCATGTTATTTGTTTCGTTTATTTGACTTTCTCATTAACTTTTGCTTGCTTTACGTCGTTTTTCGTTTTGTTTAACTGAAAGTTGCCGCAAGATTTGTATGCGCACCTGATCAAACTTTGCGCTCACGTCATTTTCAGTTTGCCTGCGTTTGGGTCGCTCGGTCGCTTGGTCAGCTAAGCAGCGGCAGCGGCCGCAACAGAGGCAGCGTCAGTTTGTGGGAATTTTGTTGTTGATCTTGTGATTCGCCAAGTTAACGAATATTCCATAAGATTATTTAACGTGCGCAGCAGGCCAGGCCTAGACTTTGAATGTTGGCCTGGAAGGTGACGCGGCTTGGGCAATTAAAGTCTATTAATTTAAATTTATAACCCACAGCCGCAATGGTTATAAATTAAAAAATTTAGTCAAATTAGCGCAGCGGCCGCGACGTCAGCAGCGTGAACTGCATATAAAATGCAAACCAAAGCGTCGGGCAGACAGACGAATGCGAATGCGAATGCGAATTCGAATGTGAATGCCATGTGTGAGTGTGAGTGTGAGAGCGAGTATGAGTGCATTGCAGGTGTTTGAACTCAAATGTCAGCCAAACGTCGCCGGCGTCGCCAAGGTGCTGGCATGGGCGGTGGGCGGAGGTGTGGGACAAAATAATTGGGCGACAGACGCTGACATCGCGTCGCTGCCAACAATAAACATAAAATTTGCGAATTGGCGATCGTTCGGCGCGTGCATTGCGAAATGCAAAACAAACAGTTTTTCGATATCACACCTACATTCCCACAAACACATACACACATATGTACACACAAACAAACGGTCACATTAAAATGTCTCAATCTGAATAATGAAATGCGTTCAGGAGTAAAAGTATGTCACACACTCATGCACACATGCACAGCGCAAGAACAAGAAAGCTCTTGAGAGAACAACAGAGCGAGGTACAGGGAGAGAGAGAGAGAGAAAGGCGCACGCAACTGGAAAGCAGTAAGCTCCAGCATTCCAATTGGGGTGCAGCAACAGCATTGCCAGCAACAGTCAAAAGGGCGTTGACATTTCGAGGGCAGAAAGTAACATGAAGACTGATTGTCCAAATACAGCGTTCCAGTTACAATTCCAGTGTCAGTTTCCCGACTTGCTGTGCTGTGATTTGTGTCTGTCTGTCTGTCTGTCTGTCTGTTTGTCAGTCAGCTGGACTCCAAATTTTTATGTGCGCCGCATTTGAATTTGAATTTGCAGTTTCGTCAACTTAATCAAAACATCGGCCCCGTTGGCGCTGCTGCAGACGTCGACGCTAGCGTCGCAGCCGACGCAGACGCAGGCAAAAACAAGCTGGTGACAAATCTGCTAAACAAACTGCAGCCGTGCCCATTGTCTTGTAGCTTGTAGCTTGAACCTCCTGCATGGCATCTGCATGTGGGCGTCGTTTTGCGGACGCTGATTTTGAATTTGATTTTGGGCCTGGTTGTTGAGAGTTGGTGTTGTTGTTGTTGCTGTTGCTGTTGTTAGTGGTGGGTCAAATGCCTGGCCAAAAGGGTGTGACGTTTGTTTGGTGACTGTCGCCGTTGTCATCGGGTTCGATTTGGTTTCGGCCTGGTTTGGGTTTTGGTTTTGGTTTTGGCTTGGCTCCGTCTTGCCGCATGTGGGCTTAATTTATTTTGACTTTTGGCCATTTAGCTTGAGATTTATCTGGTCTAAACTATGCGCAGCGACAACAACAGCAACAACAGCTACAACAATGACAACATTTTCGAATTGTCTGTTGACGCGTGGATTCAATGTGCCAAATGACTGCGTCCGAGCCAAGCTGCGAATGGCTAAGCAAGCGCCTGTTAACGGATTTGTGCCTGGGTGGGTCCCCATCTGGTTCTATATATATGTACATACATGAAGTATATGAAGCCTACTTGACACGCCCGTCAAATTGAGTTGTCACGCCAAGCAGCTGTCTCAGCAGTTGCTCATGATTTTTGAGGTTTTAAGCCCAGCTTCGTGATCATGTGTTTATAATTAAGCTTTAACTTCGCAGACAGCACTTAAAACAAACACGAGTAACAAACAAAAAATATAAAAAAAAAATACTCAAAATAAATAAAATTATGTATCATATTTTTGGATTAAATAATCTTGTATTTAATACAAATATAGTGTAGATATAATTCTCGACTTATTTATAGTTTTCCTTGAGAACTCTCTCTGTTTTCTAGATATTTAAGCTCTTTTTTTAAGCTGGAACTGAAATTACTAAGTAGCAAATGATCCCTTTCCAAGATACATACATATATAATAATACAACTTTATTTAAGATTTGATTGAAGAAAAATATTAGATGAAAAACAAAGAAAAAGCTACAAGTAGTGAAATTTAAATATGTAAAATATTAGACACAAATCCAAGAAGAAATTACAAGTTGTGAAATTTTATTAATTAGACACTTTACCTCAAGAACTCTTTTTTGTCATGCTTGAAATGTCTTTCAACTCTTTTTTAAAAGATCTTCAAACATTTACTTATCATATTTGTCATATATGAGTTCCATTTCAATGCACATTTCATCGTCAAGCATTTCAAGTGCTTGAAACTCTTCAAAAATAAGACAAAAAGCAACTGCTGACAATTTCAGCATGGCCTCGTCATTGTCTTTGTTTTGTGTCCCAATCTCCGGGTGCGTGTAATGGCTCAATCAGCAGCAAATTTCCCAATCAGTTCCCACATTAATTATGGCACAATTAAAGATTCTAGGGACTGGGACTGGGACTGAGACTGGAACTGGGACTGCAACTGGGCGCGGGAATTCCACTTGAATGGCTGTCAATAGGGCGAACAATGTGCCACTTGAAGGCGGACATCGTGCCACACAGAGCATGCAAGACCACGACCCTTAACCCGCATGTGTGAACAGCCTACTCTCTTCTCTGATGCTGATGACCGCCGGCGTGGACAAATCTCAGACTCAGCTGTGTCTCTGCTTTCTTCACAGTGTTTGCAAACTCGGCTAATTTCGTGGAAATTACAAAGCGGCTGCTAAATCGGGCCACAAACACGGGAAGAGGCATCGGCAATGGTAAGAGGCAACACTGGCAACGGGATAGTGAACGGAGAAGGGGGAACAGTGAGCGGGGAAGGGGGTGTGCATTGTGAGAGCGTTACGCATTTCCTCTCAGGTGTGCCCCGATGTCGGTGTCGGGGCCAAACAAAAGCGTTAAAAGTAGGTGCAGCTGGGCAGCGACTGCGGCGGGATCGGAATCGGGATTAATGAGCAACAGTCGCAGACAACAACAACAATAACAGCAACAACAAACAAAGTGAGTGGGAAAATGGAAAGGCCGCTCAATGAGCAAACAAACAAACAGCAAATAGCAACATGTAGGAAATGTCTCTCATCAGCAAGTGCCGCACCACAAATACCCTAACCCAAACTCTCAAAATAAAACAGAATTTAAAAGAAGCAAATTGGCGCCCAACGTGGGGTGACTTTAATAACTATACAATACTAATCAAATACAAGAAAAGGATAAATTTGTTTTAAGTAACTTATGAATTATTGTATACCCAACTGTACGGTATGCTTCTTTTATGACAAACTCTCTCAAATTGGACCATAATTAAAAAAAAGCAAATGGGCGCCCAACGTGGGTGACTAGAATAACAGTTTTCTACAAAATACTAAACAAATACAAAAAAAAAGGATAATACAGATTATTTTAAATAACCTTTGAATTATTGCATAGCCTAATATTCCCTAGTACTATTGTTGGAATTGAAGGTTCCGTTGAATTTAAGGCCTGACTCAGCTAATTGGACTGTACTTTTAAATTATCCGGCAGATCAAGAGTTTCTTCAGCCATTTGAAATCTCTTCAGGTGTTTAAGAGATCTACCTGCCTGCGGTACAAAGATTATTACAGAGTCCCAAGTCCCTTTGCTAGTGTATAAGGTGTATAATAACAACAAGTTGAGGTAAAAAGCCGTGTCTACGGCTGGGCTGGAGGCTTGACTCTAACTCTAACTCCGACTCTGATTCTGAATCCGACTGGGTTGGTGGCTAATGATGCCGCTGCTACGTGACGTTCGTTGCCAAGTGGCAAGAAAAAGAATTGTTTGTGATTTTTTTATGAATTGTGGCATTCTTGCAGACAACGTTCTGTCGATGTGTCGCTGTGTCGTTGTTTGTCGTCATGACAGAGAGCTCTTTATCTGCCTCTCTCTATCTGTATCTGTATCTGTATCTGTAGCTGTCTCGATATCTGTCTGTCTCTGCAGCCGACGCACCTCATTTTCCGGCTTACGGTAAAGTTTGTTGGCTTACCCAAAAAATCTTAAAAAAAGAAATGAAGAAAAAATTGTCCGAAATTAAGAAAAAGATAAGTAAGCGTTTATGAAGGAAAGGAAGAGACAGATCATTGACGAGGCAGTTTGTGGCTACTGTGAAGGGTAAGAGAGAGAGAGAGAGAGAGAGAGAAAGAGAGAGAGTAGGAAGATGCTTGCCACATGATGTTGCAGCCGCTTCTGTTTTGCGTACGTCATTTAATTGACGGCTCGAGGACTTTCCACAATAAATCAAAAGACCACGATGATTTGTTTGCAATTTAAATGCAAATAGCGACCACCCAACAGGCCAAAAGATCAGACAGTTTATGAAGGAGGCGGGGAAAGCAGAAGAAGACATTGCAAAATTATAACTTAATTTTCAAGCAACGAAAATACAAAATAAAAAACCAAAAAGAAATAATAACGCAAACTTGGCAATCGCCTGAATTGCTGCAAATGCCCCGAAGCGACAACGGACAACGATGAATGCGGCCAAAGTGGAAGTGGAAGCCACACAATGCGAGCCAACTTGCAACAGGCAACAGGCAAGAGGCAGCAAACAGTCGGAGAGAGACCACGGGGCATGATTTGTCTTCAAAATCAACGCACACAGTCACAGTCTGCCACAAAACTCTCGACATTTAACAAATGAATATTCGATGTTATCGATTTAAGACGACTCATCAAATGAGCTGTAGTTGATATATCCACATTGGATTGAGAGGAATGAAGATTTATCAGCCTAGACTAAATGTCTATCAACTGTGAAAGCTTACAGCGTTTTTCTGGAATCGATTAATCGGCAGAGATCGATAGTTATCGGAATAAAAATTGTCTTTTATAATTGTCAAATTGATTTTGCCGACTGAAGTGTAAAATATAGTAGATCAAAAATCGATTATTTTCACTATTTAAAACTACAGTCGAACTTCCCTAACTCGAATCACCATTATCCAAAGAAAAGGATCGAGTTATGGGGATATTCAACTTATAGAGTTATTTTTCTTTAGTTCATAATTTTACTGCCACTCAATTAGCTCGTGTTAGAGAGAAATTCGAGTTATAGAAGTTCGAGTTATGGAAGTTCAACTGTATATTTTTATTTGCATATACTTAACTTGTCATCGATAACAAATAAATTGTATTGATATCGATATATTTAGGTAAATTTAAACAATGCAAATTAAATGTTATTCGAATTAAGTTATGTTAGCACAAATGTGCTTTAAAAAGTACAATAAACCTTTCTACTCAATCACTTGAAAATTATCGATATATGTATGTACATATGTGCTCTCTTAAAACTAAAGCATCCCGTCAATTGAAGTGTAGGGCATTTGCAAAAGACTGACTAAGTTGCGGCAAAGGGCAATTCCAAGAAACGCATTGCTTTGTTTGACGGCTCGACGACTCTGGGTCTCAGTCTTAGTCTCCATCTCAGTCTCCGTCTCCATCTTATGCTCCGTCTCTGTCTCCGTTTCTATCTCAGTCTCAGGCCCTATCGCGGCAACAACAACAGAGTCCGGTGAGGCCCCAAGCCGATCCCCAAATATTAATAAAAGTCGTCATCGTCAAAAGGAAGCGCAGTCAAACCCAAAAAACGACAAAAAAAAAAACCAAAAAAGAATAACAACAAAGAAGGGGGCAACCACAGAATGGAGCAAAAAAAGTTATGCCACGCCGGTGTTCAACAAATTTCAATCTCGAGCTCAAAGGCAAAAGGTAAATGGGGCTTAGGAGAGCGGGAAAGGGGCAGAGGGGGCGACGGCGGCAACAGCTTTTTGGCCTGCACGTGCAGCATTGAAATGCGCAGCGCGTTGTGCCCAAAGGATCTTTGCCAAATAAAAAAAAGAACAAGAAGTAAAGGTAAAGAAGAAACCAAATGAATTGAAAGAATTCCTTGAGGGGCAGAAACGTCGACGGGCGACGCTCGTCTCGTCGCAGATCAAACGCAAAGATAGCCAAAGACGGGATCAGAACCGGGCATCGGGGAATTGGGGATTGTGGCACTGAGAATCGAAAACTGGGAAGCGAGAACGGAGAACCGAGAACTGGGTATGGTCATTCGATTTTGACCAAAATGCGCCTAAGAAATTCTTTGGCTTCGCCTTCGCGTTGGCCTTTGATTTCTTAGCTGTTAGCTGTTTCTCAGTCTCCGTCTCCGTCTCAGTCTCAGTCTGAGGCACTGTGTGAATAGTTTTTGGTTTTCTCAAGTATTTTTCCTCTCTTTTTTTTGGGGCACTTTCAAGGTTTACTTTGCTTTTGTCGTTTGCCTTTGTTCTGCGAGAGTCGAGGACGGACGATCGCCACATTATATTACGATTTGAATTTCAGATTGAGTTTTAATAGCCGAACAACCACACTAAACCTCAAGCGAAAGCCCAACCACACCTGCACTTTGGAGCACCTCCGAGCCTCCAAGTCTCTCCGTGTGTTGTCTGTGTTACTTTTCGCAGTTCTGTTGTCCCCCAAACTTGAGCTCCTCCTTTGCCTCTATCTTAATCTTACTCTTCTTTTTCACGTCTGTTCTTCTTTTTTTTGGTACTTTGTAGATCAGCTGGAGCTGCACCACTGAGTGGTGCTCTGGGGCACCACTTCTGGGGTGTGAAATTTGCGCATAAGAGTAAGAAATTCAATTTCACGCTTCTTTATTAATTGGCCCAGTTGAGAGTCTTCGACTGCGACCTCGGCGTTAATGAGATTTTTGCACAGCGATTATGACTCCGATCCGATTCGTACCACAAAATGCGATCTGCAACACGAACCACCTGAACTTGCCTCAAATTGAGGGCTTTGTGTCTTTGCCGACTCGACTTGTTATTGCTGAAATGGATGCAGCGATAGCTTTGCCTTAATTAGACAGCTGACAGTCCGATTAACCAGAAGTGTAAAACCACTAAACTGTACAATATTCATTTGAGATTTTAGATACAACTTAGTCTGAAAAACTGGATAAAAGCCTGGAAAGATTAAATACTCAAAAGGAATGAAACTTTGAAGCAAAATCAATTTAACATCCCGCTAGGAAATCGCTTAAGTTTTGAGAAAGTTATGGTAACTCAAAGTTTTGAAAAAGTGTCAAGAGATAAAGTTGAAAAAAGGACAGTTTTGGAAAAAACACAAATTTTTTAACTAAATACAATTTTGATACAGAAAAAAAACTTACATTTCTCAAGCGAATCAGTTAAGGATATAGATTTTTTGATGAACTTTTACAACACTACTAAATTTAAGAATGCTAAAATAAAAACTAACTAATTTTGAATGCAAAAAGAATTGAACAAAAAAGCAAATTATAAGTAACAAAAAAATATAACATTTTTATTGGGATTTATGTAACTATTTTTCGGTAAAATTTATAGGAGGATAAAAAAAAGCCACCAAGGGATATGCAATTAAATAATATTTATGTCTCTCTATAAATGAAAATCAATTTCCCCTGCCCGAGGTGATGTTGTGGGCATAAATCAAAGAGGTGTAAAAGCAGTTGGTTTTTGGCCAGTTACTCAAACGCTAATTGCTCAAAATATGCAAAATAAAAGTCAGCTTCATTACGGCCCATAGGAAATATGTGCAATAAATTGCGAAAAGCGTTTAATAAATTATTGAAGAAAATGATTGAAAAATTCGCGAATGGAAAATGCAAAATAGAAAATGTTTATGTGAGTTGCCACTTTTGCCATCGACATTTTCGGGTGTTTTTGACGCTGACGTTTGACAACAATGTTGGCCAAAATGCCGCACAGATGCACGAAGCCAGTGAGCCACCACAGCACCTCAATGCATTGCACCACGCAACCACACTCACACACAGACAGTTCAGTGGTGGAGGAGGTGACAAGGCGATGACGATCTGGCAAATGGCGTTGGCGGCATTTTGCAGCCTCTGCAGCGGCAACTGCAACACTGCAACACGGCAACTGCAACACGGCATCTGCATGCGGCAGCTACTGTCGCGGCGCGTGAAAAATAATATTTATGGCAAACAAATTTTCATATCGACAGCAAGCGGCGGCGCCACAGCTCTTTTTTTTGGCGCACCCAAAGCGATGCCACATTTTGTTGCATGTGTGTTGTGTGTTTTTGTGCGGCTGCCATATAAAATAATTAGGCAGCTAGTCATAAAAAAGTGGCCAAAGGTGTAGCTGCCGAGGTGTGTGTGTGCGTGTGTGTATGTGGCAAGTTCGTGTGCGTGTGTGTGGCAAGTTAATGTCAATGCATAATTTGCAATGCGTCTAAGTGCGTCCATCAACAGAAAGACAGACAACAGTCTGTACAGTCTGTCCATTTGTCCACTTGTCTGTCCAGCCAGCTCATAAGTTAGCCAAGTTAACTCAACTCGTCGTAGTTGGCCAAGTACTGCTCGGCTGGAACTGGCTAAAAAGTCAGTCGGCAACCTAAATCAAAGCGCTTCTCTTTGGTCTCACATAATCGTAAATTATATGCGAATTGAAGTCAACGTTGCAACGTCGCGACAACGTGGCACGTTTTGGCCCAAACTGTCAGCTTGGCCATTTTTGGGGACCATACTTTGACATGGCCATGACAAATGTGCGACGGAAGTTGGCGGCATCTCTTTGTGGATCGCATTTCTTTCAAAGATCACTGACAAGTTCGTTGATTTTCAATGATTGCAGTTGACATTGTGTAGAAGAAGGAGAGCAGGAGAAGAGATAGAAGTTGGCCCAAACACGCCCCTTGCACATGGGCAATTAACTTGCCGCTGTTATCGATCAAAACGCCTTTTTTTATATTATTTTTTTATTATTGGTATCTTAAATAGAATTTGTATTTGCTGATCGCGAGCAGCGATAAAAGACAAAGTTGAACAGCACAAAATTTATTGAATTTAATAACGCGCCAAGTTTATCGCACAGTTTTTGTCAATTTAACAAATTGCAGTTGCAACAACAGCAGCAGCAACAACAACAAGAGCTGCAACTGTTGCTGTTGACCAAGCCCCCAAAAAGTGGCAACAACAATGGAAATGGAATTGAATTCCTAGACGGCTAATAATGTCTTTGTGCGCAATTGACGGCCAACTGGACACAGTTGTGGGAGGGCCAAGAGGGGGCCAAGAGGGGGCTTAGACAAGCGTGCAAATGACTGCAAGCCGAGCAAAAAACAAGAAACAAGAATTTATTTAACGACTCTTGTTTGGGGGTCTAAGCGACTCTATCGCCAAGATCAATGAATCAATTAACGCGGAAAAACGAAACGAAATGAATATCGCTATCAGAATGGGAATGAGACCGAGAATGAGCAAATGAATGAAACCAGCCAACAAAAGTGGCTTTTTATTTGTTATTTGATTTTGTCGACTCGACTCGCACAACTATTGGCCTAAACGGTATTGGCCCGTCCGGCTTAGACCGGCCAAGGCGTGGGATGGCATTTATCAACGTCGCTTTGGCTTTGGCTTTAGCTTTGGCCATTTTCTTGGCAGCTGGTGGTGCCACAACGTGGTGCAGGGTTGCAGTGGTGCTGGCCTTTGTTTTGCGTGTTGCAGTTGCAGTTGCAGTTGCAGCTGAGCTTGTTGCATTTTTCATATCAATCATGGCAACTTTGGTGGCGCATTAGTCACAGCCCGCGGCCAAAACAATTCAATTGCCAATTGCCAATTGCCGTCGCAGATAAGAATTATGCATAATTCTATTTCATTTGCATTTTGACACTCGCCATTTTAGTGCCTCCAACAACAACAACAATTACGTTCTAATCGATTGGATGTTTCATTTATTGCTGTAATTAATTTTTTGGTTTTTAATCAATAATTGCTGCGTTGTTCGTGAGTTTGAGTAATTTGTTAGAAAGATATCGCTGAAGCATCGACTGAAGATGAAACTTTCATTCATTTTATTTTGCAATCTGAGAAACAGACTTTTTAAATTTTAAATCTTTGGATTGGGTTTTCTATCTAATTTTTATTAAAATTATTTTGTTAATTTTATGAATAAAAACCAAACTTTTCTTTCTTATTATAATTAATATTTTTATTTGCTATTTATAGAGATCTTTGAAAATAATTATACCATAAAGCTGATAAAATAAAGTTTCTGTTCATTACGATGACAAAATACGAAAATCTGAGATCTCTGGTTATTTCGAATTATTCAGAGAGTCAGATGTCAGAAAGACTGTATAAATCCGTCCTATCAGATCATCATTTTTTTGTATATCCTAAAATTATCTGAGAATATGGACTACTATTTCATAAATTTTATAAATATCAGTTTTTCCATGATATGTTTACACAATTAATCCAGCATACATATGAATTATAAATATATTTGCCATACCAAAGATAAGAAAATTACTTTTATATCTAGTTTTAATTTATTGAGATTATATTGACATAAGGTCTTTAATTATGAATTTTTTTAAAATTAAAATATTTCAAACATGTTTTTGAGAGTTGCCAATAGATCACAAAACATATGTATATGTACATAGATCTGAAATTAGCAACTGTGAAAATTTGATGGTAATGAAATTTTCATTTTCAAGTCGTATCTTAAGTGCTGGCAGGCAGGAGTTGTCGTCGTCGTCGTCGTCGTTGTTGTTGTTGCTGCTGCCATTTGGCGATTTCAATCAGCGCCTTTTGGCAACTGCAACTGCAACATGTGGCATGTGTATGAGCAGAAGTATGAGTATGAGCTTCCGCAGCAGCGGCTGCCTTTCGATCAAATGTCAGTCGCGACAGCCGCACCTTGAAATGGTCGTTGTCATTGTTTTGCTTAGCCCAAAGAGGGGCAGGCAGGTGGCGGGGCAAGCAACTGGAGAGGGAGCTGTCATTAGGCAAACATGGGGCAGACAAAGCCCGTGTTGCAGTTGCAGTTGCAGTTTGCAGCAGATTTGGCCCACAAAAGGAGGTGACGCAGCTGAAATCAATGCGCTGGCCATTTGCCAATTGCCAGTTGCAAGTCTGTTGGCTGTTGCAAGTTACAAGCTGCCCCCTTTGCCATATGGCAAATGCGGCGCCTTTGGCTCAAATGCAGCTGAGTGACAGCTGCCCCGATAGAGGCTGCTTTTGGCCAGACTTCCGCCAGCTGTTTGGCTGCCCCGTTGCCACGGTTGCCACAGTCCAAGAGAGACAGTCCGAGAGAGAGACGCTTCCGACTCACATATGTCTATGCATGTGCAACATGTGCACTTGCACCTGATCACCTGATCAAACGGGGCAACACTTGCCACTTGCCACTTCCCCTCCAAAAATAAAGTCGTTTGTTTTGCAACACACATTCATATATCGTGTGGTTTCACCTGCCTCACCTGGCAGATACTCCCAGCCCCTCCCCCAGCCCCCATATGTGCCCCACTGCGGCTTTTGCTACGATTCGGTTTCGATTTCCTAATTCGCAGTCAAGAAAGTCAAACTCAAAACTCAACTCAACTCGATGCGGCTGCTTCAATTACACAAAGTCATGCAGTCGACTTCCCCTTCCCCTTCTCCCTCTCCCTCCTCCAACCAAATGTTGCTGGAAACCCACGAAAGTTGCCGAGCCGTGTCCGCGTTGCTGTTGTTGTTAACATTGTGGCTGTTGTTGTTGTTGGCGTTGGTGTCTGACTTTGTTTTAGTTTTTTGTATTTATTTTTCGCTGCTGCTTAGCGAAACAGGTGCGTTTGCGTTTTGCAGGTGTTTCCCAAAAGCCACCACCAGCAGCAGCAGCACCACCACCGCCAGCAGCGCCAGCTCAGCTCAGCTTCTGCCCGCCTCCTTCCCTTCCTACTCTGTCGCCTATCTCTTAAGTCAAGTCTCTTTGCTGTGTTGTTGTCTCGCGCTGTTTAGTAGTTACGCTTTACCGCTAGTTGCACAAATTGCTGCCCCCACGCTACCCCCTCCCCCACTTACCACCACTCCACCTCACCCCTCCACTGCCCACAAACTGGCGCCAGTTGCTCATGCGCTTTGCGTTTCGTGTGAAAATCACAATTAAATGCAATTTTTATGCGCACCTACAAAGTCGTCGCTCAGCTGCAGTCGACGCCGACGCTGACGTCGTTGCTCGGCTCAGCTTTCATTTAAAAGCTCGGCTATGTATGTGTGTGTTCGTTCGGCTGCCTTTGCAGTTTCGGCTTCGGCTGCTGCTGGCGCGGTTGCTTCGGCTCTTAAGTCGTTCGGCTGGCTCAGCTGTCAGCTGCGTTGTTCAAAATGTCAGCTTGACAATTATTATGTCAAAAAATTTTTCATGTGCGCCGGCTGCGCAGTCGCCGTTGCAGTCGCAGCTGTTGACTGTTACACGAGTTTTTATGGTAATTCAAGTTTCACTGATTTCACGTCGCATAGTCGCACCCAAAACCCACAACAACAAAAACAACAACAACAATTACAAGAAAATGGGTGAAAATCGAGCTAGGCGCGCGCTAATTGCCAGCGAGACTCGATACCAAACACAAATAAAAGATCTATTCCAAAAGCGAAGACAGACATGTCCAGACATGTTGCTGCTTACTAGTTGCAACGTTCAACTGCAACTGTGGCAATTGTTGCAGAATGCACAAAACAATTAGCGCATACCAGAGAACGCACCACAGCGTTGCAGTTGCAGTAGCAACCACCGCAATGCATGTGAAACAACAGTTTTTGTAAATACACCCTGTACCTAGACCTGTGACAGGGTATATTAACTGCACAGAATTGTAAACAGGGCATAAAAAGTAGAGTTCGCAAGTCCGTTTTCTACACGTTTTAAAAGCACAAAAATAATTCTCAATTACAAAATATAAAAATATATTAAGCTACATTAAATAAACTTTGCTCTTATACATTTTTTAAAAAATTTCCTAAAACATTTGAAGGAAATAGGGTATAAGACAGATAGATTTAGTATATTTAAGATACATTAAAATGTATCTCGAGTTGACAACTATCTAAGGGATACTTAACAAAAGATTATGGATTATGCGAAGTAGTAAGCTTGTCCGCTTTAAGGAGTTTTAGCTGTAGATAGATTATAATTATTGGACATTTATATAAGTTATTTTAAAATTCAATTAGAAACACATTAATTTTAGTTTACCTACTGAGTATCTTTTAGCCGAGCTACTGCGTTTCAAATTGTTTGATTTCGCTTGGGGGCAGCCAAACTGACATTTGAATGGGGCGACTGGCACCGAGCGGCCCCAGTCTCAGTCACAGCCTCAGTGCCGACCTCAGTCGCAGCTCCCTTCCCCCCTCAAGGCAATTGGTCAATTGCAATGTAAGCTGCAATCATTAACGCTAATAGGCGACGGTGACGGCAACGGCGACGTCAACTGCAACAGCGACGCAGCTGCAGCAGCTGGGGTAAAACCCAAACCCAGCCCCGAACCCGAACACATATCCGAATTCGTTTTCATTTTCGTATATGAAGCCGCCGTTAGATCGCCAACTGTCAACCAAAGAGAAAAACATTTCTTTCTCAAGAGAATTTTGCACACGTGCAACTTCTTCAGCCGCAAGAAACTACCTGAGGCAGCGCTCTGGAAAACCCTTAATGGGCAGCAGAGGTAACTCAACAACGACAACAACAGTGACTGCAACAACAACAATAACAACAACGAAGAGCAGACAATGACAGTGCGTGAGAAAACTTGCTGGCTCTGCCCTGGCGAACATTATCATTCTTCTCATTGCATTGTTGTAATTCGTTGCACTTGTTTACATGGGAAATGGTTTTTCACATTGTTAGCTGGTTTTCCACATAATTTCCAAGCTACCGTAAGAGCGTTAAGGCAACAGAGCAGGTAGATGATAGATAGCTAAAGATGAGAAATCTCTGGAAACCATTCGACCCAAGAAAATTAAAAACACTTGAATAATATTCAGTTTTTTTTTATAATATTTTGTATGTACTTTATTTTTTTGTAATAGCTAAAATTTAATTTGTTTTTGTTTTTTTCTTTTGTTGTTTTTATATTTTGCTTCTTCTTGTTTTATTTTTTTGCATTTTGTCAATCAATATGTTACATTATCGATAAGGGGGAAGGGAGTACCCAATGAAAACATAAAAACAAATGATAATTAAGATTTTACTGAATTTTCATCTTTTCGAAATTATAAAATATAAGTAAAACGCATAATTATGCTATAAAAACACTTTGTACAAAGTATGCTACAGATCACAGAACATATATTTATATATTTATTAATATTATGTATTATTATGTATTATATTCAAGATTTAAAAAAAAAAAGAAGAGGAAAACTGTATGGGGGAGTTGAATAGGAGGGGGGGTGGAAACCTACGCTCAACTAAAATGATAAACAAATTGTTCCTTGAGGTATGAAAATTAAGCATAAATAATATACGTATATTATAAATAAATGAATTGTTGTTCAATTTGCTGGCTGGCTAAATTATAATAATAGGAAGAATTTGTTTAAGCGACTTTTAGTTTGTAATTCTTTAAAATTAATAGGAAATTTTTAATTGAAATAAAAATGAGATTGAAAAATTGTTAGAATTGTGTTTTACTTTTTATTGCTGTTTTCTGTTTTGTTTTGCTTTGCATTTTTTTCATCCATCTTCAGCTTCATTTTCGTAAAATTATTAACATTTTCATCGATTAAACCAAAAACTAAACATATAAAAAACAAAAAAATTCCATTTTTCTTCATTTCATTTCATTAAAAGGAAAAATTAAATTGTTTAAAGCTTTGCCAAGTTTTTCTTTTCATCTTCATGTTCATCTACTTAATTATCTTCATAGTTATCTGCTGCTAATAGTTAATGGTTAAACGTTTAAAGTTAATAATATTATTTGTAGTGCTTACAATGTTTTTCATTATTTTATATCTACTTAGTTAGGTTTGTTGTTTGTTATTATTTAAAACTAAACTCTTTCAATGTATTGGTGTGAAATGCTTTAGCACCCACTGTACCCACACTCTATGCAGGTGTGGGCGTGGCTGCAGTGCCTATTTATGTAACTTGTTAATATTTTAATTGATTTTTTGCTTTCTTATTGCGGAGATCTTCACACGAGTTTAAGTTTGAGTTTCAGTGGAGTTGACTGTACTACACTGCCTACAATATGTATGTGTGTATCATTTAATGTTTAGTTTTAGTTGTAGTTCTTCCCCTTCTTCATCATCACCAACTTCGTATCCTTCTTCTGCATTGAAGTGCAGCTGCTTTACGACTGCCTGCTGTCCTTTTCGCCGCTGATTTGCTGCAATGAGAGAAAGCGAAAGAGAGAAGAAATTAGTCAAAATTGCATTGTAATTGAAGCTCAGTTTAAAGCTTAAAGTTTAATATTCAATGAGTAACTGGGTGTGTGTGTGTTTTTTTGTATGCCTGACTTGCACAACAAATCACGAATTATCAATTAATTTGCTGTTGTTTTCGTTTTGGCGTCTCCTCTTTAGTTGTTGTCTCATTTGTTTACGAGCACTTATTCTATTTTGATGTTTTTTTTTCTTCTTTTTATTCATTTTCATTGCCTTGCCAAGTGTAGACAACGGCGACGGACAGCGACGTCTGAGAAGAAGGGCCAAAGCAGAGGCGCCAACTGAGCGCCAGCACAAAACTAAGAAAATCAAATGAGTTGTTGTTGTTGTTGCTGCTTCTCTTACTGTCGTTGTCTGTTATGTTGAGTGACCGCAGAGCTTTGTCATGTACTTTGAGTGTGAGAGAGAATGATGGAAGGAGTATGTCAGAATGGGGCGGGGGGGATGACGGCAGGAGTGCGCACAACGTAGAAAGCGACCGACTGGCGACTGGCGCACAGCTGCGCGGCGCGAAAAAGTACAAAAAAAGAACAGCAACAGCAAAAGCAACACAGCGAGAACAACAGCAACAACAGGAGCTATGTATGTACAAAACGAGAACATTTTGAACACGTGCATTTCTTCTTACGTTTGCTGTGTGCGTGTGTCTGCGAGAGTGAGCTTGTATGTGTGTGAATACGAAAGAATTTGTTGTTTTGTGGCCACGGTGACACATCGTATATGAGTGTGTGTGTGTGTGTGTATGCTGCGTGCAGAGGCAGAGCAAGAGATGTGGGCGGCATCGCAATCTTAGTGCAGATGTTTTGCAAGAAGAAAAAAAACACTCTCAAAACAAAAAATTACACACAGCCTTTTGAATGAGCGACTAATTGTGGGGCTGTGCGAAGTTTTAAATGCACAACTACATACATATGAACATTTCAATGCACAATTAATCAAGTTACTGGGGAAAAATACAAGAATTAATAAATGCCGCTGTGTGGGGCCAGCAAGGAAATTTTTTATCGAAATTGAAATTGTAAAGACAGACCCGTTAATACATCATATGTATTTATTATAACCTGTTCCGGCCAAGTATTGAACAATTTTTGCCAACATCATTTATAAACGAATGAAACAACAACCAAAAAACTGCGCTAATGAAGTAAGCAACAACAAAAAACTACAAAAAACAACAATAACAACTGAAACGGAGGCTGCGACTGATGATTCTCCAATTTCAAATGCTAAAGTCAAGCTTAAAGCGAATGTGCGTGTGTAAGTGTATATGTATGCATACATACATGTATGTAAGCGTGTGTATGTGTGTTTGTAGACACACATGAAATAAATTTAAGTATCTGCAGGTGTTCATTTAAAACATCACAGACAGCAACAAAATGAAAGAAGACGACGACGACGAGGAGAAGGAAGAGGAGAGAAAAAAGGCCGCGAGAAAAAAAAAATTAACAGCAACAACAATAAGAGCAACAAAAGTAAGAAAGAAAGAAACAACGACAGCAAAAATATGTGAAATGTCTATAAAAACAAAATGAAATTGTGCGAGCGGGCGGCGGCTTCAACAATTTCAGCAGATTTATTGTTGTTGTTGCTTTTTGCCTCGAAAAGAAAGCAAAGCGCAACAACAACGAACAACACGAGAAAAAAATTTACATTTTGCACACACATGAAAATAAAATAAATTATAATTTAAAGTGAGAAATGTAAATGCCGACAAAACAAAAACGTACAGAAGGACAGACGGACGGACGGAAAAACGGACGTCCTTACGCTGCTTGGCCGTAACAATTGGCCCCAGCAGCAAATGAGGTCAAGCAATAACAATAAGAGAAACAGAAACACAAACAACAATGGCAAGCAATCGCCGCTTGCTTAATTTTCTTGCATGTGTAATTTCATTGCTGCTGCTTTTTTTTCGGCTACGTCAAAGCTGCTGTCGCCGTTGACGTCGACGATTCATTTGCAATGCAAATGCAACAAATCAAAAATGAAGCAAAGAGCTTTTTAAGCTGTGTGTGTGTGTGTGTGTGTGTGTTGGGATGGGGGTGGTTGGCGCTTGACTTACCGTCGTTAAACTGTCGGACAGCTGCTGCTGCTGTTGTTGCACTGGCGCCGATGCTGCTGTTGTTGCTGTTGCTGCGGCGGCTGCTGCTGACGCCAACGCCAACGCTGCGGCGGGCAGAATTGTGTTGGGGCTCTGTCGATCGATCAACGGGAGGCGAGCGGCAGCGGGACTAGAGATTTTGGCAAGCTGCTCCTGTTCAGCGGCCAATCGCATGGCCAAAACATCGCCGGCTGCATCCATGTCCATCTCATCGCTGTCATCGTCAACGCCGCCGGCAGCAGCTGCTGCAGCGACGCCGCTGAGCGCGGCAGCTGCATCGAAGTTGTTTATCTCGGGATGCGTTTCCAGCTCTGTTTGCAGATCGCAGATGTAGTCGATGACGTGCTGGATGATTTCCAGTTTGGAGAGTTTGCGATTCTTGGGCATGAACGGCACCAGATCCTTCAGCTTGGACAAATACATTTTCATTTCGGCATTTTCGCCGTCGCCGCGATGCGGCGGATGGCGAGCAATGCGTCCATTGGGATTCATGGCCGGCATGGAGGCACCTGTTTGACAAACGGCCGTCAGGGATTTCATTTTCGAAATGATGGCTTTACGCTCCTTGAGTAGAATTTTGGCGGCTTTTTACACGGTCGTACCGGTTACTTGCGAGGAATTTATTGCAAAGATTTATTTATTTATTTCAAGTTTGAAACTTTGATGTTTATGTTTTCTTTATTTTTTTGGTTTTGGTTTCTCAGCTGCGAGCTTTTCGAGTTGTTTTTCTTTTTCACTTTACACGCACTTTTCTTAATGTGTGAGTAGTTGTTGTTGCTCTTGGAATTAAATTTTGATCAACAAAAAAACACTTTAATCCAGCGTGTTTCTATTGCATTTGTTGTTGAGTGTTGCTCAAAATCAATTTGAATTTTGTACCTCAATTTTTGCCTTTTGCTTTCGGTTTCTTTTTAATTTTTTTTTGTTTAGCGCGAGCTAGCAACAACCTTCAACGACCACGATAAATTTGTATTTGAATGGGAGAGCGCACCGACTGCGCCTTTTATACCCCAGCCGAACTGCCGAGCCGACGGCGACAAATGAAAAGACTCGAAGACTTCGTGTAAAACAGACACGAGCGCTCTCTCCGCTCTCTGGTTTAACCAACCAACCAACCACCATCAGAGCCATGGCTAAAAACTTGTTCCATACAGGGGAAATGGGTGAGCTAGTATATACAGATAATGATATGCTTAATTAATAACTTATATATTTTTACAAATCAATTTATTAAAATTATTAAAATGTACTAAATGTCATTGCTATTGATTTCCACAAACTCAATATGCAACCCTCTCAGAGAGTATGCACTCAATATACGAACAACACAACAACCGCACGAACGCAAGCAAAATGGCTCCGCCTATCGCAGAGCAGGAGAGTGAGAGAGAATGTAAGCCTTTTCTGCATTGATTTTGTTGAGTAGAAAATCGGTTGTAGACTTAAGGGGTAGTCAATTGTAGAGCCTGACAGCAGGATCTGTAGTAATGTAGAGTTTTGGAACGTAAATACATTTGTGGCTGGTATTTAAAAGGGGTAAATCAGTTCAGTTCTCTGACTGAGGAATTGAGGGGCTTTTATAGTGGTGTATTAGACTCTGAGTCCACTTTAGGCTGGAGAAATATTGCAGAACTTTGCGGTCAGTTTTAAATTCAGAGGAATACTTAATTACATTAGAGACTTTATATTTGAATACTATTTAAAAATAAATAATTATGTGTAAACAACTAAAAATGTCCTAAAATATATTGGTTTTCAAATTAATGTTTTTAACTCGAGCTCCACATCCACAAGCTCCACACAAAACTCTCAGCTTTGTGGTTTGTATTTCAGTTCTCAACTGTCTTGTAGAGTTTAGCCACCACATTATACAAGGCCTCCACTTCCCCAGCTTCCACAAAATCTCGGCTTTAAAGTTGAATTCCCAACTCTCAGCTGTGTAGAGATCACTTGGCATCCACTCGCAGACCACAACTCTCAGCTGTGTGTAGAGTGTCTGTTAATTCAAGTCGCAACGTTTTGGAGAATTTCCCCAGCTTCCACAGCATTGCTGCGATTGGTCGGCTGCTTTTTCTCGCACAATAACGCTCTCACTCTCTTGTATTATTCTCTCTCTCCTACAACACTCGCTCTCGCTGTTTGTGCGATTTTGTGAATGAAATACACTCGGTTATGAGACGATTTTTTCTTTCTTTCTTCATGGCTTATCTTAATTTGGGTTTATGATATCTTTGAGTTACTCGCTGCCAGACTACCAGATACATTCATCTGTGTTTTGTGCCGTCTCTTGACTCGACTCCTCTCCCACACAGCTGAACAACCGAACAACTTGTAGGGTTTCTGGTGGGCATGAAATCACGATCGTATTACACCCGACCACGAACCACAACGACGACGACGGCGACGCCACTCGAGTGTTTGATTTAGATTTGGAATTGGATTTGAGACTCCCCGTCATTGAGGAAATGCAAAGGAAATTTTCATTGAAAGTGAGGCCAGAGGCGTTCGTTGTTTGTGAAAAATGACACGTCTGGAAATTGTCTGCGTCTCAGTGGATGATCGCTCCATGTGCTAATTGACGTTGCCGGGGCATGGAATTCATTCATTATGGCAATTTAGAGCTAGACAAAGACAGGGACAGAGCGAGCGCATTCATCGTCTGCTAAATTCATTCACTCAAATTAGCGCCATTCATTTGCATTTCCAAAGAGAGCGGGGGGAAATAGAATCCATGTTGTGGAATTTCGCGCTCATTTCCAAGTATTCCAGCGAAAGGTGTTGCATGAAATACACAAGAAACCGTGTCGAAAAACTAAACTGCAAATAATTAAAAAAATGCTAGCAAAAAACATAAACCAAAACCGACCAACGAACAGTTCAAATTTCCAGCAAAAATACCGATCATAATTTTATGACTTTGCCAGAGATTTTCGTAGTTGTTCGCTTCCAGTCAAAAGAGGACTTGCTTTACGACTCCCGAGTGTTTCGCATGAATGACAAATGAGCAGCGACGACGCGACGCGACGCAGATGCAACAGGTTAAGAAAAGAGAGCAGAAGAGGGGAGCAAAGAGAACTTGCGATGCAAAGCGATGCGATCACATGTCAATCAGCGTTCACTTGCACAGAGCTTTGGACCTAGAAAAAGACCTGTAGCTGTAGCTGAAGCTGCAGTTGTAGAGATGGGGAATGGAGATGGCGGATGGAGTATGGGAATGGGGTAGATGGCGTTGCAGATATGCAGCCGCATGCCGCGTGCATGGCATGTGGAAATCCAATACGCGTCACTCATCCACTGTCCGCGTCTAGGCCATTAAAACCAAAACCTGAAGGGTGTCGCCCCATGCCCCCGCCTCTCTCTCACCCCCTCCCCCTGCACTTGTCTTTGGTACGATGGATCGCTGACATGTTGCATACGCGAATCTCATTAATGAATTCGGTGCGACAATTTTCAGTTCTAGGCATTTGTTTGTTTGCTTTTCTGTTGCTGTTTTTGTTTCTTTCTTTGTTTTATTTTTAGCTTTATCGTTGACTTTTTTTTTTGTTTTTTGCATATGCACCCCTTGCTCCCTCTCTCTCTCTCTCTCTCTTTGTCACTCTGCTTTCTCACAGGCATTTCAATGGCATCCCATATCGTTAAATATTGTATGTTTGTATTTATCGGCGACTTTTAGCTATATAGCTATAGCCTTGCTGCTCGCATCCGGCCTTTCGGTTGTTATGGTAACTGAATACTAATTCATCGCCAAAGCGTTTCAATAAGCAGCACTCGTTGAGCTTTTGTTTATTTTCGCTTTCTGTCTCTGTCTCTGTAATTGTTGTTTTGTGTTGCGAAAAAAAAAACAATCAACACCAATGCGTGGGAATGGGAACTGACAACTGAAAAGGCTTTTTAGGCTTAGTGCGTAAGAGCGAGAGGGAGAGAGCATGTCAGTGGGAGAGAATGTTCATAACAGTGCGTGATCTGTTAAAGCTTCGCTTGCTAATGAGGGCATTGGTATGCGTGAGAGGAGACTGTTTGACAACCACGTGTAAAGCTTCAACGTCAAAAATAAACTAATTTGCAAGTGCAAAAGGGACACAAGCTGTTTCTGTTGTTGTCTGTTAAATATGCAGAGTGTGACTGGGAGTTATAAAGCAGCCAGCTTTGGTGAGTGAAGTGCCATATTTACAGGTGGAGACTAGAAAACTGATATGTAATTGAATTAAGTAATTAATCTGATCAGATTTCGAATTTCCTTACACACACAACCACAACAGCAAAACAAACAAGAACCAAGAGCATTAATGTTAATGAGCTGCCTACTAAATAGCTCTTAATTTAACATTCATGTTAATGGCCATTAGTCAAGGCAGCGAAAACAGATTCCCAACAGAAGGCAATTCACATTTAACAAAACCCACAAACAACAACAATGAGGGAAAGAGAGAGTAAAAAAACATAATGAAATACAAATGCAGCCGCAGATGGAACAAAAATGAGAATGGAAAGAAGCCAAATGAAAGTCGACACATTTGAAGCCGAGCTGCTCTAAAGTTAAGGACGAGGACGAAGCAGGATCAATAGACAGTATGACAAATGTCAACGGCGGAAGGCAAATGAACTGCTGTCAAAATAACCCCTGCCTATTATAGGCGGACAAAAGGACGCGTCGCGCTATTTGTAAAGCTGCCAAAGGATATCGATAAAAATGTGCAGCCGGCAACAGTCACACAAAAGAGAGAGAGAGAGAGAGCGTGAGTGAGAGAGGGAGAGTGTGTGTGTGTGTGTGTTTGCGTCAACCAGGTGAACAGATCAGATGCGATTAGGGATTATTATGCTATTACGCAGGATACGCGATTAACAATGGCAACAGCGGCAACAACAACAACAGCGGCAACAACAACAACAGCAACTGCGCCGCACGCCGCGACATATGCTACAACATTTTTTTTTGGTTTCCCCTCCTCATCCTTGCCAATGGGAATGGAACGATGACGTCGATGAGGATGTGGACATCGACAGCGCACAGGGAACAGGGGATGGGGGGAAATGTTTAGGCAAATGTGCGCAGCCGCCTCGATTCTCACTACATTTTTGCTACCCTAATTGAGTGGGAAAACGGAGGTGAGAGAGGGTCCTGCGAAGCGTCGTCCTGCGGCATTGCATCTGCACTTTTGGCCGGCTGCCGTTATTTGTATTGCATTTTTACCGTTGCAGCCGCCGTTTGTTTCGAGTGGAAGCCAATGACGGGCAGCGGGGCCACGAGCGAGCGGCCACCGGGCTTCTTATACCCTGTGCAGGGTTGCTTAGAGCGGGTATATTAACAGCATTGTATTCACTTGTAATGAGACTAGTCCAAGTGTCATAATTTGTTTGTTATTTATGCCATGTTTCGAATCGATCTTTCTGATCTCTCCCTTTCTGTAGGGTATATGTCAGACAATCATTTCACATTTTCAACATTTTAATGATGTATGAAATATTATTTACCAGCCAACTATTCTTCTTCTATAACTTTTACAGGGTGTTTCCTGACACATCACTTTGATAATCAGCATTTTTCGCATTCCCATTCATGTTATTTCATTTTTGCAAACGTTATTCCATTAAAATAAGTTTCGTTTTATATTTTTCCACATTAATTGCTATTATAGGGTATCTGTCATCCAATCACATTATTTTTCAACATATTTAATCTAATATTTTTTCATTCCATATAATAAAATTGCAATTAGTTTTAAAAATCAGCTCTTCCAGTTTTACAGCCATTACAGGGTATTTCGTAGTCGATCACTTTAGTTGTTTCTGCATTTTTTGTGCATTCCAAAACTGCTGGCGTATTAATTGGGAGCAGCTGAGCTGCATGTGACGGATGTGCTGCAAGTTGCAACTGTTGGGCGACTAATTCCGCTCGGGGCATGCAACGTGGGCTGTGGCAACCTCTCGATCAGCCTTTTAGCCGGAGCTCATTAGCCAGACAACAGACGGCTGTCTAGACGCGGCTAACGATAAGGAGAAACAGGCCTAGACCTTTCAGCTAGACGGAACACAGATTTTGCCAAGAGTGAGAAAGTGAGTCATTGCCAGTTGCAAGTTCATTAGGCGAGGCGACAGGACGACAGGACGGCAGGACAACAGGTAGACTTCTGTCTGAGCCAATCGACGACTGAGTGACAGAGTCTACTTATCCTTGCATAAATATTATTGCCACAATGCCACCAATCACAACAACAACAACTGGCCACTTTTTCGCACAAAATCTCAGCAGGTGGTCAACAATCTGAGTATTGTTTGTTGTTGTTAGTGTTGTTGTTGTTCTGCTGTTGTTGTTGGTTTTCGGGTTGCTCGTCGATTTGTCGCCAGTTGCTAATTGCTGGCCAGGAATAGTTACAGACAGAGATGTCAGCCGTTGTCCAACCACTTAGCCAGGCTCATACTCGTAGCTGTCATATTTGCCCTGATGGATGAGCCTACAGTGAGCTCTCACCTGTGCTGACCTCACCTGATGCACCTTTGGCAGCTCCTTAAGCCGACATTTGATCTATGAATGCGATTGGCCTGCAAATGCATCGTGTAATCTGAGATGTTTCAGCCTTATCGAGGAGAGAGGTTCTTCAGTTAGAAGTTAATCACTTAATTTGTTCAACTTTATGATAATCAGTTCAGTTAATGCACTTTGAGGTAATGCTGAAGTTATTTAATATTGTGTACAACTGCTTAAGAGTTTGCCAGATTTGGGAAGAACTCATAATAAATTAATGATAAAAATAAATATAGAACAGATTGAAAAATTATTTTTTTTAATTTTCAGTTTAATTTTAGTAGAAATTTAGAATTGAAAATAAATGTATTAATTTCATATAATTGAAAACACTTAAACTAAAACAGAAAATATATGCTAACCCTATGAAATTATTTCTTAAGATTATTAACCCTCTAGTGCCCAGGCAAAAAAGGAAATTTGAGCATTCACTAATTTTCAGTCATAGAAAATTCGAAGTAAATCTCATCGTAGAGCGGTAAAAGAAAAACTGGCTGATGGAGTATTTAGTTATTCATAAAGTTTTGTAGCAATATACTTTTAATTATAAATCTAATATAATTATATTAATTTTTAAAGTTTTTACTAAGATTTTTTTTACCCCGTCTAGAGGCGGTCTTGGGCACTAGAGGGTTAAAGAATATTTACAGCAGATTGATAAATTTTAATTTTTATTTTTAGTTTAATTCAAGTAGAAATTAGTCTAAATTTATTAATTTCATATGATGGAAAAAAATTAAACATAAAATATAAATTATCCCAAACTTAGACTTATTTGTAGATATATATCCAGATAATCTAAAAATTTAATAATTATGTACATTTTTTACTTTCAATTTTGTGTTTTCTTTCGCTAAACTGAAAGAAAAATACGAGAAGAACGACAAGATCTCTTGAAAGTCATTCTAAGCTTACTTAATTTATAGAACATTCCCAGAAATGATTTCTTATAACTGATCTTCTTATCTGCGATTATCTCAGTTGGAGTTTATAAACGACACTCAGGCTCCAGCTGAAATTTGTAAGATATTTGCGCAAATATTTAATAAATCTCAAAACTATGCTAAATGGGAATTTCCATCTGAATTTTCCCATAGTTATCGGATGTTGGGAAAGCATTTCTCGAACTGCAAAACCGAAGCCCACATAAATCTGTCGGCTCTCGAAGGCGTTTGTTCGTCTGGTGAGAGGATGCGGGCCAATTCAGATTTGAGATTTGAGACTTGAGTTTCTCAGCTGCAAACTTGCAACTTGCGAGTGACACATGAGGCAAGCAGATAAGTCACAGACGTTGCTGCCACAGTTGCTGCCACAGCTGCTGGAGGCATTCCACGCACATGTCCGCAATGTTCGAGTACTCACAGATCGTCGCGTGTATTTTGCTTTACACGACTTTTCAGCTCTTTTGGGGTTAAAAATATTCGTAAGCGAGGCAATGGCCATGTGCGGCTCTTCACACTGCCACAATGCCACAATGCCACATCCATAAAAATTATGCGGCAATTGCCAGGCGAACTGGTTGCTGCCTGCTGTCGAATTCCCTCTCTCTCTCTCTGTCTCTCTCTCTTTCTCTGACTGTGACTCTTTGTCGATCCAGATCCCGATTGCCGATCATATCCCATGCCCAATTCCCATTCTCGCAATCGACTTCTGCATTTGCCGGCTGTGTGGCATGTGTTGAAACAAAAGGCAACACACACAGATACACACATATGTCCACACATGCACATATGACAGACAGCAGGGGGAAGCAAGGGTAGGCCAATGCCAAGAGGCAGGCAAAAACCAAACGTCCTTGCCAGAACACCGCAAGCTGCTGCTGTTGTTGTTGTTGCTGCTGTTGTTGTTGTTGCCGCTGCTGCTGGCAGCAGGAAGCGCCGCCTGTGCCAATCATAAAAAAACTTGAAAGAGCCACGTGTGCTGAATTTCCGCGCAAAAAGGAAAAACGCAACGTCGGAAAAACATTTCAATGAGGTTGTTGATAATGACGATGATGATCAGCGCCTCTGCGTCGCATATGTCGCCTATATGTGCGTATGTACATATGTATGCAATTGGCATCGAAGTTGCAACCAATGCCGAATGCTGTGGCTGTGACTGTTGCAAGGCAGCTGTTGTTGCTGCTTCCCAAACGGTAGCTGGCTGGCAACTTTCTATGCCCATGCAATCAAATTGCAACGCACTAGCAGCAACAACAACAACAACGGGAGCAGCAGCTGCCAATGGCTGAGGATTGAGGTGAAAGACGGGAGAGATGGGAGATGGGAGAGGAAAGTTGGGAGATGGGAGACGGAATCTGGACGCGGCGATTCCGCTTGACTTTCATTAGCATTTCTAACGGCCACGCAGCTGCCAGCAGTTGTAACTGAAACTGTTCTACTGCTGATCTACAGCGCCTGGACATCACACAGATACACACACACACACACACTGACGCTGACTCTCACACACATACAGTTGCTAACTGGATCGCTGGACTTGGCACAGTGCTTCATAGATCATTATTTGACATAACAGATACTGGCAGCTTTTTAAGATTATTCAAATGATTCCATATCTACCATAAATATATTTATTTAAAAAAAATAGATAAATAATAAATGATAGGACATTTTTATTGACTATGTCAATAAACAATTTTAAGTATTATCGGCGCATTGTTAGGCATATCTGTGTTAAAAATATTAAAATTGTATATGCACAGTTAAATTAATTAATAATAGTATAAAATTACAAAATGAAATTAAGATATAATAAAATTTGAAATAAAAATATATTGCCCATCTTAAAAAGTATCCAACTGTTTTAATTCAATTTTTTTAATTGCTGAACTGCATTATCCTATATATTGCCTATAACCTGACCCTTGGTCAGATTTTTATTAATCATAAAAAAGCAATGAAGTTTTTAGCATTTTGCAATTAACCAAGATACCAAAATTTTTAGTAAATATTATAAATATAAGTTTAATATTTTTTATAAAAGAACTTATGGGATGCTAAACATATTAAATTTAATTTGCCAACAAAAAATTTTAATTTCTGTAGGAAACTTAAATGTCATTTAAGCAGTGTGCGTAGTTTGGTGGCTGCTGTTGTTGTTGATGTTGTTGTTGTTGGTGAAATCATCCATGGGGCAGCTGCTGTTGCTGCTGCTGGACGATCTGTCGAAATGTCGAACTGTCTATTGGCGTTGGTCCGTTGCATTTGCGTTGTAAATATTTTTAATTGCTATTGGAAACTCTTTGTGTGCGCTTCGTGGACATCTTTCATTTGAAGTTGCAGATGCAGTTGGAGTTATAGTTGTAGTTGTAGTTGAAGCTGGAGTTGCAGTTGCAATTGGAATTAGAGTTGCAGTTGTTGGAGTCGTGTGGGTCGGCAAACTGTAACACAGCGGTGGCAGCATCAGCACTTGTCGTTAGTCCGGTTGATCGGCCTCTAAGCCGACTCCATTGGCAACATGTTGCTGCTGCTCCTGTTGTTGCTGTTGCTGTTGCTGCTGCGGTTGCATGACAAGTCATTGGAAAATGTTGCTGCCTGACCGTTTGACATAATAACTGGCCACATTAGCAGCAATTGGCATTAGCCAATTAACTTTTTTTTTTCTATACTCTGTTGTTGTTGCTGTTGCTGTTGCTGCTTTCCTCAGTCACGCTTTTCCTTATTCGCAGCATTCATTGACACCTGCAATTGTTGCTGGCAAACAGCGCTAGCAACAGCAACATTGGCCGCGTTGCTGTCGTGTTCATGTTGTTGATTGGCAATCAATTTGTTGTCAGTTTTTATGATTCGCAGTGCGTCAACTTCAACTAACTGTTTTTCAGCTCAGTTGCTCTGCTCGGCAATTTATTATGTTGTTGTTGCTGACAGACAGACAAACAGACAGATGAATCTTGTTTATGCTGCTGACAACAACAGCAACAACAATTAACAACAGCAACCATGGCCTTAAACAAGGCTGTTGTTGTTTGCATGGCTCAATTGATGTTGCTGTTGTTGCTGGGAGATGCGATGTTCAGTGGCAGCAACAGCAACATGTGGGTGTCACTGTCGATTGCTGGCGCGTGTTGCTTTTGTTGCTGTTTCCAAGCAATTCAAGCTAACAACAACAGCTGCTCACAATGTCAAAGTTGTCGGCTTACTGGTGTCTGCCATTGGCTAGACATATGGCCAAGATAAGCGGCATAATTATGCAAATTTTGTATAATAATCAACATCAACAGCAACAGCAGCAACAACAACTGTGACGACGACGGCAACATTTTATGGCCAAGTTAAATGCCGACAACGGCAATCGCCAAGTGACGCTTATGGAGCGTTAGAATTAACGATTACTACAATAAGATTAACAGCTGTATTAAATTTATTGTTTTTATTTCAGCTCTCATTTATTTAACATGTTTATTTTATGTTAGTATTTAGTATTAAATTCAAGTCGAAGCTGAAATTGAAATTGATACTGCCACAAATCTTTCAGTAAATGCAAATAATATTATTTGTTTATAGTTTCATAGATTATTGCACTTGTTTCCGCTTGAGTTTATGATGCCATAATGATAAAAATAACTATAACTGATCAAGTTGCGGTTTACATAATCTCAAATGATAGACCAGGAAAGCATTAAACATTGATTTTTATTTATTCAACAACTTGAATCAATAATTTTAAAATTTTATAAACAAGTCATGGATGGCATTTCCTTAAAAAAAGTATTTTGAAACTTCAACTGATCTGCAAGGTACTTACGCCCTAAAATTGCTGCTGTACCAGCAATACGTGCTAGTTTTATAGCCATATGAAATGCAATTGCAATTCATTCTATTATCTAACAATAACTAAGTTTTATATAAATTAATTCACATATGATTTATAGTAAAAAACTATGTCACAGCGTACATAAAAACTAAAATTGCAGCTGAGCTAACAACAGTTGCTGGATTTATAAGCATATGCATAGCAACTGCAATTAATTGTATTAATTAATAACTATACAGCTTAAGATAAAATAATTGGCATACCATTTATGGACAAACTAATTTACAGGGTATATTCTGAAGAAATGTTGCTGCCGTACTCACAACAGCAACAGCTGATGCTAGTCTTATAAACATATGCAAAGCAGTACTAAACAAAGCGATCATAAATTGCGACAGCTTAGACTTGAACTGCGACTGAGACACACACTGGGTTCTTTGAGAATCTGACTGGAAAATTTGAATACAAACATTGACTAGAGTCGATTTTGAATGTGATTTGGAGTTGTGTCAGGCAGCAACAAATCAATTGCGCTCGCCAGTCACAACAATCACTTGGAGAACTTGGAGCCAGCCAAGGCACAAGATCCGATCGATCGGTACGCATGCATAAATGCCTCCATAATCATTTCGTTGTACGAAATTTAGACGTCACTTAACTGTCACTGGCTCGTTCCTGACGAACTGACGGACGATCTGAACCTGGAGCCGAACGACCAACGACCAACGACGACGACGACAGCAACAGCGTAGACAGAGAGAAGACAATCGCGAACGTCACGAGACGCGGCGCGTCGTCAGCCTGGCCAGATCATGTCCATATTTGCATTTTTGAAATGACACATGGAAATTTTTTGAAAGCGGAGCACCAAAACGGCCAACAGATTGACAGCAGCTGCAACACAGAGTCAGATACTTGCCACAGATCGCTGACGGAATGCTAAACGAAAGTCGTGCACATATGGATATAGTCCGTTCCGTTGCCAAAGATAATTGCTGTCGCATATTTTCAGCGTCCACTTGTTGCAGCAACAACAACACCAGTAACCGGCTGCTAGCAACATGTGTTGCCAAGCTGCCGTTTTGGGCAACATTTTGCAATCGCCAATCAGCAATCGAACGATTTGCCAGCAGTGCAAATACTTAAAAGTTTTGCCGATAGTCGTCGATAGTAAATGAGTTTATGATATTGATTATTCGTAATTCGCAATTAAAATCACAATTCACATCTTTTATGTGCAAATTGCGACACTGTGCAAGCGATGACGTTGCCGGTGTGCGTCAAGTTCAATGTCTGGAACGATTCATTGTTTTTGCACAGAGAGAGCGACGACGCCAACGTCAACGAGTGACAGCGAGAGCGAAAAACGAAAACAAACAACAAACCAGCTAAATTTATTGAGATAACGGGACCCCTTCAAACACCCTGTAGGCAATTGTCAGTGTAAAATGGAAACGGCGCAGAAAGCATCGCTAATAACAAAATAAACGCGAAATTAAATATAAAACAACGAATACGAAACACTCTAACAAGTTAAATATAACAAATAAATGTGTATAAGAATATATATGTAAAAGTGTTTAATAAACTTAATATTCACGTTTTCGCTTTAGTTATTACGTGTGCATCAAACAAATTTGTCTCTTTCCTATTTATTTTCTCTGCTCTTTGCGGCTTGTTACAAACACAATCACGTAATCACGCTATACCTTCCAAGAACGTGTAGAAATACATAATAATAAGAATAACAACAACAATGCACGCTCAACGTTTATTATTTTGCCATCTTTTGAGAGCCTCTCAGAGAGCGTGAGAGTGTAACGCCGGCGTCGCAGTCGCTACGCTCTCGCTCTCTCGTGGGCCAGCCGCATTGTTGCTGTTGTTGTCATTTCAGTTTGCTGATAAAGACGCAGGCAAATGGACATGCACAGGCTGATCAACGAGGTTAAGCAGCGTCCCGCTCTCTGGGATGCAAACCATCCGGAGCACGCGAATCGTGTGGAGACGCAGCGTCAATGGCGCTGCGTGGCAGATGCACTGGGTGCCAAAGGTGAGTCAGTCGCCAAGTTAACTTAAACTAACCTCAACTGCAATTCATGCTCTCTTTCTCTCTTTTTTTTCTCTCTCTCTCTCTCTCTCTCTGACACTCTTTGTTTGCACAGTGGAAATCTGTCGCAGCAAGTGGAAGAACCTGCGCTGCAGCTATCGCCGGCAACAACATCGCCGGCATAGCTTTCAGCAGCAGCAACAACAACAACCACAACAACAACAAACATCACCAACTCATCAGTGGTCCTATGCGGAGGCTATGAGCTTTTTGGATGGTTGCCGGCTGCGTGCGGACAGCAGCACCAACGAGGATGACGATTGCGAGCTGGGCGTGGAAGAGTCGATGCCATTCAAGGCGGAGGCCTTGCCACCCGATGAATTGGAGGCGGACAACGATGCGCTGATGGAGGAATTCCAGAGTATGGCCACGCCGCAAGCTCTCCGCCGACTCTCGCACAGCATTTCGCTGGCCAGCGCTGCCGCTGAGGAGCAGGCGGTGCCCCCCGTGACCCCCTTGCCACAGGGAACCGCTGCGGCGGCCGCTGCCGCGGATGGTTGCCAGTGTGCCAAGCGAGTGGATGCGCAGGTCAACTTCCTGGAGAATCTCGAGCGTGAGGAACAGCAGCTGATGCAGTCCACCAGCCAGGACTTGGCGCGCTGCAAGAACGTGTTACACGTGGGCGACTCTGACTACAACTTCTTGGTTAGTTTCCTGCCGCTGATGAAGCAAATGTCGCCCATGCAAAATGTCAGTTTTCGTGCCAAGATGGGCGAACTCTTATTGCAAACGATGCAGCAATCGTCAATGCAACTGCAACAACAACAACAACAGCAGCAACAACAACAGCAACAGGAGCAGCCGCAGCCGCCGCCGTCGCAGATGTTGTTGAACCAACAGCAGATGGCCTTGGACCAGGCCCAACAAGTCAGCACCAGCACAAGCTCCACAAATTGGAATTGATTCCGATTCCAACCTGTGCCTGCGCGGAGAGAGAGAGCGAGAGAGCGCGAGAATTGAGCGAGTTATTAGCCCAATAAATGCGCATGCTCACGACTGCACAGTGGTGTAAAGCCTATTTTACACTGGGGAATACTTTGAATCTTGTTTCTGCACTTTTTGTTCAATCTATTTAATCTATGTACGTATTGTTAATGTAATAAAAATTAAACTAGTATTTTATTTGCAAATGTTCAAATAATTTAAAAAAGACTTGAGGGTACGAGAACTTTACTTGATGTTCCACTTGGCCCGTTGATCCGTAGACGGTGACTCATCAACCCTTCAAGATAGCGATCTCCTTACCTTTGTAGTTGTTATCCCTTGACCCTAAAATGAAGAGAGAACGAGTTAATTGTTAATTTTTATGTCAGAAAACTTGTTTTACAAGTGGTTTATGGAGTTGGAAATTGTTTTGCCATGGGAATATGTATCATCTGTAAAAGGTTAAGATATGAAATAAGCAAGTGTTTTTCTTTTATCTTAAATCCTAAAAATAAATAAACTGATTTTTGAAATATTTAGCCATATCTTTAATCATATGGGAAATTTGATTGAAGACTAGAAATTGTGATACAGAATTGTGATACATATAAAAGATGTGATAGTAAAACTGTGCTACAACTGTTATACTATGACTCAAAACATTACATATAACATCGTTTCTACTACTCTGTCATAATAACAGGTGTCTTTGTTAACTGTACTACTGTTATACTATTAGCTTATAAGACTCCGCCTCTGGGGGATTTTTAGCTTAATGGGGATCCCCATTTGTTTCCCAGCTCTGATCTCACTGTTGCAAAAGGGGAAGATTACTTATGAGAGTATGAATACATAGTTGTGTGGGCGTTCAATGATGCCATTGTCAGCTTCAGCAGCAGCTTTAGCAGAAGCAGCAGAAGCAGCAGCTGCACAGTGGAGCTCTAGGCAGCCCACACACACTCACACACACACAAACCAGCACGTATAGAGGCATACACTCACACACACAACACATTGAAGTGGCGGGCATATCAATAAATTACAGTAGAATGAACCCCGATTGGAGGCAAGGGTAAGAGGCGCACATTCAATGGTCAACGGCGGTGGTCCTGTGTTAAAAGCCAAGTCCAAAGTTAACATGACCATAAAAGCGGCTACAAAAAAAAACACAAAATAAACAAACAACAAACAAGAACCAGAGACTGGAACTCGAGCTGGAGCTGGAGCTGGAGCTGAAGCTGAAGCTGTTGTTGTAGCTGGAGATTGGAGAGGTCGCTCGAGAAATCAACGCAGCTGCGGATGACGAATCGAAATTGACATTGAACTGGAAGCAAAGGCGACAACTGGATGCTGGACATTATTGTCAGAGCTGAACTTGTTGCCGCCAATTGCCAGAGTTAACAGTTGGCCTGGCTTTCAGAAATCCAATTACAATAACAACGAAATCAGCAGCCAGCAAAGCATAAAAAAAATAAAAATAAAGGTAAACAATACGAAAAGCGGTACAAAAAGTTTAAGGTGTGTTCTTGAGCTTGAACGTCGCATTCAATGTTGTTGTTGCAGCTGTTGTTGTTGTCGTTGCTGCAGTGATTGGAGTCAATCCAAGTGGGGGGCCAGCAACAATTGCAATTAACCAGCAGCCAAATTGAACATTGAGTCAAAGAATCGAATGCAAATTGACATTTTGTCACTCGAACGTGTCTTGGCCAACCAAATTCCAGCACATTCCACATTCCAACTTCCAATGCCACTTCCAGCAGCATTTCCATGGCCATATCGAAGCCACTTTCAACTGTTGCCGCAACGTCTAAGCCAAACATTTTTTCTACTTTTCTACAGTTTTTTTGATGGATTTTCGCACCATTTTGCTAATCCCCATTGAGAGGATGACCAACCGCCAGGCATAAATGTGTTAATGATCTTGCCGCTTGCAACAACAACAACAACCGCAACAACAAACACAACAACAACAACAACAACAAACTTTACCTGTTGTATTATTTTTGTTCTTTTGCCGACAAATGCAAATTTCGTTCTATTCACCTCACGTCAAATATTTGTATAGATTTTTACCTCATTCCCTCCCCCTTCCACGGACCATGTTGCAAGTGCATTCTGGCACACAGGTGTTAAAACTCGCAGCTCATTGTTAATGCGTGTGTTGTTGCCATTGTTGTTGTTGTTGTTGTTGCTTCTTTATATTCATCTGGTCCTGAGACGTTAGCATATTGCGGAATTTCCAGAATCTGCTTAATTCATCGAAAGGGTTTCTCGTTCCCCTCCCCATTCCCATTCTCTTCCGCCGTCTGACGCCTCGTCTAACACCTTAACTGTTTTTGCATATGGCCTAGACAATGGAAAGAATGCAAAGCCAATACAGGTGCGTTTTCTCCAACAGATGTTTCCCATTGCACAGATTACACATCAACATCTTGGAATATGCGATATCCTCAATTGGATACGCTGCACTTGAATTGCTTCCGAATATTTTGAAGAATTCGAAAGGGAAAGACTGGAACGTGATCTCAACAAAATTGGCAAGTGAGATCATAGAAATTTACTAAAATAGGATCGTATGCACACAAAAGACAGTTTTGTACTTGTAATTAGTTTCAGTACAGTTTCTTTCAAGTTATTTAGAAGAAACAATATAAAGAATTAGAAATATTCTATTCTGGAAAGTAGAGTTTCAGAATATTCTACTTTGTAGAGCAGTTCCAGCATATTCCAGAACTTCCACTTCCACTAAATCTATTATACTATTCTATTTTCGACATTAACTTTCCACAATAACTGGAAGACTGGAAAATAAACATAGAATATTTTACTGGAAGACTGGAAACAAGTAATGTGAAGATTATATTTTCTAGAGTAGATCCAGCATATTCCAGAACTTCCAGCACATTTACTTTCCACTAAGTCTGGAAGAGTGGCAAGTAGGAGTGTAAAATATTCTACTTGACACTTACTTTCCACTAAAACTAGAAGACTGGAAAGCTGATCAACTTAATCAATATTCAGAAAATCATACACTCATATGGAAGAATTCTCTTTGTGCTGCCTCAGCATAATAATCAGTTTCTCTTCATTTGCTAATGCTTTGCCCCCCTCAATTGACCATAATCTCGCTCAAACCAATCAAAACAGGCACTTAACATTTGGCTATAGACCCAAAAAAAAAATAAATTCCCTCAGAACCTTAAAACGTACGTAACTCAAACTGAAGCTGACGTTGAGGCTCAGCATCGAATCGACATCGTTAACTGAAAACAGCAACAAGATCCGCGGATGGGGAGGGGGGACACAAAAAAGTAACGCTGAGTCATTCGAACCTGGCCCGAAACTCTGCCGTCTGTCTCAGAGTTTGTTGTGTGTGTGTGTGAGTGTACCGCCCTCGCTGCCCCGCCTCTTCCCGCTACCCCTTTTGCTCTTTACCAGCAATCAAGCCAACTGCTCACTCCCCTCCCCTTTCCCCTCTCGCCGCTCTCCCTCCTTGCCTTCCTTTTGGCCAATGCCTGCTAGCAATCAATGCTGTATGACAGCTAGGTTAACAGTCGATCCTACGCGCTTCCTCTTGATTTCGTTAAGTAAATCTCCAACTTCAACTACAACTACAACTCCAGCTTCGACATGGCTTTGGCTGGGCAACCTTCACATACCGTCTCTCTCTCTCCCTCTCTTCCTCTCTCTGTCTGTCTTTCTGTCCCATTTTCATGGCTTGCCACGGCAACTGTCGAGATCATGATCATGGCTTTAACTGGCTCTTGGCATTAAAGGCAAAAAAAAGTACGTGTATTTTTAACTTGGCTCAGCGACTTCGACTTCGACTTTATTGTTGTCTTGGCCCAGACGACAGCGCGTTGTGTTGTGTTGTGTTGTGTTGGCCAAACCGCTGTAGCCAACGAGCCAACAGCCAACGAGCTGCGTCTACGTTTTGCGTCGGTTTTCTTTTTAAACGCTTTTAAACACCTGAGAAACTTGCTTTTTAATGTGCGCACATGTGTCTGTGCGGCAACAGCAACTAATGATCATCTACCAATGATCATTATCGATGATCTTGTGGCTTGTAGTCTAGGCCTGAAGACTCTCCTGCCTCGTTTGTGCCATGATGAAGCAAATATAACAAATCTCAAAGTTATCAACCCGACACGTTGCATGCGTCTCTGTGTCGTTGTCGTTGTCGTTGTGCTTGCCACGCAGCTGAGTAAATCAATTGACGCGCACAATTCTAGGAATTTTCTCTTCAGCTCTTCAGCCTAGAGAATCACACCACACCCCCCTACAGCACCTCTGAGCCACTCTTAACTTGGCTACAACTCCTTGGGGGCAGCTTCATTTGAATGCGATCGCGTTGGTTGCGTTGCTCGTTAATGTGTTTGTTGCCTGCCCCCACGGGGCATTTGGCAGCGGCAACATTTGTCAGAGAGGCAGCAGCAGCAGCAGCAACAACAGAGGCAGCAGAGGCAGCAACATTCGAGATTTATACCTAAATGATTAACCATTTCTCTAGGCCAGAACGAGCACTCCCTCTACCCTTCTCGCTCTCTCTCTCTCTCTGTCTATCTCTGTCTCTATCTCACTTGTTGCTGTGGGTGCCACTTGGTGTGAATTTGTAATGCGGCTGCTTTACTTGGCATTGACTTTGGATTTGGTTTGGGTTTCAGCTTCGGTTTTGGGTTTAGTTTTGGGTTCGACTTGAGTTTGAGCTGAGTTTCCTCCTCTGCTGCTTCGCTGCTGCTGCTTCGCTGCTGCTGCTGACCATTCTTCGGCTGCCTGGCGATTGACACCTGCATGCATTTCTTGTTTCTCAGGTGTGCGACGAACTCAGCTCAGGTGTCTTTCACTGTGTGTGTGTATATGTGTGTTTCTTTATTTCATTTCTTCATCTTTTGCCTCTTTTTTCTGATTTTTCTTTTGAGTTTTGGAGTTGAGTCATCGACCATTAACAATATTGATGTTGTTGTTCTTGTTGTTGTTGTTGTTATTGTTGCTGCTATTCGAAAGGATTTCATTGCTCATCGCATTTGTTGTGCTGTGCTGTGTTGTTGTTGCGGCTCTCAGGTAGTAGTTGTTAGCGTTTATTGTTGTTGTTATAGCCATGTTGTGATTGTCCCACAGTCACATTCACAATTTACACATTTAATGTATTTCGACCTCTTCAGGGTTTTTTTTTTTTTTTCAAAACGGAACTCGCTTAATGCATTTGCCCTGCGTTTTTAATTAGGCAAAGTGCATGATCAGGTTTGCCCTCCTTATACCCTGTAAATACAATGGCAACACAAAGAATGTTTGTTTAAGCCGCTTAATGGGCCAAAGATTGCAACGGAAATAAAGATTAAATAGAACAATAAAATTCTTATGGTGTAATCAGATAATTATATATTTTTTTACTTTTCATTAGGGGAAAAACTGGAAACTTGTGGGGGATTCATACAAAAAAAATAAAAATAAAATATTTGCAAAGTTCAATTTTAAAATTAACATGAATAAATTACGTATCGCCTCTTAATAATTTTGAAACCTTTTCTAAACTAAAATCATATAATTTTATTTGATTTAAATATTTTGTAATATAAATGAATAAGTAATAATGAAGCTTAAAAGCGCTTCTACAGGGTATCTTCAAGGCACTGCCGTACACATTTTATTTTGTATTAATTTATCTAAATGTTTTTGTTATTGTTTGTTAGTTGCATTTTTATCTGTTGACCAGCAATTTAAGACTTGCTGATTAAGTGACAATGGAAGCGAGGAAGAGGAAGAGCATTACATAAAATCAACTTCAATTAGTCGCAGTTTTATATATTTATGTAAGTGTAAGTGTGCATGTGTGTCAACCACAACAACAATAACAACAACAAAAACAACGACAACATTTCGCCAGCAAAATTAAAAAAGCAGAAAGCTCGAAAAACTTTTTAGTTGTCAGCCCAAAAACGAGGGTACTTTACCGTTGTGTGTGCAGGTGTGCGAAAGCATTAAAATTCCACTCGAAAAAGAGCTGAAAATTTCACAAAAGCAGCAGCAGCAACAGCAACAACAACAACGACAATCACAAGCACGTTAAAAATGCTTTTGCCAACGGCGCTGGCGTCTACAACAACAACAACAGCAACAACAGCAGCAGCAACAACAACAACTTTGGTTCCGACTCAAGTTCCAGCTTACAGTTAACAGCTGAAAGCAAAAATTAAATGACTGCACAAAGTTCAGGCGTAAGTACGAGTGCTCAAAAAGAAGTGAACAAAAAGTCGCACGACACTCAAATCACGACTAGAAACCTGAAAAGTTAAGGTTTTGGAGCAGCAACAACAACGGCAAAAGCTAAACTTCCAAGTTGCAAGTTCAGTGAAGTTCAACGCGAAAAACGTGCGGGAGCAAAAGCATCACAAGATGTTTCCAGCAACAACAACATCAGCAACTGCAGCTGCAATAACAATTTAAGCCCTGCCTCCCCCTCTCCAACAACTGCCAACTTCCAGTCGGCAATCATAATCACAAGCAGGCAATCAAATTTGAAGTTTCTGCTTCTGCCGCTGCCGCTGCTCGGTTAATGAGCGCCTCAATGAGCTTTATCTTGCGGAAGCTTCGGCTTCAGTTTCGGCCAGGGCCAGCTGCGCAGTCGCAGTCGCTGTCGCCGCTCTCTCTGCTGCTTGCAGGTGTTCGGGCATCCAAAAGCTGCGTCATTGATTAGCACGCAGAACAACAAAAGCTAAAACTAGACTGCGACTGCGACTGCGGCTGCGATTGAGCCTGCGTCTGATATTGCCTGCGTGAGTGAGTGAGAGCACAACATTGGAAAGCTGCGCTCTTGCTTCCAACAGCAAATGGAATATTCTCATGCTCTGCACAGTGCGTGATGAGATGAAATTTTCGATGAATCTCATTAAGAAAATGCTATTCAGTAAAACATTAATTAAAAAGTTTAAATAGGTTTTGAGAATTTAAAAAACAAGAATTAATAAATTTAATCACACAAACAAAAATAAAATGGAACACTAAAATTACTTTATAAATTATATATTTCAGGTACATTTTTATTAGAATATCAAATGTATCAAACAATAATAAAAAATAAGAAAAAAAAAGTACAAAATTGAAAAATAATAAACTCGAAGAAGAATAATTGAATTACACAAACACAAAATCATAACTGCTTTTCAATAGAAAACTCAATAGATTCTCAATCCATACATAAATATTTATAGATTTGATATAAATTATTTTTTAAATTAACTAAAGATGGAAATTAGTAGACTAAGACAGGAAGAAATCTTGAAAATGTATATTCCTTCTTTATGAAATTCAAAAAATTAATATAATTTTTTAAGAGTTTTACTAAAGTCTTAGTTTTGTTTACTTCCGCATCGAGTGTAATATACCCAATTGCAGTGTTTGGTAGTGGGTATTGCAGTACAGTCAGTCGCAACAGTTACTGGACAGTTGCTGGTTTGTTTGCGTCGCTTGCGACAGGCAGCTGCCAAAAACATAAGTCACGATTTTCGCTTTTGTTAATTCATCAGCGAACAATTTGCATTTTTTGTGGTTCGCCGCTGTTCATTTCTTTACGATTTCTGTGGCTCGTTAATCTTTCTGGTGCGACCCTTTGCAGCGATTGCAGTTGCAACCGTAGCAGCAACAACTTGCAGCTTATGCAGCTTGGCAACAACAAACCGACAACCGACAACCGACAATCGACAACAAGCAACTTTAATTAGCATTTTTACGCCAACAACAACAGCAACAGCAACAACGACAAGAAAAGAGAACTGCAATTATCGAGCAGAGCTTTAGTGGTGCTGTGGTTGCGGGTGGGTTACCAATTGGCAGCTGCAAACTGCAACTTGGCCAGGCTCCATTTCCCATTCCCATTCCCAGGCCGCCTTCTTTTTGTTGTTGTTGTTGTTGTTGTTGCTCTCTTGAAATGAATTTCAATTAAACGGCACGTCGACAACGATAACAGCGAAGACGAGAAGTAACTGCAACTGCAACTGCAACAGCAACTGCTGCTGCTGCTGCTGCTGTTGCAAGCCCAGTGACAGCAATGTGTTAACAATTTTCGCGCCACAGCTGCCACAGTTTCGTAGACAGGCAGAAGAAGAAGTAGCCTAATTACGGCTCAAAGCCTGACATAGATGGCAGACGGTAGCTGTGGCAGCTAACTGCTGCCAGTGGCAGCTTCTGCACTTCTTTCTAGCCCAAAAACAGTGTCCAGCTGTTGCTGTTGCCGTTGCCATTGCAGTTGCAACATGCTCCGACTTGGCCTTGTCTTGTCTTGGCCTGGCCTGCCACAGTTCACGGTTAGCTTAGGTCTCAGTTTTCGTGCTTAATCCTCATCAGCGCATTTAACACAAATCAAATTAAGCGCTTGTTACCTGCCTCTGCCATCTTGCCACCTTCTCGCCTTGCCACAAGCATTAAAAATTTCACCAGCGCATTTGTGGCACCCTTTCAAAGGAGGCGTCTCCACTTGCCAATTTCGCGCTGCGTTTTATGTCCTGAAGAAAGCAACAACTGACAAAAGCGTTGCGAATATCGATGGCAACAACTGCTGCGGCAAGTTCCCCCTCCTCCTTGCCCCCTGCCACAGTCAGCGGGCAATCAAAGTTCACATTGCAACGAGGTCGAGCCTTGGCTGAGTTTGCGACGCGTCGTGGCATCGCGTAATTACACTTAAGTATCGAACAACGTGCCCCAAACCAACTGACAACCCACTGAGCGGAGCAACAACAACAACAACAACAACAACAACATCGATCCCAACAATGGCAACAACATGAACCTGCAAATTAAATGCCGCATTGCAGCCTGTGGCAGGCTGTGGCAAAAACAAAAGGCGCCTGAGTCCTGCTGAATCTCAACGTTGCAACGTTGCAAAGTGAATTGTAATTGGGATCCGCAACCTGGTGTTGCAGTTGCAGTTGCAGTTGCACGGGCAGCAACTCTGCGGCAGCTGTGGCGGCAAACACTCGAAGCGCGACTAAATGCGCAAAAATGTTGCAAAGACGGTAATTTACAATTGCAACAGAATGTTTTGCCAAGGCCCCAAAATCACGCAAGGCTCCATGCAACACACACACACACACTCAACACTCAACACTCCACACTCAGAAGCCCGATGACTTCAACTTGCCCCGACTGGTGCTGTACCCTGTCCCCAGGACAGTGATTTGAGCTTGTTGCACGTTGCACGTTGCACGTTGTGTGCCCGTCTATTAGCCCGAATTGACTTTTGTGGCATCGCCCCATTGGGGGCAGCATTTGCAAGCTGCAACATTTGCCCCAAAGCTCACTCGAAATTGGCTGTAAGTGTCCACAAATGATTCGACGAGCCGTCGATTTGAAGTGCCATTGACTGATCATAAAATGTTGCAGAAGAAGAAGAAGAAGAAGCACGAGCGGAATGGTTAATGCAACACGTTAAGAGGTATTAAATCACTTATAATGAACAATAAGGAATATTGAGGAAATATTGATGAAAAAATGAATGAATGAAATCAATCAATGCACTGCGTTCAATGAAAATATATATAAATAATACTAAAATATACTTAAATAGAAAAGAGTAGAAGAAGGAGAAGCAGATAATTGTATTTAAGTTGAAAAAGAGATTGATAAAATTGATGTATATTTTAAAAAATATAACAAAATTATGAGAATAGATTTAAAGAAAACATTCAAGTAAATCATGTTAGACTTGCCAAAATTAAGAGATTAGAATAGTTAAATCAAATAAAATTGAATCATAAGTTTGAATAAAAGTTGGAATAAAATATAAGAATTGTTAACAAGCAATTTTTAAACTGTTTAAAAATATTTAAATTTTTGAATTATTAAAAATGATTAAAAAATAAAGGTATTTTGACTCCATTATAACGAAATACATTTCGCTGGTCATATGTATTTTAAAAAGTATTTTAAAGCAAAAGATCCGTTCAATATTGTGAATACGGTCACTCTAATCATATTTCCCACAAGTTCTTTTGACTTATCAGCTCAAATAAATCTAATAGTACACATATGGTAATTGCTTAATACTACGTTTAGTTAACGGCAAAGATCTTTAACAAGATTTGTATGCTCAGGTAGCTCATTTGCTAGTCCTTATAGCCGGAATTGCCCTTCGTCTAACCAATTTTCAATTCGTAAAAGGTTAACAAAGCGCAGCGCAACTTGTGAGTGGCTACTGTGAGTGCGAGTGGATGCTGCTCCTGCTGCTCCATGGTGAAATCGAAAAGTGTTCTGGACAGGAAATGTGGCTGCCGCCACCAACACCACAACAACAACAACAGCACAAAAAGAAACAAAGACAATGACAAAGAGGAGGGGCAACAGAAGCCAAGACGAGGAAAAGAAGAATGCAAACATGAAACACGATAATTGAGCAGCGTGGAAAAATGGCCAAAGACGCGAAATGGACAAATACGAATTACAGTATCCAAATCAGTGTCTGCTCCCTCCCCTCCAGTTCCCCCCTTCTGCTGCCCTGAGGCAGCTCCCAGCAATTTTGTATGTGGCGGCAGCTGCAAAATTCATTTGACAAAAGCAACGCCAAAAGTGAAACAAAGCGAAGGAAACAAGGCAGGAGAGATGGGCTGCAACTGAGAATGGAGAATGAGGGATGGGGGATGGTGAATGGAGAGCCCGAAGAGAGGGTTCCTCCATCCTGTGGAGGAATTCAAATAACTTGGCGTTTAATTTATGAGAATGCGCGGTAGCCAAGTAACTTTTGCCGCAGATGCAGATGCTGTTGTTGCTGTTGCTGTTGTTGTTGTTGCTGTTGCACATGCGCAAAGAGCGGCGATAAAAATATTTTGGCCCAAATTGAAGTCTACCCTCTCCCTCGCCCCCTCCAGTTGCCTTTTCTCCCATCTGACCACGTCGGCTGCTCTTGCATTTTATTAATCATGTGCGTAATTTATTTGGGCAGCCGCGCACAATTTCACCCAAATGGAAATTGCCACGGTTGGTTAGTGGCCCGACGTGGTTCTCCACTCTCCACGGGATTGGTTTGGGAGTCTCGCCTGCGGCGGTCATCAGGCCGCACATAATTTACATATTTTTACTGCTCAGGCGCAAAATTGTCACAGGTGAAAGATGCGCAATCAATGAAGCAGCAACATTGCCACGCCCCTCTATTTCCGCCTCTTTCTCTTTGTGTCGTTTCTCGTTTATCATTTCGTGATTTCATGATTTCTCGTTAACCAACTGCAAACTCGCCGTGTAATTTGTCAGGCATGTCTTATCAGTCGCCGTCGCGCAATCAAATGCCAGGCAAACAGACATTTGTCTTTGGCCTGATCAGCAGTAGGAGCTGACAGAAGGAGCAGGAGCTGGAGCTGGTTTTCAGGACCACCATTACGACGCTATCTTATCAACTGCACTCGCTGATGAGTCGACAATTTTCATCTTTTTCAGGCACTTGTTCCCAGGCCGAAGACGTGACGCAGCGTCGTCGGGCTGCCGTTGGTTAATTAACTAGCAGCCTTAGCGAGGGCTGCTCGAGAAGATGTCAGCTGACCATGTGATGTGAAATAAGTCATAGCATAAGACAGTAATGGAAACTTCTCCCTAACTATATAAAAAGTATTGCTTAAATTTTTCATCAAGTGACAACCTATAATATGATAGCTTAAAACAGGACTTAGGTATAAAATATCTGATATTTATTAAAGACGTTAAAGAAAGTAAGAAAAGTATTATATACTTAAAAAATTGTTGAATATTAAAGTTTTGGTTGCAATGTCAACCAGTCAACAAAATTTGGATAATAGTGAGTTTACTTATAATGGCTAAAAATAATTTGGGACTTTTTTTTCACAAAAAAAACCCATTAAAATAACCTGAAACTGTAAAATCAACTAAGTTTCCTATTCTAAATATTACAAAAAATGAAAGATAAAAAATATTATAAATTAAAGACAAATATTGTTTTGAGCAACCCTGAACCTATCCAATTTTCATAATTTTAAAGTAAAATTCACTTTTATTGTTAATTTACTTTTATTTTATTTTTTGTATTTCTTTTAAATTCAACGTAATTTCTTGTTTATATTATAAAAATAATAGTTGTTTATTTTCCTAATATTCAAAGTTATATGTAGTTCAACTGCTAACTACAAACAACAGCTCAAGCAACCCTCGCTGACTCTATCACTCGCCGTGTGTGTTTCTAACGAACATGTTTCTCACTTTGCGTTGTCCTGTTTGTTTTGGTGTGAAGAAATGCCTGGGACATGTCTTGGGCAGGTACCTGAAGAGATAGCAATTGGGACTCGTCCAAGGGGTCTCCTATCTCTGCCCCTGTCTCCCTTTGTCTCTCTGTAGCTATCTCCGAGGGTCTGTGGCCTCCACTTGAGCAATGCGCGTTGCACGTGTGCATCGTGTGGTAATCTCTGTTGACATTCCTGGAACTCTGACCTTTTGATTTTGGCCGCCAGGCAGATTCAACTTGGTTTCACATTACGCACGTACAGCAGCAACAACTCTCCTATCTCTGTTACTCTCTCTCTCTTTCTCTCTCTCTGTATATTTTTGTTTTTGGCTTTAATAAGCGTTAAGTTGCCAGGATTCAGCGACAAATTAGAAAAGGACTCAATTTGCGCCTCTGCAGCTGAGGCAAGTGTTCAAATTAATGATCCACAGATTTGTTAAATTTCGTGGCTCATTTGGGAAATATGTTCGAAAATGTGGGCGTGGCATGCACGCAGGCAAGCAATTAATTGTCGATTGCTGAGCCCAAAACATGCCACAAAGAACCTGTCTCGCTGATCGAAAAAGACTTGCCCCTGGGCATATTAATGAGTTCTCTTCCCCGAGGGCAGAAAGATTGAGGAATTTCATGAAAAGGGCATTAATATTTATTTCGTAGAATGTCGGAGCTGCAAGTGCAGCTGAGCGGCGGAAGAGGAGAGCAGGGGAGGGGAGGGGTTACTCCATTGTCTACCTCGGGGTCGTTGTCTGCTGAGGTTGAGTCTCGTTTGTCGCTCAGGATGGGGGCGAATATCTCTCAACGTTTGTGGCATTTAATTATTCCGAATTTCCAATGCAAACACTTGTTCGATTCACGTTTTCATTGAACACATTCCTGGAATTTCCAGTTTCCAGTGTGTGGGCGCGATCACTTCTTCTTCTCTATCTTCGTCAATCACTTCTCTTTAAAAGCAAGTTAACTGTCTCTTAAGCAGCTTTGATGTTTCGTGGAAATATTTCAAATGTTACGCAACAAATTACACAATCAACATTATCAGTTTTAGACAAGACCAGGGAGTGGGGAAAATGCAGCTCCCTTTTCGGTCTGGGTTTCTTCTGGGTTCACTTGAGGGCAGTTTATGTGCTGCTTATCAGCAGTGCGTTGGGTTCATTAATCAGAGCAAATATTGGTGTACATTGGGTCATCGTGCAGCGATAAACCTGACCGAAGAACTGAAAGACAGGAAATGCATTCACATTCTGTGGCACCATCATATTTCACTTGATAAGAAAATGTAATTCATGTGCAACAAGTGCCCCAGCGAAAGACGCACTGTGGACTCATATACAGAGTGTCATGTTTGTACATAACCAAATCCCAGTATCGTATTACCAACTCCACTTGGACTGGACTCGACTCAGCTCGATTCTTACTGTTCCCAGACGCAGAACTTTCAAAAGCAATCGAGAGAGAGAGAGAGAGAGAGAGAGAGAGAGAGAGAGAGAGAGACTGAAAGTCTCGTCGCGACATGGAATTCGCTGGAGAATGTTTTATTTTTATTTTTACTCGTTTTTGGTGAGTGAATTGTGACCCTGGTCCAAACCAATCCATGACCATTATGTTTTATGATCTTTCTGCTTCTTTCTCTCTCCCTCTCTCTCTGCTTCTTTCTTTTCCATTTCTTGTTGGGTTTTGTGACAGTTTTATGGTGCATTTGGTTGCATTGATTTGGGTTCCATTTTTAACACTTTTTTTTCTTTCTTGCGTCGAAATTTAATACTAACCGCCGCATTCATATGCATAATGTAATTCGAGATTTATTATACTAGTATGAGTATTATCGACCAGCCCGCGGGGGTCGGGGGAGAGGGGACTGCGGGGTATTTCCCCTCCGAATCCATCGAATACGAAGCCCACATCATTTTCGGTGCGATTAACGCTCAAAAAAAAAAGAAATGAGAATGTTGGGAATCTAACAAAACCCAGAGCTTAATTGGATCCGCATTGTATTTTGAATGTGTGAGTGTGCGTGTGTGTGTGCCTGAGTGTGGATAATAGGCTGGAAATTATGTTTTTATTGAAATAAATTAAGTGCACGTGCGCTCATGTGGGCCAACAGACAGTCTCCATCACAGAAAACCATTCAAAGCCCATAGAATAAAGAACCTCGAGACGACGTCAATTGGTCTACTCGTGGCTTGAGGTTGAGGGCAGCCCCTATGACAATGCGAAAATGTTAATCTAATCTAATTCTAATGTACACTCATTAATCGTAGTCACAGTCGTAACGAATTAACTTAACTCCATTTATAAACTCATAGAGAACATATGCCCAAAACTGGGCATGATTGGGCATTAAAAACTGTCTAGTTATGGAATTAAGCTGGAATAACAATAATTTGTGTACTTTGAGTAAAAAAAGAAGTAAATAAATATAAATGATAATAAAAATTTTAAAGGCAAAAGCAAATAAATGTTCATTAATCTAGAGAAGAAATTGGAACTGAATGAGATTTTGTTAAAATATGCCAAAAATGACGTTTATGGAAGTTTATTGAAAATTTTAAATTTAAAACATCCGAACCCAAATTATTTAATCAAAACTATAAAGAAGTAGTTGAAAGCTAAAAACCTTTGACGAATGTATTTTCAGCTTTATAAAAATACTTTTAAAAATATATTTTAAATTGATAAAAATCAACCTAGAGAAGAAATTAGATCTGAAGGAGATTCTGATTAAAATGTGTAAAATCGTTTTCTGAAAACTTGAGATGTACAACACCCAAACTTAAATTACATAATCAAAATTATTAATTAGTAGCTCAAAGATAAAAGCCTTTGGCATATGTATTTTTAACTTTATAAAAATATCTTTCTCATAATAATCGTTTCACATTACACCGAGATCTGTTGCCAATCTTTCAAGTCCTCTTTTTATGCCTCATCTCAACAACAATACAACTCTTAAATCATACATTGAAAGACAAATATTACACAAAAAAGGCTGTAACTAACTAATGGATCATTAAATCAAATATGAATCACATAATTTGGCAACTCAAAAGCTCTTAAAATAAATGTTGGAGATTTTGGTCTTTTTTGGGCACAGTGCTTACCAAAAAAATGACTGGACAACAATATATTTGGCACAGTGCCTGCCGGCAGTGACACAACAATAACACAACAATAAATGTATTGTATGTGAGCGAGGGAGGGAGGAGGCGGAGGAGGAGGAGGGGTAGTGAACGTAGCCAGGCTATAAACATAACATGAAATTTATTTAATAATATAAACAAAATGTGCGCCAAATTGCGTATCAACAACAGAGACACGAGTCGCGAGTCGCGAGTCGCCACGACGAGGCATGTTTGCAACAGTGGCAACAGCCAAACACGGCCCAAATGACCAAATGGCCAAAATAGCCAAATGTGGCTGTCTGTCTGTCTGTCTCCGTGTCGAGCTGTTTGCCTAGCCGGGACATTAACAGGTCGTAAACCTTTTGGCGCGGCCCAAACAAAAGACAAGACGCTGAAACGAATCGCTGACTGGGCAAATGGGCAACTGCCACTGCCACTGGGCACTTGGCATCTGGATCTTGGCTATATACATGTATAGCTAACTCTTTTCTTCACACTCTCTCGCTCTCTTTCTCAGTCTCAGTCTCTCCGTTTGTGTGGAAATCTGAGCCAGGCTACAAAACGGCGCTCTGTCAAATAAGTTCCAAAATAGCGGCGCAAATTTGACCAGAGACATAAATAAGTTTTATTGTTGTTAGCTCACAATGTGTGTGTGTGTGTTTGTTGTTGTTGTTGTTGGCAGTTGGGTGCGGGTGGCTGCCACACACACGGCCAGCGGGGGCGACTCAGAGCAGTTGCAGTTGAAGCTGCGCATGCGCAGCCAGCAATTGGACAAAAGCGCATTTGTTGTTCAATTGCTGTTGTTGTTGTTGTTGTCTGAATGCAGACTGTGGCTTTATTATTAAATATTACGTACGTTTGTTGTCTGTACATTTGTTTATTGCCTCGCAGCGGCATTCAGCGGCGCCCAGTCGTCATAATTGAATTCCAGCAGCGGGCGTTACGTTTGCCCAGTTACCGCTACAATCGCTGATAGCTGATAGAAATACCATAAACACACCCCACCAGCCCTCCCTTTCATACTTCTGCACCCCTTCTCTTGGCACTTCTCTTAGCACTTGCGTGCTGCGGCAGCGCTGAGAATTTGATCGATTCGTTCGATTAGTTAGCGGCACATGCAATCGACACGCAGCATTCTCTTTCAATTGCTTTTCCATCTGCAACATTCGAGCTGCCCCCGAGTGTGTTAAGGTGGCAGGGGGTGTTAGGGGTAGAGAGGGAAGTCGCCTGTTGATTCAATTTACTCGTGTTTGCCGCCAAAAAACAAAAACTAAACGCTGCTGGGCAGCCGACACTCCTGCAATTGGGAAATTGTCTCATTGCAATGCCGGACAGCTGACTTTGGCTCAAATGACAACTGGTAATACGTGCTATTAATATCGGGCCAACATGTGTCCAGGCTGCTTTTGGGGTCGAGGTGCAGAGGCGTATTACCATATTACCCATGTATATATATTGGTAGGTGTGGCCTATCTACGAGGTCGGTTTCACTATCAACCCAGGAATTAAGTCTAAACGGTGTTACGACTGCTGTTTAGTGTCTGCCAATTGTGCGCTGCTTTCGTCACTAGCGTAGAGTTGGTAACTGTTGTGATGTTAGTTTGGGAAGAATATATGGAAATGTCGCAGGACTCCCTTAGAAAATGAGTGAAGACAAGAAAAAAATAAAAAAAGATTATGAGAAATAAAAAAACTAAAATATTGATAGAAATTCGCTTTGAAAGTCAATCTACATCAGAGAATTTGTGTTAAATTTGCTATGATAGATTGCTTTCGTCACTAGCGTGACTTTAGTAACTGCTGTAATTTTAGCTTTAGAAGAATTGATTGAAATGTCTAAAGATAAAAATAAAAACTAGATTAAATTGAATAATACTTTGAAAGCATATAATTACATCGCGAAATTAAGATTTGAATTACCAGAGCTTCACTGATCTGAGCATCTGGTAGTTTAAGCTTTTGTCACCAGCGTGTGTGAAGAATATTTTAAAATACATTTATTTTGAGAAACGTGTCAACAGCATGTCAATAATAATATTTATTATAACAATACCTTCGTCACTAGCGTAATTTGAATCAGAACTACAAAACCATTACCTTTCTCATATTGATCTTTAAACTTCGGGTTTAAATTATAAAGGCAACTCTATGTATAGTCTATCCAATTGTTGGACAAAATCTTAGCTTAAATTACGAGCCACACAGAGGAATGAATGTTCGCTCTCCAAAAAAGGGGAAGCCCAGCTGACAACTGGAGCAAGTGCAAATGGGTAGCTCAGCTGGTCAACTGTTCAACTGGTCAACTGGTAGCCTGGACGCACTGGGGGTCAGTGCTTCGTTTACAAGATATTCAAAGAGCTTTGCATATTTTAGGCGCGCTCTGCGACATTTGAATGGGGCAATGCGGCAAGTGCTCTACGCGGACATCTTCCAAAACAAGTCAAGTCAAGACCACGAATAAGACCAAGAGCAAGTCCAAGACGACGACAAATGTTGGAGCCATGTCTCCATTGGGCCATTTGGGGGCTACTAAGTCTATGCCTGGTTGGGATCTGCAGGTGGTCGTCGTACAACTCTATTTTTTATTTTGTCGCGTTCGTTGAAGTCTTTGCAACGGTGGTCGCTCGTTTATAAGCCGGGCCAAAACGACTTTGGCTATGGCTTTGTCGGTAACCGCTTTTCCAAAGCATTCATTCCATTGCATCCAAGCCAATGGAAAGCCCGGCAGGCGAGCAGCTCACATACGAATAGAATGAATGCATTCGCATACTTGCAGATAGCACTGTTTTGCCATTGTATCTGTATCTGTATCTGTATCTCGATCGTCGTCATCGTCGTCGTTGTTGTTGTTGTTGTTGTGGGGCGTGTGGCATGCGTCCACTAAGAAGAGTGGGGGGTAACAGAAACAGAGTCTTTTGCATTTTATGCGGCCTTTTGGTATGTTCATTGTGAATTTATTGAAGGTGATTTTATCGCTCAAACAAATGTTGCATTTTACAAGTGCTTCAAGTGGTTGTTACCTACATTTGCTAAAGACGGCGCTTATTAATGAGCTAGTGCTCTGTCTGTTGGTCTCTGACTCTGTCTTAGATCTGGATCTGGATCTCAGACTCTGACTCTGACTCTGTTTCTGCCTCTTGCTCTGGCGCTTGCTTGCAACACGCAGCGGGAGCTTGGCAACTGCCAACTTGCAACTTGGGAATTGGAAGGTGGAACTTGGAACTTGGATGTTGAGTTTTGGATATTGGATGTTGGGGGTGCGCCACAGCTAATCGCTAGCACTGAGTGGGCTGCTCAGTTTGGTTGGCTTGTCGATAAGCCAGCTGCACTCTATTGGCCAATTTCAGCTCTTGGTTCTTTGTTTTTGGCCAAACAAATTGGAGTAATCATTCGTTGGCACTCATTGAAGTCAAGTCACAGACTCCGACTATCCGTCAGTCGGCTCACAACGGCAGACTTTGAATAAATTTCCACACAATTAATTTCAAATTAAACCCCAAGCGATTTTGGTGTCGAAATTTATGAAAATTGCCCGGTAAATTGGGGCTGGCGTTGATTTCAGCAGGAAACAAAATTAAAGCCAACTTTAAGCGGTGTTGTGTGAACTCGATAAGCAAATTGACAGATTGAATAACCCTCTATAAAATGGCTAGGTCAAAAATCAGATCAGCCTCCAAATTTCTTAACTTTGCCACAACTGATTCGATTTACAAGCGGAATGTCATTATACCCGTAACTTAAATAAAAAATAGAAAAATAAAAAATAAGTAAAAGGGGAAATTGTATTCGTTGCAATGTATGTAACAGGGAGAAGGAAGCATCTCCGACCCTATAAAGTATATATATTCTTATAAATAATAAATAAATTATAAATAAACATTTCAATTTTAACATATATTTTTACTTGCAAGTGACGACATAGTTTTATAAGTTTATAATTTTGGAAAAACGGATCCGCTTTCTAAGCGGAATTTCATTTTGACCATTTCTTAGCCTCTAAATACATTCTACATTCAAATTTAATGAATTGCGTTCGAAAACTTTTTGATTCAAGAAGTTTTTCCTTTCTTTTATGGTCACAAGATGTGTAAAAACGGATATTTATTGTTTTGTAGACATATTGTTGCAAGTAACACTCATTTTCCTTCTTGTTCAGACTCAGTGGCAGTTGAACTTTTGACCTCGTAGCACACTCATATACAATATTCCGATTACTTTCCAATTACGGCCATCAATCAATTTGGACACGAATCGCTGAAAAAAACCCAGCCAGAAATCAATAGCATTGGTAATAGCAAATGTCCAGCAGTAAGCTCAAAGGTAATTGAAGGGACACGCGAAGGGCCAAAAGGACTTGGAAGCGGACACACCTGCATCTATTGGGGCTAATCAATGTTTAACACGAGGCCGCCACTTTGGGGGTAAACATCAATCAATCGATTGGCAATGGGTCAAACCTCAACTCGGGTGGTTATAGACTAACTAATGTGCCTTCTCTGTAGTGATGGCAGGGGGAGTGGGGGAAGGGGAAGGGGGAAAGGCTGTGAAGTTCGTTTAGGCCGGCAAATTGCTGTCACAAGCGCCAAATTATGCGCTCGCCTCAATGGCTGAGACTTAATCGAAGACAAACATCTAATTGACATAAAGCCGACATGGTAAACGACGCGACGTTGCAAACATTGCAACGTTGGCCACCTAATGACGACTCTGTCTGTGGCATGCAACACCAAGCGAAAGAGGGAGAGGGAGAGGGAGACTGAGAGCAGGAGATGCAGTGGGGCCAACTCCCGACGCGTATCTCACATCTTTTTTGTGCCGAAATTTATGGGCAACAGTTCAAGAGTTCAATGTGCAACGGCTGCCAGTTGCAGTTGCAGGTTCGCAAGTTGCAAGCTGCAAGTTTAATCAAGGCTTAGGCGATGCCTATTAATTAGCGGCTTACAAGAGACTTTGTTTTCTGGCGTCTTCATCTACACGTTGGCAGTTGTGTGTGTGTGCGGGTGTGCGTGTGTGTGTATGTGTGAAGCTGTTGCAAGTTTGTGGTACACGAAGTTGGTTCTGTGGTGCAGTGAAAGGTGCTCGCAGCCTTTGCCCTGGGGCAGCTCATGTCAATGTGAGAGGCATCAAGTTGAAAAGTAATTCAATGGAGTAGAATAGCCGAATCTTAGGCACACTAACAGATTTTGTTGATAAAAATCAAGTATACGCAAGAAATGAGTGTACATTTCTGAAGAAGACATTCATGCTGTATCTTCAACAATGGAAGAATTCGTCATATTTTTAAATTACTCTCTTTATTATAGGAAATTGGTCTAAGAAAGGAACTGTAATGAACATAAAAGGGGAGAAATTCAAAACCCAATTTAAACCATTTCTTTTGTCTGAGAACTTTTAATGATGTAGAAACTTTAAGCTCAGAATGTATGAAATAAATTAAATTATGTAAAATAATTAAAATTCTGCCAACATACTACTGAAGATTCACTTGTTGAAGCAGTTGAAAAACAAAAGATTCATTATTCAATCTAAAAAGTGACGTAGACTTAAATCTCAGATTTCTAACCAATTTTATAGGATATTTAAAGCACCCTTTCCTGCTTAGGGTATACAAAAGAAAAAATGAAAGACGTGCAGTCAAATAAGAAAGAGCAACAATAACCATATGAAAGAGGTCGACATTTGGCAACACTCGCGGTCATAAAGCAAGCAATTTAAGGTGAAAGGTGCTCAGCTGCCAGAGACTTGAAGAGTGAAGACTGAAGACTTGAAGAGATTTGAAGACTTTTGAAGACACGCAGACAGCAAAAAGCAGCAGCAGCAGAAGAAGTCAAAAGAAAAATTTCTGAAAATGGCTTTGGCTATAATTAATTTGCTGTTGCTGTTGCTGTTGTTGCTGTTGCTGCTGGCATTCAAAAATCGAAAAGTCACTTATGACTGACACTTTGCATATGAGGCGGCAACACTCGCTGACCAGCTGCCACCGCCTCGGCCAAGTTGCAAGTTGCAAGTTGCAGGTTGCCAGTTGCAAGTTGCCACGATGAAGATGACGACCCAGACATGCAGTGACTTATGATTTACCTTCTTAACTCAAGACTCAAACTCACGTTGATTTCGCGTGATTTAAGCCAACAAAAACAGCAACAACAGCGACAGCGACAGCAGCAACAATTGCTGTTGCTGAAAAAGTTATGAGCATTTGATTTACGATGTGCCTGGCCATATTGCCAGCTAGCTGCATGTGCCACATGTTGCATGTGGCAGTGCCGCCTCCAGAGAGCTCGGCGTTGGGCGTGCGCTGATGGATTTGTCAAGTTTGTGGGTCAAGCAGCGAGATAGACGCTCATCTCCCATTCTCTCTGTCTGTTTCCATCTCTCTCTTATTCTCTGTGCTATTCTGTTGAATTTCCGCCAGCTGATGATTACTCAAAATCACAGCTAGCGTTGACTCCATGTCCGCATTGCAAGTTGCCTCGTGTGAACGTTGCACAGCCGGCGACTAATTGCGGCAACTAAGCAACGGCAGCAACATACCAACAACAACAACTGCAGCAACAACAGCAGCAACAACAACCACTTAAAGATGCATGCTTTTTTATTATTATTTATTAAGTTTTCTTTTCAGTGCTGGGGTTACATTGTTGGGTCGCGAGTTTACGACTCTTCTACGCTTAAAAGCCAGTTGCCACAGCTGCGGCATGACGAGGCAGCAACGGGCAGGGGAGAGAGGGAGCTATGGCTTAAAACTTATTATTCACAAATTATTAAGGCGTTTAGATTTTGTCAAACCGTTTACACTTCTGCAAAACTTTAAACTGTCATTTACTAGTGACTCAAATGAAACGCACGCAATCATTTGTTTGACCACAACATTGGTTCAACTTACAAATTTTGATCATTTAGGAATTTCTAAATATTTTGAAAATGTTCCAATTTTTTGTATTTACTTCTTTGCACATTTTCAAAAACTTTGCTCGCTCATAACACTGACAAAACATTTCCGATTTTGATTTCTATATAAATTCTGCAAATAAATGCTTGTTTGATCAACGAATCTTTAGGTATTAAAATTCGGTGTATAATTTCCAAAGTTAACTTGACTTTATTTGGCATCAGTTTTCATCAACTAATATTTCTTCCTTCATTTTGGACAAGCGCCATTAATTTATATTTATTTTAACAGCTGCACTTTAACATTTGCAAATTGATAACCAGTTTTTAGACAGATTCTAATGAATCTTAATTTCGCAAATAAAATTTAGAGTCAGTTCTTTAAGTGGACATTATGATAAATCACTTGAATTTAAGCCTTGTTTAAATGAAATCTTAAGCGGAAACAAATCAAAATCTTGCAGTCTACTCTCCGATTTCTATTCATTTATCATATGCAATCAGAACATACCCAAATCCAAGTCCTGTCTACCATGCGGGCACACGCACAGCTGACTCGCAGTTTGAGGCGTTGCACAGACGATCAAGAGTCTTTTGTGGCTGGGGCAAGTCAAATGGGCGTTGAGTTGCCCTCATCATTAAGGACATCAAATGGTTTGGCTCGAAAGTAATGCAAATATTGACGATGACGTCACAATGTCACAGCGTGTCATCATTGCAACACAACCCCTAATTGTGGCAACCCCTGAAACAGGCGCCAAGGACGCAAAAAGAAAAAAAAAACTGCGCGAAAAACTGCAGCTGATTTCTCAGTTTCAGCGACATCGTGGGAATCTTTTGAGCAGCAGCAGCAACAACCCTAGGCAGCGAGTCCAGAACGACAACCCTTCGACTTGGACTTTGACACAGCTGCGTCAACGGATTCCGCGTCCATTTCTGGTCAAGAGGCAGCAGCTGCCAACGCCGTACAGTCAGGAGAGTAGAAGTCAGAGTCGAAGCTGGAATTGGAACTGTTGGAGTCGATGTGGGGATTGATGATGGCCTAGGATGATTGGCTGGACAGGCTGCATATGTCACTGGGCGCACATAGATACAAATGTATCTTAAGCGGGAAATCAGTCCAATTAAAAATAATAAAGGTGAACGCAACACAGCTTGTTAGTGGCAGTCGAAGCAGCAACTGTCAAGATGGCAGATTGCACCCAAACAATAGGACTCTCAACTAAAGAGAGAGCAAATAGAGAGAGAGAGAGAGAGAGGGAGAAGTCTAAGCGCGTGGGAAACACATCGCAGTTGCCGCAAATTTCCCACTTCTCTCTCTCCCCAACATGATTAACATGTGTGTGGAATATATATATAATATATACTTACACACATGCTTTGGGTCAGTTTTTGGGCCAAGCAGCGTGCACCTGCCGCGCCCCAGTGGCTAAGTAAAATCGTGATCAAATCAAAGCTCAGCCATAAAATTGAAATTGTGGAATTCCAACGACAGCAATTTGAGTGAAACACGAACATGCGATCTATGCCACAGAATGCTGCAAAATGTGCTTACTTGTAGCAGGAAAAGGGGGGAAATACTGGTAACACTGACAATTCTATTTGGCACGAGCTCATTAAGCACCATTTATATGCAACATGAGCCATGACTGGACCAAAAAGCTGCAGCCAACTATCGACTATCGACTACCGTCTAACCGTCTGCAGAGACGGCTCTACCGGCTCAACGGACTCTACCACGATAGGCAAAACCTCTTCAAGCTCTCGATGTCTGTTGACAAGTTGTTGACGCTGGCAAATGATTTACTGGCTCCAGTGAGCTCCCGGTCAGATCCAGCTACAACTGCAACTACAACGACAACGACAACTTCAACTACAGCTTTAGGTCGCAAGCCAAAATCAGTTAACAACGCACAACAAGTGGTAACACGTGGGCAAGCACCGCGTTATTGAAAGTGTTGTGATTATTGAATTAGTTGGACTCGAATATCACACTTTATTTATTCTGCAACTAATCCAGCAATCAAAAAATCAAATATTAGTATGAGATCATATTTACTTCCAGTTATGAATACCTTAAGTTTCTGAGGATTAATACTTATGTATGAAAGACCACAGAATATTGGATTTGTTTGATTAGAATGAGTTCAAATCCTTATAGTTATTTTCAATTGGAATTATTGATAATAACTTTGCTTAAATTGATTGTTCTGAAATATTACGATTATATTTCGATCTAATAAGTATTATTTTAGGTTAATCTATAATCTACAATGAACGATTCAACTTAAGTTTTAAATTTCCATTTTTACATAATAGCATTAATAAATTTTATTATTTTAGATAATTCGTTTATTTCTTTAATTTTTTAATCGTATCTCTTATAGATTAATCATTGATTATTTTGCCCAATCAAACAATCCCTGCTTGCGCTTAAGTTTAACGCATTTCCATAGCTTTCAAGTGTCAATTGATAAGTTTTCACATCGCTCACAGTTGCCAACGTTGACGTTTTCCAGCTTTTCCGATTAGCAAACTCATCGACGATCCACTGACAACAAAACTGTCAACGACTTCGAGCGGCTTTAATCAGCTGCAACAAAACAAAAAGTGTGCCAACCATTTGGCAATTTGAAGTTTGGTCTCAAGGATTATGACAGCTAAGCTGACATGGCAAAAAGTTAAAAATTAAAAAATGAAGGCAGAAATGGATACATGACATATGTATGTCTGTCTATGGCTCTATGAGAGGCAACAAGGTGAATATGCCAAAGCTCAAATGCAATGAAACAATCAATCAAAGACGTGAGCAAAGAGAGGAAATTGTCAGAGTGGCAGAGGAGGAAGAGGGGGAAGCACATGAGTTGAAGTTGAAGTTGAGTCAAAGTCTGAGTCTGAGTCTGGGAGCGCGTAACGGTAACTCAAAAGGCACAAAATCAAATTACCAGCAATGATTAATCAATCAACACTGCCAGTTGCCTGGTTGGTACTAGCAGCACCACCGCAACGCAGCACCACAGCACCACCGCACCACAGCACCACATACGAGTATTGGCGCTAGCCAGCACGATCATGCCGCTGGCCTCGTCTCGAGCTTGTTGTGGGTGTGTGTGTGTGTATGTTAACCAAGTGGGTGCGTTCTCACAGCTGGATGCCAATACTGACAATCACGATCACACACACACATACACCAACACACACACACACCTGCAAATGCAGAGTCCACGTGTGCGTTCCTTTGGCGAATGGCAATTGGCAATTTCAAATCAATGCTCAAAGCTGAAGCTGAAGCTGAAGCTGGAGCTGAAGTTGCAGCTTCTTCCCTAAACGGCGTGGTCTGTCTTGGCCGGGCCTGTTCTGTCTTGGCCTGGTCTGTTCGATCTCGCAGTGCTTTGATCGTGCCAAAAATGGGTTTGCAACTGGAATTCGCTTTTAGTCAAGCTACAACCAAATGCGGCAACATCTCCCCCGTCTTCCCCGTCTCCAACTGCATCTCCAGCTCCATCTGCGTCTTTGATTGTGGCGCAGGTGGCAATTGCTGTGGCAGCTGCACGCGCTGGTGTGAACAACTAGAAAGTTTTAATGCCAAAAACTTGAAGCGCTTTTAGCTCTTTTTATTTGTATTTTTTTCTTTTTTTTTTTGGTTCGGTTTGTCGTGAGAATCAGAGTGCGATGCTTTGTGGCGACTCCGCGTTGCAAGTTGCAAGGCGGAAAATTTATTAGTTTGCCATGGCCAAAATAAATGCCTGGCCATTTCAATTTATGGCCAAGTAATGAAAATTTGACAAATAGCAAATGGCCAAGCAATTTAATTCTGGCTAGTGCAATAACATTTATCATTTTTCTAGCCGAAAACGCAAAACACATTTCCGTCAATCGCTCAATCGCTCAATTGATTGACAAGTCGAGGATGCAGTGCATCACAACACATCACCTGGAGTCCGGAATGGAGTCTGAACACAGCTGGATTTGGCAACGGCAGCCGAAACACGTCAAGTTCAAGCCAAGTCGATTTATGGCCAAGTCTATTTTGACTAGATACGGATGCAGCCAAGTCGTGACCCGCGTGCATTGAACCTTATTTCTGCTTCTTTTTCGATCTTGTCTTTAACGATTTTTGTGCTTTGAAATCTGCCAGCACGAAAAGCAATTTCCGAGCGTGCAGCTTGGCAAAAAAAAGCAAAATATCTGCTATTGTGGGAGCTGCAAGTTGGCCAAGATAATGAAGCCGTTGGCCCGTTGATCGTTCAACAGTTGCCCAAAAGGTCCAAACGGGCTGTCAATCACAATTTGTTTGCTGCACTCGTTTTTCCCACATTTTACGCCTCGCTGCCCCCCGTCTTCCCTCTGTGCCCCTGTCCCATTCGCAGTCATCGCTCTTCGTCTCTGGGAAAATCACTGGCGTAACTGGAGGCTCGCTTGTTGCGCAACAATTATTCGCTTTTGGTTTTTAGTTTTCCTTTTTTTGACTTTCTTTTCAGTTTGTCAACATCCGCACGAATTACATTTGTTTGTGGCAAGTTGCAACCCCCACGCAATGGCAACACCTTCATTCATACAACATTGCTGCGCTCTGTTGCACTCGCCCCTCTCTTTCACTCTCCCTCGCCAACAAGTTGCAGGAGGGTCCGAAAAAAGGGTGTGCGACTTTTAATGTTGATGCTTCACGCTTGTTTTTGACTTCAACCGAACGGAACTGCGCAAGATTGGCCAAAAGTGCTCGATTCCTTTGACCAATTTTCACACATTGTTTACGCAGGTGCCTAATAAATGCAACCGATTCGGTAACAGCCCTACAATATGTTAATTTTTATTTCAGCACAACGGAAATTAAGTTCAAATTTAACACGCTTCATTGAACTAAAGTTTGAATAGTTCAGCTTACAGATATAAATTAATGAATATCCATTAAATTTTTTTTAACTCTTTTTTTATTTCATTTTATTTAATTTTGAAATCAAAATTGTTTCTGTGCCAGCACTTTCCGCTAGATGTCGCCACGAACCCTGCCGCAGCCAACTTGACAAGAACAACCTAAGCGAAGTTGCATTTCCCACTTGAACCAACGTTGCATACTTTCCGGCGCTGTTAAAATTAGATCAAAGGTTACGTTAAAAATAGTTTCTTCTCAAACCATGATGATGAACTTTGCTAACTTTGCTTGTCGCGAAATTTGAATGAAATTTTCAAAAATCAATTTAAAAAAATTGAGAAACATTTTGAAAAAAAAATGCAAAACTATGAAAATAATGAAGTTCATTCTAAAATTGGTTTGGTGCTTCGCTCTTCGCGTGGCCAAGTTGACAAAAAATCGAAAAACAAAATAAATTGTAAATTCGAGAAAAATGCAACAAAAACTCTGGTAAAAGTCCCAAAATTCTAGCTTCAAAATTAAAAAAGTCCCACTTTTCGATCGCGGAAAAGCTCGGTCAAAAATTTCACACAAAATTGGGGGCCCAGCTGACTGTGACAATGAGTGAGAAGAGAGAGAGAGCTCGCTCATCATTCGTTCTTTTTAGTTGCTTTTTTTTCTTGTCAGTGTGGATTTGCCTCCGAAGCGAACGGTCGAATTCGATAAAGGAAAGAACTAAACTTTTCCTTTGACGCGCACACTTGAAATTCCTGAATTTCGTCCGCGGCAGACGCCAATCCTTTTGTTCACACTTTCAATTTTTGCCTTAAATTCAAAAATCATGCTGCCTGCAATTCTTGAGTGCGGAATTTTTAAAGTTACGTATGGTCCGTGTGGCGACGACAGCAGGGTAATTGTACAATGCTGCTGCTGTTCCCCGAAGCGTATGTATCGAGCGAAGACTAACCAGACAGGGAACTTGCTCAAGCACGTCCAGAAATGTCATCGTCATCTCCTATCGAACATTCGTCGAACACAGCGAAATGTGAAGAAGATCGCCAAATCACTTCGAAATGAGGGTGAAGATGAGGTTATCATAGATAAAAAGATAAATTATATTGAAACTCTCGTTTAATAGTGAATGATCTAAATATTGATTAAATTTAATTGAGCCAATAGAAATATAGATAAATTTTGTTTTATGAAATAACACCATTATGCCTCAAATTTTTTACTTGAGCGTAATGTTTTTGAAAATAACTCACTTTATTGAATATTTATTAATGTATCGATAAATATCGCTGAGATATATCGTTGTGCGATATATCGATGTGCGATTTCAATACAGCGATAATAAGCGATAAGTGAGTGGCACAAATTTATCAGTACGGCAACGCCAAAAATGAGCTATCGATAAGTTAATCGTTTCGTCTTGTTGATAACCCAGGCAAATAATCGAAAACAGTGCAGTAAACAAATAATTTATACAAAATTATTAAATAATAATTTGGCAAGATTATTGATCAAATGTCGATTATCACAGTGAAAGGGATTTTAGATTCGCACAAGGGCGAAGACCTCAGTAAGCTCAGAACGGTTGTATCAAAGTTAGCGGACCACTTGAAGAATACAAATGAGAAACTCGCAAATGTACGACAACAAATCCGACTTGAGACAAATCGCAAATTGAGGGAAACGTATCTGAAGAAATCGCATACAATGGTATGGGAGCAGCAGACAATTCGAAGAATCCTTGAAGATTACAAAAGAAAGATAAATGCTATGCTTGCTAATGATGCTCCAAAGGTAATAAATACAAGAATACTTTAATTATATAAAATATTTATTTATAAAAATATTGTTGACAGAAGGACGATAAGAAAGTGTCGACAAGAAATGATAAACTCTTTGAACTATTTAAAAGTAATGATTCGGAGACAGGGGTAAGCATAAACAAATTTTAAATATAATTGCATATTGTTAATTATATTTTATCGTAATTCTAGACTGATATCAGTAAGGATGACAATGCGAAATCGGAAGATAAAGCGGAAGAAACAGAGTCTGCAGATGAGATTGAGGAGAACAAATCAAGTCAAGAGCGTGAATCCGGGGACCTGGAGCCCTTAAATGAATCTTCAGATAAGGAAACAAACAAGCAGAATCATGTAAAAAAGCGCAGGATATCAGAGGATGTCAGGAAAGATACCACAGGGGTTGCAGAAGTTATCACGACCCGACAAATTGCCATAAATACCCCCGCCGACGCGCTAAGACATTTAGCAGCTCTTCAAGAATATGCAATGTTGAATGACAATTATCGAGCATCGGGACTTTTAATACAGGTGGAAAAGGCATTTAAAAATCCACCAAACAGCAACGACTTCGAGCTGTAGCAAATAGATAAAGTCGATTACGTATAAAGAATTTTATCTTGTCACTTATAAGTTAAGTAATTGTACATTTTAATGCAATGAAAATGAGAAAACAAGATGCGTTTTAACTTTAGTACCAATGTCACTAGTCGCTCCGTAATGGATGTGGAGAAACATCGAGTGAAGCATCGATGTCGTCCATGCTGCAAAGCACTACCAAATGTTTTTGTATCCAAAAAAAATAAACAATCCTGATAATTAAGACCCTATAAAATATTGGAAAGAAAGAATTTAAAAATATAGAAATATGTTCAATACAACCCTTCTTACAGATGAGATTACACAAATTTAAATAAAAGACGTGTCCAAAAAAATGTTTGTGTTTTTTTCAGCACCCAAACATCGAAGCATTGGATAACAACACACACCCAACACAACACCTATAATAAATAAATAAATAAGTCAGCTGACTGATTGCATTTCCAAAAAAAAAAAAGGTCCAATTGTCTTATTTATCAGCGCAACAGCTGTTTGCATACCTGACATTCGTGTCACTATCAGCTGTAAATTTGCCTAGGCAAAGTCAGGGCTTTGGTATTTTTAGTTCTTTTTCATAATGAAGAAATGGTCACCCATGTGCAACTAGTGTTGGGTAAACACTGCTCATTTAGGTGAGCTTGTTCACTTGTTCTTTTTTTTAAAGAGTCCACTCACTCACATTACTCAGTTGCTTAATAGCTATTCACTAAGCCTTTCACTTAACTAATCAAAAATATCATACGTTATATTTCAATTTAAATCTGATGATTGCTCTGGGATCAACAGATCAAAACAAATTTACAATACTTGAATTTAGCTTGCTGGCTTCCGACATCTACGAAATCGCTCCATAATTCGCGACACGTTCTGATTAGCAGCATAATGAATTTTTAAAATGTGTATTGAACTTTGGCGATAATCAAGGATTTGTGTATTTTCAGAGAAAGAATCTACACAAAATTCCCTAAGAGGAACAACAGAGCAATAATGAGCAAAACAGAAAAACTGAACAAGACTGAGCAATTTGGAAGGAACATGTTCACTTGCTCACTTCAGGGAGCAACTCTTTTTTGTTCATTCACTCATGAGCAACCCAACACTATGTGCAACTGTAAACAACAAAAATTATACGGAATTTGATGTCTATGCAAAAATGTGCGGCATACCGGAGTTAAAAGATTAATTTCAATTGAAAATGTAAGTTTGGTGCACACAGTACGACTCCAAATTCTTGGAATCAAGCTAACTTGAGTGATTTTCATTGCTTCAGTCTGCCACATATAAATTCATTACGAGTTATGGAAAATTGTACGCCAGACACAACTGAAAAATCGCAGGCGCCGCGCAAGAGACTTGGACGTCCGCCGAAAAATCAAACCCAACCAACTGAGATTATTGAGGACTTGGATGCGAGCGCAGCGGAAAGTTCGGGCTCCACGTCGCCCACATTGTGCAGACGCAGCACGCGCAAGAAAATTGTCAAATTTGATGTGCTTGATTTGCTGAACAAAAGCCGCAAGACGCATAAAATTCAAATCGAGGCTCGCATTGATTCCAATCTTCCGACGCAATCCGAGAATGTGGCATCAACTTCGTCGCAAGCGGCAATTTCGTCCGTCAGCCGATTCCTTGGAAATCGGGCGCCGCTTCCCTCAGTGCCGGCATTGCCCGCGCTTGAGATCTTTGCGAAGCCAAAGGCGACGCCAAGCTTAATTGTTGCTCAGGTGAGCAGTGATAAGACAGTCCCTGGGCAACAACAGCCACAGTTGCCGATACGTAAGCGTGGACGCCCACGCAAAAAGCAGCCCAATGATGGCGCAGATTTCGACACCAACTCATCTAATTCAAGCACAAGCTTCGCAGCCGAAAGTAAAGTCGAAATCGAATCTAATCTGAGCGAGGAATCGTCAAACTCTGATCAATCATTAAGAGGATTTTCGGTTAGCTCAGAGGATGCCTCGAAATCGAACTTGGAAGTGCTGGATGAAAATGCCCTGGAGGAAATCAATCAACAGGAGTCGCTGTCCGACGACATAGAGACAGAGATTATAACTGTGCTGCAATCCGATGAGGAGGACTCGGATTCCCAGATCATATTTGTTGAGATAGAAACAGAAACTGAGGCCACGACAGAAGAAAATGAAAGCAGCTCCAATTCAACTGAGCAGCGTAATTTCAAATTAATCTTTCCCAGGGAAAAGGAACAGCTTGATATAGAGATAGATTCTAATCCTTCTGCTGAGCAGGTGATTGTTGAAGATATCTGCGAGCTGCCAGCCGAAGCTAAAATGGATGAGGAAGAGCAGCAGCAGCTGGAGACAGAAATTGAGACGGAAGTAATTGCTGAATTGGTCAGCGAGAAGTCAAGCGTCTCTTTAAATGAATATGAAGATCAACAAGAAGAACAACAGCTGAATATATTAACTGATACAAAGCTAACCAGCGAAACATGTGAAGATGCTGCAGATGAGCAGACCCAGAACAACGATATAGAGCAAGCAATTGCGGAGGAAGAGCTGCAGGTATTGACTGAAACCACCAAAGAAATTATAAAGCAACTACAGTTAGAAAACCAAACTGATCTTGAGGATGATGCCAATAGCAAAGGCATTGAAGATGCTTCAGAGACCGCTTCCCAATCTGAAGCAGAGTCGGAAATTTTGGCCATAGAGTCGAAACCGATTCAGGCAATTAAGGAGGAGAAACACTTGGAGGAAAAGCAAACAACTGAACAGACAGAGAACGAAATCAAAATTCAGCCTCCCAAAACAGAAGAGTCTGACGCTGTTAAGAAGGATCTTACTGTAGCTGCTCCTGCTCAAGAGACGAAGGAGGAAATTACTTTAGATGCTCCAGTTAAACTGGTGAAGGAGGAATCTCCAGAAGCCTCTCCAATTAAGCAGTTGAAAGAGGAAACTTTTGTAGCTTCTCCAATTAAAGAGTTGAAGGAGGAAACGTCTGAAACCGCTCCAGCTAAACAGGAGACGGCGGAATCTCCTGAAGCCGAATCTGATCCAACTCTTTCCACATCAGTCCAGCCGTCAGCAGCTCCAACTGAAAAGTCCTCAACTGAGGCACAGCTGCCCACAGTCAAAGCAGATTTTATTGATTGCCGCCCATCAGAGAAGAAGAAAACAAATGATGGTCCTGGTCCTAGTCCCAGTCCGAAGAAAGAAAAGGCGTCGAGCTCTTCGTCAGTTCCTCCGGCTAGTGTTCCCATCGTTGAGTGCGACGCATTGTTCAAGGTTTTAGATGAGGCCAACGCACAGATGCGCCACGAAGAGAAGACCAAGAAGAAACTCAAGCAGTCGGCCAAGAAACCGAAGCAGGAGACTTCCCGACAGAGCTCGCCCACGCCTCCAGCTCGCACTAAGAAGTCGCAGTCAAAGAAGGGTGCACGCCGCAATACCATAAGCGAGGATCAGCAGGAGAAGGACACGTTGCCATTGGCCAATAAGCGGCGAAACTCTCTACATCCCTTCAAGGCGTCCCCAAGTCCTGAGCGTCGCCCGGAGATGGATTCTAAGCCAAGCAGCAGCAAGAAGGGAAAGGAAAAGAAACCGTCACGCAAAAGTGGAGCATCAAAGGATTCACTTGAATCGACTAGCAAATCTGGTGAGTTGGCAAGTCGTACCATTGCCACGCCCACATCTGAAGTGGAAGCTCCTAATCCGCTGCTGGACATTGCTAAGTTCATAGAGGATGGCGTCAAGTTGCTCGAACGTGACTACAAGGTGGATGATGAGCAGGATGACCAACAGGCGGATGAGTTTGCCAGTCGAGTGGCGAATCTGGAAACGCCAGCGACAACGCCCTCCCCATCCCCCACTGTGAGCAGCGAGGATCTGTCGTCGGGTGTGCGACGCTCCCATCGCATCAAACAGAAACCGCAGGGCACCAAGTCGAGTGTGGGACGCGGCAACAGCTCTCACACGCCGGCGATTAGCATGGAGCAGCAGCTGACGGAGTTGGCGCAGATTGAGGCCATCAACGAGCAGTTCCTGCGCCAGGAAGGACTCCAGACATTCCAAACCCTGCGTGACAATTACTATCGTTGTGCCCGACAGGTGAGCAAGGAGAATGCGGAGATGCAATGCGATTGCTTTGTCACCGGAGATGAGGAGGGATCGGGACAGCTGCGATGTGGCGATGGCTGCATCAATCGCATGCTGATGATCGAATGTGGCCCACTCTGCACCAATGGAGATCGCTGCACCAACAAACGATTCCAGCAGCATCAGGGTTGGCCCTGTCGCGTCTTTCGCACCGAGAAGAAGGGATGCGGAATCACGGCCGAGTTGCAGATACCGCCCGGGGAGTTCATCATGGAGTATGTGGGCGAGGTGATCGACAGCGAGGAGTTTGAGCGTCGCCAGCATTTGTACTCCGAGGATCGCAATCGTCACTATTACTTCATGGCTCTTCGCGGCGAGGCGATCATCGATGCAACCTCCAAGGGCAACATCTCACGTTACATCAACCACAGCTGTGATCCCAATGCGGAGACCCAGAAGTGGACAGTGAACGGGGAGCTGCGCATTGGTTTCTTCAGCGTAAAGAGCATTCTGCCGGGCGAGGAGATCACCTTTGATTATCAGTATCAACGCTATGGACGCGATGCCCAGCGTTGCTACTGCGAGTCCGCCAATTGTCGTGGCTGGATTGGCAACGAACCGGAGTCGGATGAGGGAGAACAGCTCGACACGGACAGCGACAGCGAACTGGAGTCCTTGAACGAAGAGCCTCGCTTGGAGCAGGGACAAAAGGTCAAGACACCCAAAGGCGCCAAGTCAAAGGCACAATTGAAGCTGCCCGCTGCGCGCAGGAAGCGTAAGGAGCAACCCAAGGCCAAGGATCGCGAGTACAAGGCTGGACGTTGGTTGCGTCCAACTGGTGGCAGTTGCAGCGGAGAGAAATCTGCCTCGGGCAAACACGATCACATCGAGGATCCGGATGTGCTGGAGCAGCTAACGCTCCTCAGTCGCAGTGGACTGAAGAATCAGCTGGACACGCTGCGATTCTCGCGTTGCATGGTCCGTGCCAAGCTGCTGCAGAGTCGCCTCCAGTTGCTGGGCGTGCTCACCCGCGGCGAGATGCCCTGTCGTCGCCTCTTCTTGGACTATCACGGTCTGCGTCTACTCCACGCCTGGATCAGCGAGAGCGGCAGTGATCAACAGCTGCGTCTGGCGCTGCTCGATGCTCTGGAATCGCTGCCCATTCCCAACAAGACGATGCTGAACGACAGTCGCGTCTACCAGAGCGTGGAGCTATGGAGCAATCCAGCTCCAGATGTCAAGCTGGATGCAGTTCATCAACGCATACTGGCGCTCTTGCAGAAGTGGAATGGACTGCCCGAAATCTTTCGCATACCGAAACGTGAACGCATCGAACAGATGAAGGAGCACGAGCGGGAGGCAGATCGCCAGCAACTGCAACATGCGGCAGCCACTGCCCTGGAGGACAGCAACAGCGCCTCCTCCCTGCCGAGCACTGATCGCTATCGTCAGGATCGCTTCAGGCGCGACACCACCAGCAGTCGCTACGAGAAGTCCAAGCCGCCATCTCGGATGAGTGGCAATAATACCATCTGCACCATCACCACAATGCCCTCGGAGGGCGCAAGTGGCAGCAAATCCGAGAGTCGCCGACGTTCCGACTTTGATCCACGTCGCACTATCTCCAAGGAGATGCGTCGATCGCTGTTCGAGAAAAAGGTAAGCGGTAAATGAGATCTTCAATTGAGAGATCTTCTAACTAATTTATTGTCTGTCTTTCAGGTGGCACAGGATGAGGCGGAGAAGCGAGTGGGTATCGAGGATTGGCGCGAACACGAGGCACGCTGTGAATATTTTGGTCTGGATCTGAACACAGATCCCAAGCTCCTGCCCTTTTATCAGAATGTGGAAACCAACGAATGGTTCAATAGCGATGACATGCCGGTGCCAGCTCCACCGCGTTGTGGCGACACCAATGAGCCCCCCTCGCCAGAGTATCCAGATGATGTGGAGTATAGGCTGCCAGCTCATGTGGAACCACTGCCACCCTCCTGGCACTGGACCACAGATCCCTCAGGGGACATTTATTATTTCAATTTAATCGATCGCATCCCACAATGGCATCCACCGACTGCCGAGCAGCGTCTACAGAAGCTGGTGTACGATGAGCCGGAGCCGGAAGTGGACGCGGATGAGCCGACGGATGAACTGGTCAACATTGATATTGACTGTAGTAGCAATCTCAGCGCCAAATCCATGCAGCAGTACATCGAGGCGAAGATACGCGAGCGCAGGGAAATGCGACGCAGTCGTCTCGTTTCGGTTCGTGTCATAAGTCCACGACGCGAGGAGGATCGGGTCTACAATCAGCAGGAGTCTCGCAAGTACAAGGAGAACAAGGAGAAGATACGACGTCGCAAGGAGATCTATCGACGCACTCGCAGCGAGTCCACAAATCCAGAACCATCGGAGGATCTACCCATGGATGCGTTGCCTATTCAGAGATATCTGTATTCCTCCGACGAGGAGACAACTGAATGCGATGCCAGTTTGCCATTACCTGATATCATCGATGGTAAAAAGGAATCCGGTCGTTCATCGGAAACGGAGGCACTGCAGGGGGCCAAACGGAAGCTGCCCCCATTGGAGGGACAGAAGAAGCATCGCAGTGAACGCGACAAGAAGCGCAAAACGTTAGAAAAACTCTTCTTCCTTTACCGATGCACTGCATCTACTAAATTTAAACGATCTTTGCACTTTCAGCGCATCAACTGCCCGCGAGGCGAGTGACAAGTTCAACTTTGAGATCAGCGGACATGTGGCCGAGCTCTTGCGTCCTTATCGTCAGGATACCTGCCAGGTGGGCCGCATTACAAGCGAGGAGGATTATAAGTTCTTGATAAAGCGGGTAAGTACAGCAGTCCTAAACCAATCGATAGCTGACTAATCTATTCTCTGTCTACAGCTAAGCCAACATATTACTTCCAAGGAGAAGCGCTATTGCGACAACACTGGCAATCCCTTGGCCTGCACCGAGTCGGTTAAATACAAGTCCCACGACTTTATCAAGCAATATATGCGCGAGAAGGGACCTGTCTATAAGAGACCCATCGACAAAACCGAATAATCAACATTTACATGCTTCCATTTAATTAAGTTTTCTTAAGGGGATACTCTAATATCGAGAACATCTCTTTAGTTATCAGACAATTTAATTTTCTTTTTTAAAAGCTCAGTTTACATTAAGAGAAATCCCTATGATAATTGTTTACCCAAAAGACAATTCAATTTTTTTTCTTAATTCAGTTTAATTTCTTTATTTTTTATGAGTTTCAGCTTAGTATCCTAAAAGGGGTATTTTGAAAATTAGAAAATTTAATTTTCTTGTTTGAAAAGTTTCAATTCAGTTCTCTCAAAGGGAAATTCTTATATTGAATTGCATTCTGTATTTTCAAGACAATTTATCTTTCTCAATAAGCTTTTAATTTAGTTTCCTTAAAATACTGAATAATGATTGACGTTTTGTAATTGTTAGACAACTTAAGTTCTAATTATAAGCGAGGTCTTTATCCTAGATTTGGGTAAACTTATGAAGTGCTGTTTTTTTTTTTTATTTTTAATATTGAAATTAAATAAATTTCTAATGGAGACTTCGAGCATTTGTTTTGATTTTTCAAAAATACTCAGAAAATCAGGGGTGCTACAAGAATCGCTTTCGCTTGAAAAATTACAAATTTTATACAAATTTAAGTCAACTTCAAGTGGAAGAAATTTCTGTAGCACACTTGAATATAAAGCATTTGCAGACTGCTTTGTCAGATAATTTACTCAATTCAATTGACCTCCAAAACACTTATTGACCTACTTACGTGCCTAATTAAATCTTATCAGAATCTCTAGACATACATATCTACAGTCACAAAGTAATTAAAATTCATTCCCCATTTAAGTAAATTTCCAACTGCCCCCACAAACAAAACGCCCACAAATCGCATTGCCGCTCGCGAGGTTCACTTTTTCTCTCCGATAGCACTAAAAATAGCAACAGAGACTCACACACAAGCACACTTACGCGTAACGGCACCTTATAATCGCAAGTGAGAGAGCGTGCATGCGAGAGCAGTAGCGATAGAGAGGTAGAACCATAGCGCAGAGAGAGCGCAATCTCTCGCTCTCAGTAAACAAGTTTGAGCAACTCGCCAAACCTGATTTTCCACCCGTCTCAGAGAGATTGGGAGGTCTAGTCAGTTTCACCAAATAACTGCAACGCTCCACACGTTCCGTGCGCAACGATTTTTGAATGCTTGTATGCCTAAAACCCTGCTGCAGATTTATCAAAATACCAGGTAGTATTCCAATTAGCTTTATCTATATGCATAAATTCATTACATGTAATGGAATGCACAGCATTTGTATGAATTTTACAATTATTTTCATGCTTTTTCTATAGGCATTGCCATATCGACGTGCACTGGAGAGAGGTTAAAAAGAGTGAGAGATCGAGAGCGTGAGAGACACAGTTAGCTGTTGTTGTTGTTGTACGATTGTATGTTTGTTGTTGTTGTTGGGTGGCGTGAGCGATCGTCTGGAAGTGAGCGCGCAAATGTCTGACGTAAGTAAATCAGTTCATCAACTTGTGGGGCCATATTGTTTAGATTTATTTATCTGATCTGGTCTAACTAAAGAGCTATTAACCTAATACTCGTTTATTTTATTTCAACATAAATTGTTACTCTTTTGGGAACCAGTTCATGTCTTGAATTGAGTTACTACTACTGATATAGTGAACAATTCAAAATAATGATACCTGAATGCAGACTATTGCTTACTATTTACAAGGCCTCTAAATTTAAATTATCACTTTGAAAAGAAACAAATTAAGTCCCATATTCAGACGCGACTGTACTTTTATTCTCTTTATACACTTAACAACAACATGAAAGTCGTCAGAAGAGAATATTTCAATAAAATAATTTAGATAATCAGAAAACCAATTTTATTTAATAATAAAAAATATTTTATGTATTTTTTTTTTTTTTAATTTGAAACTTAAACGTTAAATATTTTAAAGTAATCCATTATTTTGCAAATCTTGTATATCTCATGAATAATCCATTTTAGGACGATGGCAGTCAGTATGGTGGAAGTGGTAGCAGTTCCCAGCGGATACGTAATGTTCTGACCCTGGAGGAACGTGTGGAGGCCATACGACAATACGATATCGTGCCCATGTACAGTAAAATTGCCAAGAATTTCAACTGTAGCTGGGAGCAGATCAAGAGCATTGTCTCCAATCGAGATCCGATATTGGAATTTTATGAGGCAACTCGGTTCAATAACCGACAACCCAATTCCAAGTTCGAGGAGCTGCGCAGACGCAAGTTAAACTTTTTGGGACATTGCCTCTATGAGTACATCCAGCGTGCTCAGTATTATCTACATTCCGACATCAATGAGGAGCTGATCCGCACCAAGGCGTTGGAGTTTCAATCCCTAATGGGCATTGAAAACTTTGTGCCCAACAAGGTGAGTTTTTTCATTTATTACAAGTGAAGGATTCACTATATAACGATCTATATTTCAGTCCTGGATCAATCACTTTAAGGCTGCCTACAACATAACGCTCTCGAATCGGCAGATCATGATAACGCGCAAGCCTCCACGCTCCCTAGATCTGCGCGACATCATGTCCTATTGTGGCAGGAACACTGCCACATCGGACAGCAGTCCAAAAGTGGAGGCACCTGAACCAGATCCACAGCCAACGGCAACTGCTGCAACTCCAAGTGCTGTGATAGTCAAGGCTTCAGCAACATTGCTGTCACCTCGGAAAGCCGTGGATATACGTTCGTTATATCGCACCAAGACGTTGGTTACTGCCTCCAGTCAGAACCAGGCCACATTGGACGAGGTGCAGCTGCGACGCAAGCGGAAGATCACTTTTTTGGAGAAGGCGCTTTACGAGTACATTTCACGATCGCAGTTTCATCACAAGAACAAGGGTCGTCTCGATGTGGATCATCTGCGTGAGGTGGCGATCAATCTGCGTGATATACTCAAGATCGAGAACTTCTTTCCGGATCGAACGTGGTTCAATCACTTTAAGAGCCATTACAATTTTAGCTTCTCACAGGGCGTTCCCCTAACTGGACGCCGTGTGCCGCTCTCTCTGGATCTGCGCGACATTGTCAGCTACTGTGGGCGACATGAGCAGAGAGAGCAGCCATTGGGCAGCATTACCTTGACGCCAAAGGAAACGGAACCAGACCGTTTGGTTCATCTGCCAATTGTTGAACACAAGAAGGAGATACGCAGCAAAGTAATTGAAGATGATGACGATTGTGTGGCCATTGAAGTGCCCACGGAGCTCATCGAGATCAAAGATGATGATGAGGATGTAGACAGTTCCCGCGAGGTCAACAAGCGCAACGACCTCAAGCGTCCTCCAGCTAACACCACTCATTCTCCCTGTCCCCTGAAGATAAAGAAGATAGAATCACTTAACGAACGGGCACAGAGTCCGGGACATTATTCCGAGTCCAGCAACGATGCAGAGTTGCCACGTTGCGTGCAGAGCTATGAGGATGCACTGCGTCTGCTAAAGCCTCTCGAGGAATTTGCTCTGCTCGAGGAAAACTATCGTGCTATTGGACTGCTCACTCAACTGGAAAAGATCTTTGAAAGCGGTGCAAAATCCGCCCAGATTGGCAATTTGTCGAAATAAAGCTGAAATTAGTGGAAGGGAGGGGAATTACATTGAACTAAAAATTGACCAAAAATTAATAATTAATAAAGCATGGCTGACTTTATCCAATAAGCGCATGTACATAGGCATCAATATCATAAATAAAATATTATAAATATTAAATAATACGTACATTTACATTATTGAAATGTGGAATATGGAATTATATATATCTCAAAATTACTAATATATTTTTATATGATAAGAATATAAAATATATAATTATTGATTTCATTCTCAGCTTGGAAGTCATAATAATTTTTTTTATTCCATTTCAAAGTCTATTCCATTAAAAGAATCCTGACATTTTTAAAAAATAAATTTGCGAAGGTAAATGTATATAAAAGTGGGAAGGGGGCACAAGTTGCTAGTTAAAAAAACAAAATAAACTGTCATTAGCCTTAAGATATAACCCGAGGGGGATTATAACTGCTCGTGCTACGTGTCACGTGACCATGTGCCACATATGAGTTGAGTAAACACCGTATCTGAAAGTGCAACGCTCAGGTTACATAATCCCCTCCTCCCTCCCTCTCTGTCTTGCCACTTTTTCCAATTCCCCAATGCTCCTACTGCTCCAACAATCAGCGCTTAAACTTTACGTTCGTCCTGTAAAACTTTACGCGTCCTAGAAGTTGGGAAGAGATGAAATGACCTGCAGCATTTATGAGTGGAAGGGAAAGGGGAAGGAGGGCTGGGGGATTGGCTGGCTCGAATAAGTCGAATCGGAGCGAGGGCAAACGCGAACGCGAGATGGAGCATTGAACGTGCGTGGAGCTCAGAGCTGTAGGTGCTACATCAATTTCAGATGGCTAGAATAGCCCGGCAGGCAATGGCGATGGGGCAGCATCCCAGTGAGGGACCTTGCCACATAGACACACACACACATACAAGTGTACATTTAGATGGAGCTACGATTACACAACGTCCATATAGCTGGGAGCATTGCACAGACATCGTCATCGCCATCGTTCTCAGTTGAGGCAAAGTTTCGTTTTACGCTTTTGCCCCGTCAACTCGCAACCCTCCTGAGCAGGCAAGGACTTTCATTTCAAGGATTTCCGACCGACGTCCGACGCCCAACGTCCGTTTGTCCAACGTCCGGCTGACGGTCTCAACTCTGTATATATACTCGGTAAGGCAACACGGGGAATTGTGAGCTATAGAATACCTACGAGTGTTGCTGGTTAGGTGCCAGGCTTAAGGTGGAGAAAGGAACCAAGGAATGACAGGAACGTAAGGGACTTTAGCTCAACTGAACAGAGAAGAATCATGCATGCAGTAAATCATCAATGAATCATCAATGCAGTAATAAAGCGACAACGCCGAGTTTCGTCTCTTTTTCAAATTTTGCCTCGACTCAGGTTACTGCCACACGGTTGCGCTCCAAACTCAAACACACACACACACACATACTGATAGAAAACTGAAGCCCCAACACAATGAGAGTTTTGAAATAAAACCCTCGAAAGTCTAAAACGAAAAGGACTTTAAGGGAGTAGAAGAATAAATATAAGCTAGCTGTATACGTATTTGTGTGTGTGTGTGTGTGTGTTTTCACAGTTGTCAGGAATTATATTAGAAGTGTAAAAAGAGGGCAAAGCTATAGCAACTGCCAAACAAATTAATGATCATCTTACAAATTTAACAAGTTTAAATCTATATATATAAAAGAAAGTCGTGTTAGTTACACCACTTATAACTCAAGAACGGCAGAACAGATTTGGGTGAAAATTGGTAGGGAGGTAGCTTAGAGCCAGGAGACGGACATAAGATACTTTTTATCCCGTTCGACACCGGTCGGAAGACCATTTGCGTTGTTTGTTTTTGTGCCTGATAATAAAACAAAAAATGTCGTGTATCACAAGGTACTTAAGTGAAGAGCAACCTATGCACTAAAATACAGAAATAATAATGAATGATTAATGTAGGCATTTAATTTTTTTGTATTTTTTCCAATAAAAAAAAAACACAATCTGCTTATTTATTGCCATTAAGGCGGAACAAAGTTCGCCGGGTGATTCTTGTTTAATATATAAGGTACTTTTTTCCTAAGATGTCAAAAATCGTTGATCTATGACATAATCAATTGTTAATGAATTATCCATTAGGACGAGATACATTTTCTTATCTGTAATATTCAGATCAATGAACAAACTTATTTTAATTTTATTTTCTTTTAATTTGTAATCCTATTTATTATTGATTATTATTTGTTTCCTCCTTTAAATCGTTCTATATTTGATTTTATTTTTGCGTTTCTCTAGAAATAATTGCAGTTTGTGCCGAAAACATAATAAAAACAAATTGTTAATTAATCATCCATTTATAGTATGTAAACTCGTTTTCTCGTGAGTCCAATTTCCAATAATTCCCGTTCTTATCTGATTTACTTTTCAATAGATACTTATATAATGTATTCTCTATGCATCTATATTTAGTTCACATCGTGTGTGTGTGTATACATATATATCAAATTGATTCTTTCAAAGGCCGCCCGTCCATAAACATAAATCTCGTGACGCTGCTCTCGACTCCAAGCAAAGGCAAAGGCAAAAAACAACAACCGACCCCTGCCCCTATATTTAATATATAGTAGTATAATATCAGCATGGCCATAATCGATGCCATTGTATACCAAAAATGAATGGAGAACTCTCGCATAGAGCCAAAAGCAGTAAACCCGAATCCGAGTCGGAATCCAAATACAAATCCAAACTCGAACCCGAACCCGAATCCCCCCTCAGCATCAGTGGCAACGAGGTTATCGTGCAAGACGACTGTACGAACTACTTGGAAATGTGTTTACGAGTAGACATCTCATAGATATAGATACGATTGACGATGCTCAGATACAGATACACACAGAACGTTGATGATGATGGCGGGTCGATGTCGAAACGAGTCTGAAACTGAAACAGAAACTGAATCTGAGACAGAGTCCGAGTCTGAGTCTGAGACATCGGCATCGGCAGCTGCTTTATAACTGGCACTGTCTCTGTTTCTGTCTCTGGCATCGCTGTTACTTCTTAAGTATTTGGGTTGTCGGCCCGACATAAGCCTCTTGGGTTTTGAAAAACACCAACAACAGCAACAACAATAACGACAAAAAAATGCTCTGTTGGTTGTTGTAGCTGCACACGACTTGGCATTGCTTCAATTCCATAGGCATCGTTGAAAACCCAGACGATGATGGCACTTGAACATCACAGTTTCCACCAGTTCACCAGTTTGTCAGCTCGCAGTTCTCAACTGGCTTAGACTCTAGGGGGGTCGCTCCTCTCCTGCCTCCTGTCTCCCACGTCTTCCTCCCTGCTCTTCATCCTCGCCATCCGCTTGGGAATGCTGCTGATGATGATGCTTTCAGCTTTCAGTCATGCGCTGGCTCCATTCGTTCGTTGGTTCGTTCCTTCAGTCGTTGATTCGTTCAAGCGACCCGCACATTCATTCGGATTCATTCGCTCGCCTCGTTCTGCTGGCACTGCTTTCGATAGATGCTAATCTATCTTTATTGTACAAAGATGTCGAGAGGATGTGTATGCGAATTGGGATTGGGATTGCGCTGGAGCTTGCAGAATGGGGAGAATGTGGTCGCAGAGACGGTAAGTATGACCGTCGACCGTCTTCGTCGTCGTTGTCGTCGTCGTCAGTCGATTCGTTGTTCAGTTGCTCTGACTGCCTCTCTTTTTCGGGGGGGATAAAACGCTGCTATAAATATAAATGGTCTTTGGACATTTGTATGTATTGGATTTCATTTGGGTTCGATTTTGGTTTGAGTTTCTCACATATTATCAAGCTCATTTTAGGAAAGGCCCACATATAAGTTAACTTATGTATATGCAATACATGCACACCTTTTCAGAGGTATTATTATAGTATATAAATATGCAAGTGGTTCGTTTTTGCGAAATTTCTTTGACCGTGGTACAGTTGTGTTGTAGCTGGATAAGTTATCGATTTTTTAATAGAACATGGAAATACTCAAAGTATTTCTATAAATCTAAATATTTCTTTAAAAATGTTTCTTATTCTATTTTATTTAACAGATCACTCTTTAGGGTTTCCCCTGATCTTAATCATCACAAACAGAAATCTTTTCCTTTTGTACTTATTTTTAGTTTTTCCCCTATTAAAATATTTCATAATATAAGTAAGTGAATAATAATGTTTGTAATCAGAAAACCAACTTACAAGTATTTCATAAAAATTGAAATTAGTTTTCAAGTAAATCATTTCCAATTAACCATTAAAAGTCAAAAACACATTTCCATATTGTATCAGATAGTACTAACTTTGGGGTTTCTCCTTAAATTTCCCCATAATTTAAAAATATTTCATAATATATGTATAATAGTGTCATTTAATCAAGGCTTGTAATGATTGCAAAACCAAAAGTTTTTCCCCTGAAATTTATAACATTTTCTGTGTAGATCATTTGCATTTTCTAGCTAAATGTCGAAAAAAGCCCCTAAAATGGAATTTATAGGGGTTGCGCAATTTTATAAGAGAGATATAAGAGAAATTATGGAGTTATTGTAAAATAAAATAGGGTATCTTCTAGTCGACACGACTCCTAAATACACAAATTCATGGGAAAAGTATAAACATTAGAGTTTGTAACTATTTAAAAATAGCTTATGGGAGGTATAACAGAGAATAATATTTTTTATAAAATATTAAAGGGTATTTTCTCGTCCATATAACTCCCAATTACACATAATCAATGGGTAAAGGATCAACAGCATTTGCGACAACAACTCTGAATCTATCATTTTTTGATCGGATTTTTAAATGATCGCCTGTCGCTTATTCGGAATTTGGTTTTCCAATTTGATTCCCAGTCCCAGTTCCAGGTTGATTTCCAGTTTTCCAGCCACACAGCAATCGAATTGAGGCTGCACTGACGATGGGGCCACAAAATCGAATGGCAAAGCCAGTGAGAATCCAGAATACAGCACGAGAGATATAAAGCCCAGATATGGAAATGGCAATAAACTCGTAGCAGCATTGAACATACATAGGAGACGAGGGAATTGGGATTACTAACTGACGCTGGCAGCGACGCCAGCCGTGGCAGCGATAGCGACAGCGACGCTTACTGTGCAGCCAACGAGGGCATCGACAGCGGCAGCGACAGCGGCAGCGACAGCGGCATCGGCAATGGAAGAGGCGAAGCGGGCCACAAAGGAAATTACGAGGAAAAATTCAGGTCCCTATGGTGCTTTTGGGTGCGACAGGCAGCGCATAGAATACACACACCTAGTTATAGAAATATATATATATATATATAATATATGTATATATACAGACACACACATACATAGAAGTGAGCTGCCAGGCATCACATATAGATTACAGGGCGCACAATGCGAGAGAAAAAGATGCAGAGAGAGATACGAGAGTCGAGATAACTTCAACTTCCCATTGAGACCAGAACCTGACTAAAACGGACCGGACCAGGGCACAGCTAACCCAAAGGGGCAAGTCCCGGATATAATCAAAAAATATAAAAAAAAGGTAATGGAAAAATACTATCGCCTTGGTCTCGTTAGCTGGAAACTCAGTGCGTCCTCTGCTGTCCCTGGCTGGGATATGGCATTATGAAAAGGGACAACACTCAGAGGCTTTAGTGGATGCCAAGGGAGTGCAAGAGGTCGAGGGAAACAGAAAACAGTGCGAGGGAATTCTGTTCAACGGGGTTTCAGTTCAATATTATACATGACCATAATAAATTCTATGGCTAAATCCCCGCTCTGTAGAAAAAGGTCATAATAGATGAGCTTTTATCAAGGAGACTCATAGTCAATGTGTGTTTATATGTGTGTGTGTACGTTCATTTATGAGTATATGTCTTTGTGTGCGTGTGTATGTGTGTGTTTTATCCTGGTTGTAATCATTCGGGTTTTCGTGTAAAACGCAAAAGGAAAGGTCATTTTCTTCGCTCGTTCGCTCAGCTCATTTTCGAATGGTTGCCAAAGGGCTTACAAGTGCCCCTCCCGCACTCTCCTGCCCACAAGTCGGACGACCGAAAAGCGTTTGAAAAGTTTTGCTGGTCAGTCGATAGCTGCTGCACAAAATATAATGTATATTAATGTCGAGTCATCGCCATCATCAACACTGGAAACTTGAAGCGTAACTCGAACCACAAGCCCAACAAAAAACCCACCCACAACCGGATGCTGTGTGGTTTTATACTTTTCTCTATATATACTCTATATATATACACATATTTCGTAGTGTCTTGGTCTATGTATACTTTTCAACCACCAAAAAACAACACAATCCAGTCCCATCCCATCCAATTCAAACCAATCCAATTCAATGCCATCGAATCGAATTGAATCAAAACCCGAACCGAACTCAACTCAACTCAATTTAACGGAACCCGAACCCGAACCCAACAAGTTGGCCGAACCCAAATTGTGAGCGTTACCCATTTCAATTTCTTTGCTCTGAGACTCTCGTATTAAAACTAATCCATCAAATTGCCTCGGGGCGACCCACAACTACAACGATAATGGGTTTAGCTACAACACGTTTATAGTACACTTAATGTTGTTGTTGTTGTTATGATTGTTATAGTTGTTGTATCTGCTGCTGCTGCTGTTGTTGGCTTTCTTGCTATTCGTGCGAACGAAACCCAAACCCAAACCCGAACTCGAACTCGAAGCCCGGCAGAGGCAGCAATACTTCAAGTTACAGATATACACACGTCGCAATGGTATCAACTTCTCAGCATCTTTTAGATAGCTCTATGTACATATAAACCTATACCTGTGTGTGTGTCTTTTAATGCCAGTATGTGTGTGTGTGTGTGTGCGTGTGAATTGTTAAAGATGTTGGCGTAAGAATGGATTGAATTTTTCTCTTTATATATTAAAGTTGCTTTGGCATTTTTGCTAAACGGATATGTATAAAATATAATGACCTGGGAACCAAACAGCCACAACTTGAGATACAGATACAAATGTATCTTTTGTGGGTAGTACTACGTATAAGTACATCTAATGAAACTTGTTTAATTTTCTGATGTCGAACACAAAAATATATAAATAAACATAAGATACAATTTTGTATTATTTATCACAATACATTTTTGATATTTTCCATTGGGTTGGACCACAATGATGTGCTAATTATTTGAGATATGTTCAAGTAAGCACAATATAATGCCAACTATAAGACCTAGGTAACAGCTGTGAATAGAATTCACTAGATATTTCGATCACAGATTGAACGTAGTTTTCCATTTTTGTTCAAGACGTCGAGCAGTCGAGTTACCTGAGATCAGTTAAAGATAAGGATGGCATTTGCACTCGGATTATGTTAGGTAAACTATTGATGTTGATGTTGTGTTGAAAATCACTCGAATGACGCATAGTGAAAGAACGAGCAAACTATTCCAGAAAAATAAAGATATAAAGAGCAAAACTATTCCATATATGTAATACCCGAAAATGGTGTGGGGCATGTGCATGTGTGTGTATATGGGCATTAAATCAAATATATAAAATACATTCACGATACATACGATGCATTATCGTCATATATATCAAAATACACACACACAGGGATTTATACCCGCACATAGTATACACAGCATATATATCATTAAAATTGAGAAATGTATTTTGTCTGGCGGGCGCTACGTCTCCCCATGGCCTCCGAGGTCCCAATCCGAGCACACGCTATATACGAACCCGAATAACGAGACGAACAGCAGCTCCAGTTCCAGTTCCCCTGCCACCCTCTCCCACCCTGCTCTCAACTCTCATCTGAAAAGAATGAGTGTCGTTTGGTAGCGCTGTCTGCTTGTCTGGGGGCAAAAACAGCTCAAGGGCCCAACAGACGTTGTATGAAAACACCCCAAACATCGGATGAACTTCGGGTTTGCTCCTGACTGACGAACTCACGCGACTGAATGTCAGTCCGATAGACCGACTGACAGTCTGTTCGTCCGGTATTCCTTTGTTATTGTCGCTGTATTTGCTTTACACGTCTGACGCTAACGTCGACGCAGACGCAGACGCAGACGTCGACGTCAAGAGGTATTCTGCCCGTCCTTGCCGCATGCCTTGCCCCTGCCCCTTTTCCCTGCCACAGCTACAGCCACAGCCACTGCCTTGCCACACCATTTCATTCGCCTTGGCTTGGCTGCGATGTCTGCTCGCTTGCTCGGTTGGTTTTAGGTTTTGGTTTGGCTTGGCTTGTTTGGGATTAAATATTTCCTATAGATGGGAAAAACGAGTCGGTCGGGTCGGTCTGATGTCGGTCGGTCGAGTCGCTTGGCGATGTTGTCGCTAGTTTCGTATATTTCACTTTGTGCTGAACGTTCGTCCGAAGCGGTTCTCACAGCGCGACGACGACGACGACAACGCTACTACATATAATACTACCAATATTTTTGAGTGTGTGTTTGTGATTCCGATTTGGAAAGGCATTTCAATACAATCCGAATCAATTTGATTCGATTTGAGTGTGCAGACTTTATCTATATATCAACACATATATAATAATCGTGCGGTGCTCAGTCAACAATCGAATGCGAGTGCTGGATACGGCAAACACTCTGCCAATGTGAGTACCACTGTGCGTATGTGTAATGTGCAATGCGATGCGATGCGATATGTAAACAAACGGGGTCTTGAGATTCTGCCCGGCCGCTGCCCCGGTTACTCCTGTTATTATTGCTGTAGTTGTTGTTATTGTTGTTCTTGTTACTCTGTTTGTGTTGGCAATTAAAAAAGCGGCACGACGCGGCGCCAACGACGTCGCTGTGGCAGCTTCGGCAACAACAACACCGGGCAGCATTTTGCATGCGGTGGCAAGCAGCAAGTGTTTGTTTGTTCGCATGTCTGTCCGTTATTTAAAAATGTTTGAGGCCCGCGTTTGTTGCGTCTTTGCTTTTGCTTTTGTTTTTGTTTTGAATCTGTTAGACTGCGCGTCGGCAGCGACGTCGGCTGCGATTTGTTTTGATTTCGGCCTGTGAAATGTTTTCGTTTTCTTTTTCTTTTTTTTCTGCTTTGATTTTCGCGCTGGTTTCTGTGTTATTGTGTTTTTGGGGTGCCTCCGCTAACAGGACATTGACATTGGCTTACTCATTTCCTCATTAAAGTGGTTTCAAATCAATACAAACATCACAATAAGGACAACGAAACAAGTGCAAGGGTGTAAAGGAACTCTAAAGTACGGCTGCTAAAAATATTACAGAATAGATAAAGATTGATACTTCCTCAAATTTACTAAATTTAAGTGGGTTGTTTAGTACATGCTAATAGCGGGACTTCCTTATAAAAATTTATTGCTACTGAAGCTAACATCAATTAATCAATTTTCGACCTCTTTTAACTCTGTGATCAGAAACAAACGAGGGCTGTTCGATAAGTAAGCGAGCTAATCTTGTAATTACTTAAACTATTAAGGAAAGAATAGAATAATTATTCTTATCTGCTATACATACAGTACTAGACGTAAACTGCAAATAGAAACCCATATCAGAAATGTTCAAAAAATTCAAAATATAATAATAAAGAAAATAAAATTTCAAATGAACTCTGCTTAGTTCTCAAGCCACCCTCGTCTTCAGTTTAAAACCCCGCAATTTTTAGACATTGGCTGTTTTCTTCTTAAGCCACCCTCGCTGTAGTATAAAGATTGAAAGAAAATAATATGAAGCGAATCTTAAGCCTCTAGCTACCCTCGTATAATGTCGAAACAAGCAACAAATATTATCTTGACAACGATTTTATATGCCATGAACTATCAACGAAAAGGTCAAGCCCAAAGCAGCTTGAACTTAAATGGAAGACACGATTAACAGATGCGACACAAATAACTTCAGCTATAGATTCATCGGCCTAAGCATGACGAAAATCAATCTCAAAGATAATAAAGACTCACAATTCTCAGACAAAAAGAGGAGCGGAAGAGAGAGAGAGAGGGACAGCTAAACTAGATTGGAACTGGGGAATGTTAATACATGGAATACTTGAATTATTAAAGGCCAAGTTAAAGTAGGTAAAAAGAAGAACTAGTTGAACAATAGAAAGATATATGTTCGCAGATAGGAAGATACCGCGATACAAAAGATATACAGCAACAAAAGAGGAACCCAAACGGAAAGCAAGAAGAGATGTAGCTGAGACTGTAGAAGATAATGATGATAATGATGACGATGCACGAAAATTTCACGAAATCCCAATCCCAAAGCAGCCTGACTGCGACGCCAGCATCGACAGAGGCAGAGACAGCAAAAGCAGAAGCAGCAGTAGGGTGACTACTATATTGAGGACTTAGGGCGCGGAATGAGGGACAACGACTCGAGGCGATTAAGATAAAGTGCCAATCGATATAAGGGAAAGAAAGGCAAAGGCAGAAGCAAAAATAAAGCAGAGCTGAACTGAACTGAGCTGAGTTGAGCTGAACAGTGATGAACTGAGTTAAAGATGTATTCCACAAGCTCGAGAGCCCGAGACGAGCTATGAAATTACTAGTATATAGAGCTGAGCGACGACATAAAAGGAAATATAAAACCATTTATAAAGCAAGTCAGTCAGGGTAGATTTGAATTGGAATTGATGGTGTAGTGCACTCGACTACAACTTTGTCTGTCTCACTGTCTTTGAGTGTAAGTGCGAGTGTGTGTGTGTGTGTGTTTTGAACACGAAGCATAGACGAAGTCCTAAATAATTCGCTCGTTTTGTGTCAAGGTGCGCGCGGGCTGCAAAAGTATCTTGAAGATGCGTTGTGGAAGGGTTTCTCGGGCTATGAAACTTTTGCTGCCAAGTAAGTTTCCGACTCACACACACATACGCATACAGAGACAAAGTTTGATGCCAAAAAAGAAGTAAAGTGAACAGCTGCGAGAGTGAACCACCCCTAAGCCAGGCTGACATACCAAATACTGTAAGATAAAACCCAATTCCGTAAATCCATGCCAACAGCTAAGGCAGCAGCTAATGACCTACTCAGAGAGGGGTTTTTTTCAAAGAAGAGAGAAAAGAAGGGGGAGATGGGGAAAACGGAAATTCGACACGATTGGTTATGTATAGCAACCGATTTTTCAAGAGAAACGGACATTGCTTTGGGTATTAAGTCATCTTGCACTGTTGCTAAATAAATCCAAAAGACCGGCTCTCGTGAGTCAGGCAGGTGGGTTGCTCGGATCGACTTGGTTCGGCTCGACTCGGCTCGGCTGTATCATCAATAGCAAATGTATCTTGTATCTGACAGACTTGGAGCAATGACTCAGCAGAGTATTACCCTCAATCTGGAGTCGGTGATGGCGGTGGCGAAGGCGGAGGCGGAGGCCCGACCAAGTCGTTCACTTTAGTCAAGTGCTGCTGTTGCTAGCATCATCTACAGCACCAGAAGCAGCATCGAAGCTATCTGTATATTTGTATCTTTAACTGTGCTCGTGTCTGTATTCGTATCGGTGTGTGTGTGTGTGTGTGTGAACTCTCTGATATGGGCATGGGTGCTTGGGTGCTCCCATAATGGAGCGTTCGACGTCCGACTGGTTCTGGTTTTGGGGGCTGCAACTGGGGACTGGAAAACGTATCGATTTCTGAAGGCGTACGCATCGTTGCCTCAACAGAGCTTCAAATTTATCAACAGTTTTATGGCGGTATATATAGCTCTGTATCTGTGTGTGTGAGTGAGCGATGTGTGTGTCGGTTCATTCTGTATCTTATAGCGGGCATGACTCTTGTTCGTATTGCTCTTTTATATATTGGAACTTTCTGAAGTACCTAATATTCTCATATACCATTAGCATCAATGTATGTATGTATGACTTCCGCATGTACGTTTGTGTGTGTGTGTTTTTGTTGCTTGTGCGTGCAGATGGTATTTAACCAAAGAGCGAGGTCAATGTTATTATAAATACAATTGTATATAATGTAGAATAAAAATATATATCTATAATCAAAATACTTGTTCAATATAATGAGTCATGTGTTGGACACCATGAGCTCTGACTGTCTTGATTGCTCATGCATAGTTCAATAAATTTTGTGACTGACTGTTGTCCTTCTGGGAATTCCAATTGAATCATTCAGATATTGAAAAACAAGATTTTAACAGCAGGTGTTTTTAGTAAGTTCCTGAGGTAATATATAAAGTATTTGTATTTCAACTTTAACACTTTTTCTGGATTTATATTTACCATTTCTAAATTTTAAGTTCATGGTAGATTTTTTTGCCATTTAAATCGATATATGTGTTGTCTATCGGAATTTAAGCACTTGTTGCAACTAGCCATGGTGCTGCCAGATCGAGTGCATTGAGACGCGGCGAAATTCAAAACAAAAGCAAGGATAGCAATAAAGGAGCGCAAAACATAGACGAATTAGTTATATTTGTTGAAAGTTTCACAAGAGTAAAATACTCTTATGAGCATAATATTGTTTTAATTGTATTTTGAATGCAAACAAAACTAATAATATGATTTTCGATCTTGTCTATTTGCAGTTGTTTTCATTTATTTTTCATTTTTATGTTCTAAACGGTATTGGCGTTCGCTTGCAACGCCAACACGACTTCATTTCACAATTCGGGGAGTAAACAGTATACAAGTTATGCCGACTATCCGGCGCTGCTGCATCATCGGATGCCTGTCGAATTCGCGGCAACACCCGAGCATGCAGTTCTTCGCCTTCCCCCGACCGGACAACCCCTTCCACAAGCTGTGGAAGGAGGCGTGCCACGCCTCTCTGCGACGCATTATTCCGTTCAAGAAGCCCGTCGTCTGCGCCCTGCACTTTGATCCCAGTGTGCTGGGCGGAAGGCGTCTGCAGTCGAATGCGCTGCCCACGCTGCGGCTGGAGGTGCCCTCGAATCTGGAGGCAGTGGAGCAGCAGGCGATGGTCGAGGAGATCGAGCGGAGCCGCAAGTGCGCCTACATCAATGCCGTCGTCTATGAGTGGCTGGTGCGGGCCAACATTAATCCCCAGCTGCGTGGCAGCATCACCCATGGCATGATCAAGGACAAGGCGGAAAATACACGCCAGGTGATTGGTAGCACATCCTTCATAGCGGACAATCGCTGGTTGAATCGTTTTCGCGAAACGCATTTGCAGGGATTTGCCCAGAAGCTGGCCACGAGTCAGTTGAAACCGATGGGAACATCGCTCTGGATTCCCGATATTGTGCAGGATTTGCAGCATTTGTTTCCACCGGCCAGCGCAGAGCGTGTGGCGAAGCTGGAGGAGATGCCAGAGCAGTATATGAACTACATGCAACAGTATGGCGAGTACGAGGAGGATGACGACAGCATGGACATCAAGGATCAGAGCTACCAGGAGCAACAACAACAGCAACATTTCGCCCTACAGCAGCAACATCTGCAGCAGCAACAACAACAACAGCAGCCACATCCATTGAATCCAGCCTGGCCTCCTTTTCCAGGCCATCCACTTCCACATGGTCATCCACTTCCACATCCGGGATTTGGCAGCCTTAATGATTTCTACTTTGAACGCCAGCTGCAGCAGCAAATGCAACAACATCAGCAACAACAACAACAGCTGCAGGCGCAGTTCCCACCGCCAGGATCATCATCGTTGTCCCCACCACATCCCAGAGAGCCATTCCAGCCTCAGCTGCCACCAAATGCGCTGCAACAACAACAACGCGTCAGTCCCTTCCAGCCCGTGCAGCTAGCCAAGCGTCCCAAGCTCGAATCCCCCCCAGCCGATGTTGAAGTGCAAGAAATCAATGCCACCATCAATGTGCGAGAATCTCCTTTGCCACTTGCCGAGTCCACGCAACTTGATTCGCATCCGAAACAGAGTTCGAGTCCAAAGGAGCAGAACAACAATCACAACGGGGGACGTGACAGCGCCAGCAGCAAGGAGAATGCTCCCAAGACTATTGATTGCATCAGTGGCAAATCAACGCCTGTGCTCTCCATTAAAGCAACCAGTCCTCCCGCAACAACAACTACATCTTCTTCAGCTCCAGCCTCACCAAAGAAGCCTATCAATGGAGGCAGCAGTTCCGGCAGTCAAACAAATGGACACACATCACCGGAGCCGGAACCGGATGGAAGCACGTTGGCCAATGTGCTCCAGGAACTCAAGGAACTCGACAGTTATACACAGGCACTAGAATATTTAAAGCCCCTGGAAGAATTTGTGCTGTTCAAGGAGAATTTCCGTGCCATTGGGTTGCTATCGCAGCTGGAGCTGGTGCTGCGCAAGGGCGACAAATCTACGCTCATCGAGGGTTAATAACTCGACTCGACATGAACAAAACAAAAACACAAATGTGATGAACAGTGTACATATGAATTAGCCAATTACTGAAATAGTATTATTAATTTGTCGTCTTTCCATAATTTGAGTTAAGTAACACATGTAAATTTCGAGCAGACAGACGAATCTGTGACCATTTGTTTTCAACTATGCTAAATTTAATGAGATTAAAATAAATTTAATTTATTTATTTGACAACAAACGTGCTTTTATTAATTCGAATTCGACTTCGAAAAACAGCGGTAACAGTTCTTTGCGCTATAGATCTGGCAACGCTAATGCTGCGTGCATTACACAGCACTGACATCAGTCGCTGTGAATGGCACTTGACTGATTTGATAAACAAAACAGAACGCAGAAAATTTGCACAATCAACGAAAAACGAAAAAAATTAAACAATAAACAAGAAATGTCGCTGCTTGAGCAATACGAGCAGCAGTATGCAGCACTGATTGCTGAAATAACCGCACATATTGGACGTTTACAGCAAAGTGCATGTAAGTACCAGGCGAGACAACATATTTTATCCTGTACATATGTATTTTTTGATATATTTTTACAGCCGAACGCAATGAGCTGTGCAACAAAATCGATGGTAGCCTGTCGGAGGCACAGGAGTTGCTGGAACAAATGGGCCTGGAAGTGCGCGAACTGAATCCCACACAACGCAGCAGCTTCAACGGGAAACTGCAAGTTGCCCAGGCGGAATTAAAGCGCCTGCAAACGGAATACAAACAGACAAAGGACAAGCTGCGCACACAGTCTAACGCCTATACGACGCTCGACTTGAGCGGCTCTGGAGATTACTACGAGGATGTGTCCATCAGCAACGATCAGAGGCAACGTTTGCTCGACAATTCGGAGAGTATTGAACGCACCGGCAATCGCCTGACGGAAGGTTATCGCGTCGCTCTGGAGACGGAGGCATTAGGCACCCAAGTGCTCAATGGTATTTATAATTCAATGTGTGATGGAACTTTTCTTTTTATAATGTTGGTCAATTCTGTGTGGTAGATTTGCATCATCAACGCGAAACTCTGCAAGGCGCACGCGCTCGTCTGAGGGAAACGAATGCGGAACTTGGACGCGCCTCCCGCACCCTCAACACAATGATGCTGCGCGCACTGCGCGAAAAAGTCGTCCTTTATGGCGTGGGCGTTTGCTTTGTGGTTGCCGTCGGCGTCAGCCTCTATTTAACGTTTGCCCCAAGCACGCCCGCGGCCACGTCATAGTCTGACTAGCTGGATTCTATAATATATAAGACGTTGACACATTCCTTGTTTAGAGAATTGTTTTTATTTATTGTTAGCATTAATTGCAATTGCGAGTTATCCATTATGTATGTGTACGTATTGTGTATATTGAAAGAGTTTTAGTAGCTAGCAAAGGACCTACATAAGTATATAACTACTATGCTTAATTTACTATGACTTACGCCCTATTAATGTAATATTCATGTTGTTGGATTTAAATCAAACTAATAACTTGGCGCATAATTATTACAATATCATACTTGTATTAAACCTTACATATTTGGACGTTTCAGTTATAAATTCGAAAATAGTATTTACAAATCATAAAAATAACTAAAATAAATATAATAAATTAAACAAATCAATGAAATGCGTTGCATTGAGTTCAGCATGTAGCGCCAATTAGTTTAGCCAAACTCAATGTTCCCCAACTGCTAGCAACTACACGAGGATGCTTCCTCATTGATGTCCGCCTCGATGGCCTTGTCAATCTGGAAACTCTGTCGTTCGAGCGCCTGCAGCTCCATTTTGGACCGATTGGCCTGGGCCAACTGGCGAGAGATGTCCTGGAACATTTCCTCGATACCCTCGCCAGTGCGACAGGAGGTTTTGTAGGTGGAACTAATTAAAGAATGGCACTGTTCACAAAATGCTTCAATGTCCTCGTCGGTAACTTCCGGCTCACGACCCTCGAGATCGCTCTTATTGCCACATATAAATATCTTGGCACTCTCTGCATAAGTGACAATGTCTAGCAAGTGCTGCGATAGCGAGTTAAAGGATGCGGCATTGTCCAGAGCAAATACAAGAATTGCACCCTCGGCAAATTTATAATACGACGAAGTCACAGACGCCACACGTTCCATGCCGCCAGTGTCCCACAATTGTAACTGACGAAAAGAGCATTATTTAAAGACCTTAGGTAATAGGTGACACCCTTACCTTGAGTTGTTTCTCGCCCACATTGTACTCGCGATCAATATGGTCTAATCCCAGCGTGGATTTGCGGTCTGTTTCGGTCACAAATGAGTTGTTGGCAAAGCGGCGAAACAAGGAGCTCTTGCCCACGCCATAGTCACCACAGAGTATAACCTTTTGCTTAGGTGTTCGCACCGTTGCCATGGTGTTCTTGCGTAGCTTTGATTTCTTAAGTAATGTAATTTAATTAATTCCCACCCACGCAGCTGCCAGACACAAAGAAATCACAACACAAAAAGTAAACAGCTGTTGACGCGGGGCTGCCACTCTGATGCTAGTATGCAGTGTATCGATAACGATAAGTGCACTGCTGGGCAATCGATCAAAATACATTTATCAAGTTTGGCGAGTTCGACAGCTGATAAGATTTTCCGTTAAAAAGAGTTCCAAATAGCGCCAACAGCCAAAGCAAATTCGACTGCTGGCTTAAACGGAAGATGGGCATCGCAACTCGTTTGATAGCCATTATTTTGGTGATCTTCGCAGCCTTGGCACATGGCAAGTTGTCGTTTCAAATGCTTGTAAATAAAAATTAATTAATGTCATTAATTTAATTAATAGGCAAACCTGGGTATGGACCCGGTGATCAGGATTGGGGCTATGTGGATGTACGTCCAGGTGCTCACATGTTTTACTGGCTGTACTACACAACCGCCAATGTGTCTAGCTATACACAACGTCCATTGGTAATTTGGCTGCAAGGTGGACCAGGTGCCTCATCCACCGGCTATGGCAACTTTGAGGAGCTGGGACCAGTGGACCTCTATGGAGATTACCGCAACTGGACTTGGGTCAAGGACATGAATGTACTGTTCATTGATAATCCCGTGGGAACTGGTTACAGCTATGTGGATACTTCGGCACATTTGACGGCCACAAACAAGGAGATCGCCGTGGATCTCGTGGAGCTAATGAAGGGTTTCTATGCGAGTCACCCGGAATTCGAGGCAGTTCCTTTGCACATCTTCAGCGAAAGCTATGGCGGCAAAATGGCTCCAGAATTTGCTCTGGAACTGTACTATGCCAAGGAACGAGGTGAGATTAAGAGCAATTTGGTGTCGGTGGCTATGGGCGATCCCTGGACGTCGCCCATTCACTCGGTTCTCTCGTGGGCGCCATACCTGCTGGAGCTGGGAATCGTTGATCATGATGGCTACGATGCCATCACAAAGGCAGCCAACTTTACAGCGGAGCTTGTGGAGCAGGAGCGTTGGATACAGGCGACAGAGCAGTGGGGCAACACCCAGTGGCAGGTGATGACGGCCTCCAAGGGAGTTGATTTCTACAATGTGCTGAAACTGACGAAAGGTGATCGATTCGAAAGGCTGATGACCCAGACATCCGAAGGTGAGTCTCATAAGTGATCTCAGATCCCAGACTGATTGATTGAGTAAGTGCATCATTTGTAGAACGCATGTACCGCACCATGGTGATGCATGATTTCGACGATGATCATGACCAGATAGCTGAGGATCTAATGCGTGGACCTGTTGCCGAAACTTTGGGTATCCCATCTCACGTCAAATGGAATTCGCAGAGTGACAAAGTCTTTGATATTCATAAAACTGATTTTATGAAGCCCGTAATACACATTGGTAAGTGGTTAACTTGGGATTGTCTTGGCATATTAACTCAAAGATCAAATTGTTGTACAGTTAACGAGCTGTTGGACAAGACACCGCTCAAAGTGGGCGTCTTCTCGGGCGGTCTGGATCTGGTCTGTGCCACACCTGGCACCGTCAACTCGATAGACAAGCTCAGATGGAGCCGAAGAAACGAGTACTTGGATGCACCTCGCAATGCCATCAGCGTGAATCGTGTATTGGAAGGCTACGAGAAGACGGGCGGCAACTTGACCATGTTCTGGATCAACAGATCCGGTCACATGGCGCCAGCTGACAATCCGGCTGCCATGAGCCATGTCTTGCGGCAACTGACCAACTTTGGTTAGAGCTGTGCAGAGATTTAAATAAAATGCAATGCAATTTAAACAATGCGTTTTCAAACTGATCATTCGAGGAAAAAGAGTGAAAAGAAGCTTGTGATAAGAGATGACAATCGCAAGTGCTATTTATTAGCTAACTTAGTTTTTCTTTCTTTCTTTTTATCAAAATTTATGAGAGTGTTAAGTACCAACTGAAAGTGACAGCAGACTTATGACCCGACTTTTTGTCACGAGTGGAAGCGTCAAAAGTCATCAGCGATCGTAAATACCCGAAGACAAGAGCGATCATAGGGATCGTCTTCAATCAGAAACAGTCTTGATAGATTAGAAATTCGTTTGCGCCTCGTTTACCTTTTGATTGGAAACTCGTTCGACTCACAGACGTTTGCCAAACTCCAAGGTAGACGGTCGACCTGGGTTATAAACTAGTGCAGAATGAAACGTCTATTTATCGGGTTCGTAGCGTTGATCGCGCTCTCTGGCTTCGTTGCTGTGAACGGTGAGTGGACCTGACCTCAATTTGGTGGACTTCCAGCTGGGCTGAAATGAAGAAAGAACTACTTAATATGCTGGTCAGGTGCTAATGAGCGTATAGTCTAAATTTATATCACTTCTTGCCATTTCCAAGTAACTGAAAGTTACTCAAATATATCTCTTTGAGTAAAAAGATTCTTATCTTATCAGGAATATTCGTATCTATATAGATTCTTAATTTCTTAGAACTGGAATCTATTAATTAAATCTCAAGAGTTTAATTGAAGTTTGATCAACTGATATTTCGTTTTCACAAAGCACGTGAGGGTTACGGCCCTGGTGATCAGGATTGGGGCTTTGTGGATGTTCGCAAGGGAGCTCACATGTTCTACTGGCTGTACTACACCACCGCCAATGTGTCCAGCTATACACAACGTCCATTGGCCATTTGGTTGCAAGGTGGACCAGGTGCCTCATCCACTGGTTATGGCAACTTTGAGGAGCTAGGACCCATGCAACTGGATGGCAGCTACCGCGAGTGGACCTGGGTGAAGGACATGAATGTCATATTCATCGACAATCCCGTGGGCAGTGGCTTCAGCTATGTGGATGGCTCTGCGTATTACACAACGAACAACAAGGAAATCGCCTTGGATCTGGTTGAATTCATGAAGGGATTCTATGCCCTGCACCCGGAATTCAAAACAGTTCCCCTGCACATTTTCTGTGAAAGCTATGGTGGAAAGATGGCACCAGAGTTCGCCCTGGAGCTGTACCAATCCATACAACGGGGTGAGATTGAGAGCAACCTGGTCTCGGTAGCCCTTGGTGATCCCTGGACTTCTCCCATTGACTCGGTTTTATCGTGGGCACCTTTCCTGCTCCAGCTGGGAATTGTCGATCAGAATGGTCACGACAAAATCGAGGCGGCGGCGTTGAAGACCAAAAATTATGTCGACACCGAGAAATGGACAATGGCCACATTGCAATGGAGCGCCACTCAATCTGTGGTCCTAAGTGAGTCCAAGGGCGTCGATTTCTACAACGTGGAGACTCCGACGCGTGGCGATCGATACCTGAGGCAACTGGATTTAATGAGTCCCGAGGGTGAGTCTCTAGTACTCATCTCAAAAGTGTCTATCGATTCCAAAGGATTACTTTGCAGAGCGTATGTACCGCACCCTGGTGCACTTCGATATCGATGAGAATCGCGATCAAATACTATCGGATCTGATGCGGGGTCCGGTTACAGAAGCCCTCAACATCACCACAGGCATCAAGTGGGGCGCCCAGAGCAGCACGACCTTTAACAAGCAGCGCGGCGACTTCATGAAGCCAGTTGTGCACATTGGTAAGTGCATTATTTAGTTACAGTTGAACTTCCATAACTCGAACTTCTACAACTCGAATTTCTCTCTAAGTCGAGCTAAATGAGTGGCAGTAAAATTAATAAACTTAAGAAAAAGAACTCTATAAGTCGAATATCTCCATAACTCGAACATTTTCGTTGGATAATGGTGATTCGAGTTAGGGAAGTTCGACTGCGTTTTTAAAATTTGGCCATAAAGTTTATCTCAAATTAGAATACCTCCCCCGTAAATTGAAGAAAATAACAAGTAACAAGAGCATTTATTAGGCTATAGTGTGGAGTATCTGTTGTTTTTAATTCTTTTATTAATTAGCTCCATCAGAAAAGAAAAAAATGTTAGGCTAAATCCGGGATTAAACCGTAACCGTTAACTGGAATTAACCGATAGAAATTAGGAACCGCAACTAAAGTATTCAAACCGCAATAACCGCTTAGTAACCGATTCATACGTAACGGTTAGATCCAGTTCAATCGATTATTAAAGTAAATTTTGTTCTTAATGTGTAATCGTCGATTTTTAAACTTGCTTTGGACATTTAAATTAATATTCTCACTTGATTTTCGCACTTGTTTAGTGGAGGAGCTGTTGAACAGTACGACACTGAAAGTGGGAGTCTTTTCGGGTGGCTTGGATCTGATTTGTGCCACGCCCGGTGCCGTTAACTGGATTGCGGACATGGAATGGGACGACAAGAAAGCGTATTTGGCTGCTCCCCGTGTGGGCATCAACGTGGACCGCGTGCTGGAGGGCTACGAGAAGACAGCCGGCAACTTCAGCATGTTCTGGATCAATCGGTCTGGACATATGGTGCCCGCTGACAATCCACAGGCCATGTCACATATTCTACGCTATTATACCAAATTCGGTTAAGAATTTGAATCAATAGAAAATAAACATTATTATTAAATGGCATAATTAAGCTTAGTTTTGTATTTATTGCAAACCATCAACAATCAATGTACATTTTAAAGTAGACTTTTTCAAAAATGGCGATCAAATTGAATCAAATCAACTTCGTTCCAACAACTGCCAAATTCTCGCATGCGCAGTAAATAGAAGACAGAGAGAGAGAGAGAGAGAGCGGACACGCTATCGAATGAAATTTTACAACCCTCTCTCCGTGTAACGGCCTTGCATCTGAGTGTGCTGCCATTATCTACGCTTGTCGCACCCAAACGCCCACACTCGCACGAAAAAACACACAGGCACTCGCACACGAACACACAGCCACACATGTTAAAGTTGCGCGCTGCTTGCGCTTATCACAAGCTCTCCGCCGGCGCAGAAAAGTGCTCTCAGTGCGCATTCGCGCTCACAGAAACTGAAAAACAGAATGAAAACAGCAGCCGCTGGCAGCGGGTGGGCAGCTATTTTTATATTGTACGCTGTTCTAGTCGGGAAAAATAGAAATTGAAAGCAATCGTACACGTGTGCGTAAGCGTGTGTAATAATTTACAATAAACAAATTGCAAATATATAACAAAGTAAGGTGCATTGCTTTAATATTTGATTAAAAGTGCACGAAAAGCAAAACACAAGCAAAAAAGAAAAAGAACAAAAAACTACAACGGGCAACGTTTAGTTACTGTCAACGCGCATAATCGTAGCCATCGCACACGGACACACACACACAGGCACGCCATAAATACATGTGTATGTATTTGTGTGCATGCACATGACAATTGCCGTGTGTACGAGAGAGTGAGGAGTACAGGGTAAGTGAGTGTAACAGACAAACAACAATAAGAACAACGAACGAATTGTATTTTATATTTTTCTTTTTTTTTAACTTTTAGGTGCAAATATTATATATATACATATATATTTATAAGGAGCATAACAACAAGAAGTTGCAGCAATGCGTGTGCGCGACAAACGCAGGCAGCAAAAGGAGCAAAAGGCTCAAAAAGCCAGTGATAAACAAAAGGTAAATAAAGGTTTTCTATTTCTGCAGTCTCAGTTGTTAATCATTATTTAAACATTGCAGTCAACAGACGCAGAAATGACACCAGAAGCAACGGCGGCAGCAGTAGCAACAACTGCGGCAACAACACAGCCACCACAATCACAACAACAACAACCACCCACATTGCCAGCGACAGAAAAAGTCGCATTTGACAATCGCATCAAGCGCAAAAATGTTTTAGCCCTCAATGAGAAAGTAGCTGCATTGCGGGAATACGATCGTCAGCCTGTCTATAAGCATGTGGGACGGATGTTCAACTGCAGTCCGGATCAGATCAAGCGGATTGTGCAGCAGAAGGAGGAGATACTGCGGGCGTGGGAGCAACGCACGCGGCGGAGTCAGGATGCCAAGACCCAGGAGCTAAAGGTGGTCCGGGTATCGATGTTGGGCAAGGCGGTCTACGACTGGATACGACGGATGATGTACTACAAGGACTTCACCATCTCCGACGGACTAATACAGAAAATGGCATTGCAGTTCAAGAGCTCCATGGGACTGAACAACTTCTTTCCGCATCAGGAATGGTGCGACAAGTTTCGCATCACGTACAACATCCAGCATAACGATACGAAGCTGCTGAAGATTGGATATACCCAGAGTTATTCGGTGCAGATCAATGATATTGCCAAGGACGTGATGTCGGAGTGCACGCCAGCTGCAGATCCCGCTGTGGATCCAGCTGATGACGAAGAGGATATTAGTCTGACCACCAATAGCAATGGCAGCTGTCATGCCGATGAGGATGACGTCGATGTGGACATCGATGGTGGCGGCGATATGAGCGATGAGGATGAGCCCGAAGATGTCAAGCCGTCGATCAGTGAACTCGATCAAGCACGGGCTCTGCCGCAGCCATTACCACAGCTGATCCGGCTGCCACAGGTGCCGCCAGGCACATCGCAGAAGGTACTGTTGGCCACACCCATACTTCCGCCTGGTGCAACTGCTGGTGGTGCACAGACCATGACAATCATACCACTTGCCACGCTGGCGCAGAGCATAACGCAGCGTCCCGTCGCACCGACACAGCCACAGCCAAAGGCGGGAATGCCACCGCCAATGCTGGACATTAAGCAGGAGATCAAAACGGAGCCCAAAGATGCTGACGAATTGGAGCCGGCGGAGGAGGAACCACAGAAACAGGAGGAGACCGTGAAGGAAAAGCCAGCTGAGCAGAAGGAAGAGGATCCCCCTGTGCGCATCAAGCAGGAATTGGAAAGCGATAACGAACTCCTCGATGATGATGATGATGACGACGATGACGATGCCAACGGAGGCAGGTCGAGTGTCACATCCTTAGCCGAAGTTCTGGCTGCCAATGTGGATGATGAAAAGCAATATATTGAACAGACACGGGCATTGCGCCAACGTAAACGCAGTCTCAGTCCTCCAAAGGATCATGCCTCGTCCATGACCAAGCTGCCGCCCATGCCGCCACTTACCAAGGCGCCAGTCGCACCGTCGCTGCCGGCGAAGCGTCAACGACAAGAGCACGATGACAACAACAACGCGAACAACGCGGGCAGCGGCCAGTCATCAATAATCAGCTGTGCCGAGGCGCGCAAGTACCTGAAGCTGCTGGAGGAGTTTGCCCTGTCCAAGGAGAATTATCGCCTGATTGGACTAATTACGCGCGCCGATGAAGTCATGCGAGAACTGGCCGATGAATAGAATGAGAAGAAATACTATATATACGTATATGTATAGTATAAACAACAATTACAGTTACGATTCTAGTTAGTAGCACATCTCGAAGATGCAAATTGGATGCAATCAATCATAGAATTAGTATGTGTATATTTTAATTTTTATTTTATTTTGTACTTTTACCAAATACAACAAACCAAATGTAGCACCTAAAACTAAAGCTAAAACTGAAACAAACACACGACAATAGTATTTTATTCGCATTCTCACATGCACATGTGCCGCCTCTCAATGCCTACATGTGTGTGTGTTGTGAGATAACCGGAGTCAACTACTCATGCATGTACTACAACTGCCTTGGACCCAGGCCACAATACGAATAAATCCAAATATATGCGCCGTCTCTTAGTGCGCATGTCTGCCCATAGCGGCAGACTTATCTTAGCCGGGCTTACGCTCTTAGCGTCGCAAGTAACAGCTGTTTACCAACACATGCTCCACTTGCATTTTGATATGCATGTTAATGTGAGTGTGTGTATACTATAGAGATGTTATTAAGCATCCCACTAGGGCACTATGGGCACAGGGTGGTTATGCTCCAGAAGCAAATACACAAGCATATTTTTTTTATTCTCTATTAAAAAACATTATTCGTAACAAAACATTTCAGGTGTTTCTTAAAACAAATTACCTTCAATCTTAATTATTTTATGTATTAATAATCCGTCTGTTTTATAAATAAAAAGTATTCAAGCATGCACACATACTTATGTACAATACACACACACACGTACACATGGCCATGTACGCAATTAAAGATATTCAATGAGCGCATGTTGATTGATGGCATGAGTTTGCCCAAACGCAAACACATAAACTACACATTCATACATGTATACAGAAATAAACTCGATTATATACGTACATATGTATGCATTGTACATACACACACATCGAAACAGACATGGGCTAATCAATCAATCAATCGACAACAAGCACCGCTCGCAGAGTCACTCATTCAACGTCATCGTCAGTCTGTGATTGGCGTTGCCACGGGAAGGTCGTTCAAGCATACGTACGAATACACCATACGTATTTAAGGTATACAGAATAATAGGTAAGTTATAAGAACAATAAATAATGGCTTTAAATGTCATTATAGAGCATTTTAAAACCTTCCTTTTCTTTTGTTTATAGTTTGCGCACAATTTGACTCTGCAAGTTAACAGAGCTCTTAACAGATCTCTGTCACTTGAAGTTGGCTGCGTCTGGTATGGCAGCGCTGCCGGATCGTTTCAATGCTGGTAAGCGCCAATTTGGCGAATCTTTGAAAAACCAATTTTTTATAATATTTTGAAATTCCTACCTCCCAAGGCAAGCGGCAGTTTTGGTGCGAGTTTTTGAAACTGTATCAACAAATGCCAGAGCTGTGGGACGTTCACCATACGGACTACAGAAATAAGGAATTACGCAATGAATCATACGAAATACTTCAGGCAAAGCTTACGGAGATTGAACCAAATGCAACGAAAAGCGATGTTGGGAGACGTATCAACATTTTCCGCACAAATTACAGACGAGAACAAATGCGAATATGGAAGCAACAAGACTTGGGATTGCATCCAAACTTGTGCAAGCCCACGTTATGGTTCTACGAAAACATGAGTTTTCTGCAGACGCAGGAGTCCTTCCAGCACAGGGCAAAAAGGACACGTTTATGGCCCAAGCCAGATGAACCTCCAGCTCATAACTTTAAACCAGATGTAAGTTTCATTCAGAAATTCTAGTGAAGACTACTATTGTTTCCTCCCTTAACAGAACATAATGGATCCATTGGACACACCATCAACAGCTTTCTTAGCACCTGCAAACAATAACCGAGAGACAATGCCAACAGAGTTTGACGAGAGTATGCTTCTCAGCCCAAAGATTGAAATATTTGACAATGAGCAGTTAATGGAGTCCCATAGACAAGTGCAGAATGATGACATTAAAATGGACAACGTCCGTACTAGTGTGTCGGATGCTAACGAGCCAACTGGCTCTTCCTCATTAACTATGACTGCAGTGAAGAGCCTAAAGACTGACAGCTCATCGCCAATTATTAGCGAGGCCTCCGAAGCATTAGCCAAATCTTGGGCTATTCAGTACGAGGAGATGGCGCCCACGCAACGAATTCTGGCACGAAAAGCCATCGCCGATATACTCTTCGAGGGTTGTATGGGCAATTTGCGCATCAATCGTGGAGATCGAACTACTGTGGGTAACCATGTTTAAGAATGGTTACTATAGTAATACATATGTAATATAACTTAAAATGTATAAAGTACTTATATAAAGCAAAACTGAAATTTAAAACAATCCCTTTTTGTTTTTTGGATTTTTTCTCAGCTTCGCCACGCGAAGAGCGAAATGCACCAAACCAATTTTAGAATGAACTTCATTATTTTACAAAATTTTGCATTTGTTGGTTTTTTTTTAAATTGTTTGTCAATTTTCAAAAATTTCATTTCAAATTTCGCACACAATTTGCAAATCAGCTGAAACTGAAATTTTAAGCAATCGCTTAAGTTAGATAACTTTTCGATAACATTACCTCGTCGAACTTCAATGTGGTGGTGGGTCGATAACTTACGGCTGAGCTAACATATCGATTTCACAGCTGTTACCCAGATTCAAATCTGTAATCCGTTATAAAATATAGTAGTTTTAAATACAAATTAAATTTAAAGGAAAATTTCAGAAGGTGCGAAACAACGAATAAATCTGTTATATATTGCTTACATTCACAATATAATTGGAAAAAAGGCAGAGCTGCTGAAAATGTTGACATTTACTCGAGTTTATTACTCCCAGAGATGTAATTACTCTAAACTAGAGTGGTTATTTAACTTCGCATAAAGTTTGAATGACTAGTCTTTAACAACTCAAATTACTTTCAAATTTGCTTCAGTCCTCTAGGTAACAAAGTTTTCGCTAACATCTAATAAAAAGCGAAATGAAAATCTTAATTAGCGACATGTGCATGTGGTCAGTTGAGTGGAGTTGAGTGCTGGCTGTGGCAGTGGCAGCAGCTGTGTTGACCACCGCCCATCCGGTGATGCACTTAACGCGTTTGCAAATGATTTGAGCAGCTGTTGCCACTGCACCTGTGCTGGGGTTTAACCTGCAACTGGAACTGGACAACGCCTGTTTTGCCATTTTACGTGTAATTTTTGCCTAGCCCAACCGCATGGAAAAATTCAAATCACTGTGGATGGGGCTGAGACTGGGACTGGGACTGGTTAACTGCTTGACTGTTGACTAGTGACTGGGGCCTAAGTCGCTGTAGCATTTTGCACCTGTCGTCCTACGCATGTGAAAATCAAGCGCAACTTTAATTGATACAACAACAGCTACAACTGCAACTGCAGCAGGCGAAGAAGGGGCCTCAAAACAGGGCTGACTCCTCTAGTTGCACTGGGACTGGGACTGGGCTGGGATGGGACTGCAACAAGTCGCGGCAAAAATGTTGTAAAAAATGCGTGGAGCTGCCACAGCTGCCACAGCGACTGGGCGACGTAGATGAGGCTGAGAAACTATGTTTGGGGGAAAAGTGAGCCCTTGACACAGCAACAACAACAACAATAACAACAACAGCAATAACAACAACAACAACAACAACAACAAGTCAGTGCAACGTTTTGCAGCCTTAAATGGGCATTGAAATTAAATGCAGCTGCTTTAATGACGCTGCAGCACTTGGATGCGAGCTTGGGGAGCAGAGCGGGTTGTGGGCCGCGGGATGCGGGATGCGTATCAAAATGGCCTAAGCAAATCTGTTGTGGATATGGCACAAAGGCTGTTGTTGTTGCTGTTGCTGTTGTAGCTGGCTGGTGGGCGTTGCATGTGGCAGTTGTTGCCTGGGCGTGGCGCCACAAAATGAAATGCATACAAGCGACTGCGCCGGTGGCCGCTGCTGTTGTTGTTTTTGTTGCCGCCTCAACGCTTGCAACGTGGTGGGCGCCAGTTAACAAAGAAAACAACAACCACAACATCGACAGCAACTTTTGCCTTTTTGGGCCGTTTAATGGGAGTTGCCGTTGCCTTTTTTGGTTCAACGAAATCAAGAAACAAAAATCAGTTTATCGCAAGTTGTTGTTGTTGTTGTTGGAGTTTATGTTGCAGTTGTTGCCGTTGCTGTTGCTCTGATGATGATGTTGTTGTTTACTCAAGCTTACGTACAATAATATATAAAAATAAATTCGTTTTGTGCGCGACTTGAAATGCAATTCAGGCCCAAAAACGAAAGACTTAGGCAACGAACTCGGCTTGAACTACGTCTTATGATTGCAATTTGAAGCGCAGCAGCAACAGCAACAACAGCAATAACCCTTCTGGCACGACTCCGATGTTCATAAGGTGCTCATCAAGCGCCATAAAACTGGCCAATTGAGGTCTACATTTTCCAGTCGTCCAACTTCCAATTGCCAATTTCCAGCGGGCGACCATCGTCGGTCGAGGTCAAGTTGCGATGCTACTGCGAGAGAGTTGCAGAGGAATTGATTGCAAACTTAATGAGAAATTTCCAATTTGTACGACTATTGGCCGATAACGCGACTCATCAGCTGCGCGTTGTTTGTGCACACTGTGTAAACATGCCACAAATAAACAACAACGAATTGCATTTCTCACACACTCCCCGCCAGGCACGCGACCGTACAGTAAAAAAGAAACAACCCCCGACCGAATGAGACTCAGGTGCAGACCACGCGTCTGCTTGCCACATTTAGTTTAGGGGTGAGTTTATGTACATTTAAAAGCTGTTGCTTCGCAGCGAGGCGAAAATCACACGAGAACTCGCGCAGTTGTTGAAACTGCGCCTGGGAACGGGAATCAAAGTCGGAATCCGAATCGGGAATTGGGAATGATCGTGGGATGGGCATGAGAATGGCCAGGGTGAGCACATCATGTGAACTGTCCCTTGGCTTAGGCGATGGGGGTAAATTGCTGGTCGTCGTCCGCTAATGAGACTGGGAATGAAGCAACAGCAACAACAACCACAACAACAACAGCAACTGAAGCCAAGTGGCTGAATGTGGAATGTGGGCGCGCAGACGCAGCCGTTTGGCGTGACGAATAATGTGAGAGTGAGAACTTTATTAAAACACTCTTTGGCTTGGATTTGTTTTGTTGCACATACTCAGCTCAGCGTGGCAACAAAGGGTGTATTAGACTTAAGCCACATCAAATGAGAGTAGCTAGAAAAAAATAGTAAAAAAATAGTTTAAAATTTAGGCAGCTGTTGACTTTGCCAGCTCAGATCTAGCCAAGTATTCGTACTAGAGTTATGAAATTTGGCATAAATGTTCTTTAATTGTAGTGCTAACTAACTGTATATAAGCAATAATTTGTATAAATAAATACCTTTATATATTTTTAATTTATAGCTAAGACGCTCCACTTTTTTTTCTATTCAATATTCCTACTTTTGTTTTCTAAATACTTTTGCAGGGTATCTTTAAGCTTAACCCAGACAGCTTATAAATTTAGTTAGTCGTTGTTGTGGCATTACATTGTCGAAAATATTCTCAGTTGTTGCACATTTGGAGTATTCTGAAATTGTTGAAATGCTTTTCACACGGACAGCGCTGTGAGAAAGCGCAACGTGGGACTGTGAAAATTGTGAGCAGACGGAACAGAACAGAACAGAAGACGACACACACACACATATACACTGACACCTGTAAATGGGTCAGAGTTGGCCTAAATATGTATGCATGTTAATGAATTGGGCGACTCATTTCGGGATCGGATCGGGATCGAGGGCGATTAAGGGATAAACGCGGGCATTACAATTAAAATTAAAGCATAAGCCCCATAAAAATTGACATGCTGATCGTCGCACAATTTGGCAGCTGAAGCAGCTGAAAACGTTTCGTATTTTTCGTTGCTTTTTTGTAGCTCTTAGCGGGTTGCCAGTTGGCTGTAGATGTGGAAACTTATGCGTTAATTAACCCAAAAGGATACGGCGCCTTTTGATTTTTTTTTTGGACTTTTGGCGAAACTTTTATGGCCAATTCATTCAGACAGAAAGATCGAAAGAGCAAAAAAACATATCAAAAATTGAACCCAAAAATGTTGGCTCATTTTATGGGCCGGCGACACCTTTTAAGAGCGCCAATCGAATCAATGTTTTAACACGAGAATACCATTTCCAAAACGGGCTCATTAAGCACTCCCGAATAACCCAAAAGCCAAAAAATAAGAAAAAGGTAAACCTATAAAATATTATTGTATAAAAAAATAAAAATATATAAAGCAAAAGGATTGCTGCGAATTCTACGAATGCTGATGCTTTTTTTTTGTTTTGTGCGGCAGCTGCAAAAAAGGAATTGAAATCGGGAATTGGAGTTGGAATTGGAATTCATATTCATTTGATTTCACAATGCTGCGAAAGTGAAACCAGGCGTATCAAGCTGAAGGCAGCTGAAGGCAACACAGAGGCAGGTGAATGGGGCATCAACAAAATGCCCGTTGCCCAAAACTGACACACATCTTTTTTAGTGGAGGAGCAGGAGCTGGGGAGGGCGGAGAATGAGCCAAGAAACTTTGACAAGAACGCGCTCGACAAGTTTTGGCAATTTAAAAATCTCTGCGCTAATTACCAAAGGCCCAAAAAAGGAGAAAAAACAACAACGAAGACAGCAGCTGCCATCGTCATCGTCTTGGTCTTGGTTTTGGTCTTTGGCTGCCTAATTGAACTCATCAATTTGGTAGCTAATGAAGTGGCAGCCGCCAGTGGATGCAGTGGACCAGTTACCAGTTACCAGTTACCAGTTACCATTTACCATTGACCAGCTACCAAAACTGTCGCCTTGCATTTTCAGGTCCAGCGAAATTGCAATGCATGAGGCATCCACCAAAAAAGTCGAGCTGATCGTCGTGCTCTGATAACGGCGCATAAAACACAAAATGCCAAGTGCTTCCTGCACAGACTCCGAGTCAGTCTCAGTCTCAACTTTACCAACTGAGTTGGCTACTGAGTTGGCCATTTAATTAGCAGGTTAATTGCCCATGAGGCGGCACACTTTGCATGTTGCCAACCCAGTCCGTCCGCCAGTCCGCCAGTCAGCAACTTCATTAATAACTTTGTCCATAGCTGCAACTGCATCTCCATATCCAACTGCATCTCTAGCTGCATTTGTCATAGACAACGACCAGTTTGGCTGCTTGCTTGCTATCGACGTGGCCAATGACAAATGATATGTTGACAGCCCGGCAACGTCAGCAGTTGCTAAATTTTGACACTGTCTTATCGAAAGCTGCGATTGCCGGCAACAGCAACAGCAACAGAGACACTGAGAGACAGACGCATCTGCCACATGCGCAAAAATATTGTGAAATTGCGTGTGAGGGGGCGGGGGAATCGAAGGGAAGGGAAGGGGAGTCAGTGGCATACAGTGACTTACAGCAGACAAGTGACAGTAGCACTGGCAACAGAAGGAGCAGCAATATTTCATTGTTATCGGCAAATATCTCTGCATCAGCGAAGGTCTTTAAGTGCGCTAAGTAGCCGGACTCTTAAGGCTGAACAGCATCGATCATCATTGATGCAGTTTATCGGGACAGTTGCGCATTTATGCACAGACAGTTGGCCAGTTAAATCCCAATTCCAGTTAGGTTGCCAACTTAAACTTGATGATAGATAAGAAGGTAAGGTGTGCATCAAGTATTCAATTCTGGCAAATAAAAGCGTGAGAGACAGAAATATACTTATGTGAAAGATTTATGAGAAAAGTTTCCAAATTAAGCTGGAAGCTATCTTATTTGTTTGCTTAATAATTGTCAAATAAGGCAGTCGACATTTAAGATTACTTAGCAAATAAATAAAAATAAAATATTAAATAAATTAAATGTCTGACATTGTGACTCAGTATTTTAATACACTTTACTTTTACAATATATTTATTTTTAAAGTCATATTTAAAGTTAAAAAACACAATAATAATTTTAGCAAACATTACAAATAAATAAATTAAAAAAACATTATATTTCAAGCATACATCCTCTTAAGCTACATTCCTCCTCCTTCTTTATCTCCTACCTCTGATCAACTGCAGGGGCATTAGCTTCCCCGCCTGCCCCAGCGGAGAGTACACTGTCACCCCTGCAAATGAAAATCCACCACCAACCATGAGCCAGCAACACTCCCCTTCAAACACAATCCACATAAAAGTCTACCAAAACCACCCCGTCAGTGCCCCTGCATTTCCCCTGCCATTGCCCCTTAAATACCCCTGTCGAATGCCCCTCAAACCGCATGCGCGCACAGCTATTGCCCCTGCTCAGAAATCCAGTGGAGAGTTGCTCGCAAGAGAGTGCTCAGACTGCTGAGAGCGAGAGCGAGAGCGCTCCGAAGAACGAAAGACTTAAGACACAAACGCGAGCTTCGGCTGCCCAGAACGAAGCGAAGTGTGCGATGTGCGGCGTGTGGAAGTTTGGTCTGGTGACTCAAGTGGCATGCCTAGCTGCAATGCGAATACGAAGCGTCGACTGTCGACTGTGCCACAAGCAACGAATTGCATTTGTAATCATGCGGAAATGATCGCGTTGACCTTTCAGCAAGTTGCAACTTGCAAGTTGCAAGTCTAAAGTCTGTTTGTTGTCTGTTTGTCCGTTGTCTGCATTCTGTGTCTGTTTATCTGTCTGCATTCCGCGGTTGCAATCTCTGTGTGTCTCTCTGCAGCAAGTTATGATGGCTGCTGGGCTCATCCTCAGCCTCAGCCTCATCTTGAGTCTCATCTTGTGGCCGCGTTATTTGCATGATGTGGCGACCTTTTGATCTGCATTCGGCTTTCAGTCAATACAATTATTGATTTGCCGCAGCCTTTCTCCCTGAAGCGCACTCTGTCCGTGCTTTATTGATGTGCTTGCTCCAACTCTGTCGAAGCTGAACCCAGAGTCAGAGTCTGATCCGCAAATTGCGACTCTGACGTGTCTGCAATTTTGTAGTTGCAATCAACTTGAACTGTGCTGAAAGATTGGCCTTCCAGCTACGTGCCAGGTGTCAGGATCAACGTTGCGTGTCCAACTCCAAGATCAAGTCCAGACTCAAGCCATTTGGATCACAATTAGTCACTCACTCAAGGGATTAGCACACAGCTCGCAGATCACTTTATTAAAGAGAGTCAGCTTCATATAAATGGCATTTTAATCAACATTGTCGCCTGCGGTTATGTATTAATATTGGGCATTATGAAAACAAATTGCACGGACAGCCGCGTTGATGGCCAACAACAGCGCACAGCGCACTCCAGACAACAACAACAACAACCGCAACAACAACAAATTAATACTGCCTAAATGTTAAACAATTTACACCGGGCAGACACCGTCACGTTGTGCTGTGCATTAGTCAGCCTGGGTTAGCTCCAAGCTGCGGCTAAAACTCGTCTCCGATTTTAGCCCAAGCTGCTCTTGGCCAAGTGATCGTCTGGCTAACTGGCCAGTTTGTGCATATACATATCTGGCTGGCCTCTTTGGGCCGTTTGCCGACGCGTCTCCAGTCTAGTTGATTTAATTTCAACGTCACGTCGTCATCGTCATCGTCATTTTCAGCCTCAGCCTCATCCTCATCCACATCGTCGGATTTGAATGCATTTCTGCGGCGAGCGTCTGAAATTACATGAACTGCCTACCCAAAACCAGATTGACTGTTCAACTGCACACAAAACTGGGAACTGCCTTTCGAGGTCATGGGAAAATCACTTTTCTGTTTACTCAGACTTTTATTTATTTTCATTTCGCATGCCATTTTCAGCTGAAACTCAACTCAAAATCGCTTAAGATGAAATAAATATAGCTCATAACTTGCTACTGGTCTTTAAAGATATTTTGTTAAATATTCAAATAATTTTTGAAAGAAACTAGTAATTATTAATTTGCACAAATATATGAAGATTTTTAATCTTACGATTAATGATCAAAACAAGAGTAAAACAAAATCTTATTATTCATTTTTAAAAAAGATCTTTTTTGGTTTGTAGTTAACAAAAAATTAATCGAATTGTCGATATATCTTAAAAGTTCCATAACTTTCCAAAACAGATCCGTTTTAATTTAATTCATTTAATTTAATATTAAATTAAATACTTTCGCTGAAATAATTTGTGAATAAATCAAATACTACAGAATTATTTAAAGTGAATTGATAAAACACTTAAAAAGTTACTGCTATATTAAATAGATTCCTCATCTTTATCGTATATTATGTTCCACGTTATATTATATTCCGCAAAATCAACGAATCATTTTGGCCGTTGTCTTGGCCAATCTTTTTGGCATTCCAAACAATTGCTCAAGCTCTAATCGCTGGCAATTGAAGGCAAATTGAAATCCATTGAACCTTTCGAAAGCAATTGAGCGCCCACAGCGGTACAAGACAAATTTGGAGCTGTTAGTCGCAATTAGAGGACTTCAGCGTGGACCTGGACTTGGGCTGGAATCGAGTTGTTGGCTGTCGCCAACGCCATTGAAACTGAAATTGCCTTGGCGTTCCCACACAATTATCGAGCTTGGACAACAATGCGTTTCCTGTTTCAACAGAATCCAAATGAACAATTCGAATTAGCTAAACAAATGCGCGTGAACGCGAACGTGAGAACTTCAAATGAGAATTGTGAAATGAGAGCTTGCAAAGTGTTAGCTAGATCATGAGGACAATCAGAATAAAGCCGCTAGGATAGCATAGCCTCGATTGGAACAATAGATAAACCTGCCATCTGCCTCATGAGTTTGCCTTCGTTTTCGTCTTCATCTTGGCTTTTGTCTGTCTCTGCTTCGACAGCAGCAGCTGGCTTTTTATTTGTGCTGCTCGGTAATTGAAATGAGCTTTAATATTTTTATGTTAATGTGTCATAAAAAATTTGTGCAGTTACTGCTCGTAAAATTTGCATAAAACTTGGCCAACAATCCAGAGGTTATTATAAAATCCAACTGTTTACGGCTTACACGTAAAAATTGTTTAATTCTCATTTTCGTATTCAAATTCTTTTTTTAAGAGTTTTGTAAATTTGTGCTAAAATCAAAAAATATATGTAAATACTTACTAAAAGCGAGCGATCTGTGTGCAGCTGCGTAAGTTAAAAGTCAATAAAATTAAACTGGTTAGCATGTGTCAGTCGAGAGTGGGTAAAAAGTAGATACCCTGTAAAAAGTTCTTATTCTTATTACATATAGAAATGTATCAAAGAAGTCTTCTGTAGTCTGTTGCATGAGTTTTAGACATCTTTAATACACTCTTTTTGAATCACTTTGCAGTTACAGGGTATGTGCATAAGTTCAGTATGAATATACACAAAAGCACTTGGCGTTATTGAATTACAGATTTACATAAAGAATATGAATATATGTGCGTGTGTGTGTACGAGTGTGTGTGTGTGCCATGGCTGCAATTAAATATCAATTAAAAAATGGCAATGCAAATGCGCACGCACCCAAAAGAGGCAAAAAACGAAAGACTTAAGGCACAAACTTGGCTCGACTGCGTGCTGTTCACCTTCAGAGACCCCTCGCAGCGTGTGTGTGTGTGTGAGTGTGTGTGTGTAAATTGTGCACACATGAGTGTGCACATACAAACAAACATACGTAAACACTTAAGCTGCAGAATTTACGAGTTGGCCAACAGACAAAACGACAAACTTTATTAAAAAATTGCGATTTCATTTCATTTTTTCGGGCCGACAATCGCAAGTTCAAGTCGTTTGTCATTTGCACACCCCACTGACGTCGACTGCGACTGCGACAGCGACAGCGACTGCGACGTCGACAGCGAGTGCGATTTGTTGTGGCATTTGCATAAATGAATGCACCTTTAAATGGCTTCTGGCACAAATCGACCGACGACTGCAGCCGTTCAAGTAATTAGACTCTACGTATCGTAGACTCTTAAGCCAAGGAGCTGCAACAACAACAACTGCCAGGCGTAATAAATGTGCTAAATGGCTTATGTAATTACCAGTTTAATGTTTAATTAAATGAAATTGAGTCATTAAACTCATTCTCGTACAGTGTTCAGTGTGTGTGGCATTCCAAAGTGATCAATCATCAATTAAACGATTTTAAGACTGGCCAGTAAATCAAAGAAACAGGGCCAAGATTGGGGCGAAGACAATGATGAGCATTTATTTATATATTCTTAAAAAAATAAAAATAATATTTAAATTATAATAGTTCATTATATTATTTATAGTTAAATTTTTTTTTATATTAAATTATATTTATTTTTTACATAATCTGATTATCTTTCAATCACTTTTCTGTTTACTCAGACTTTTATTTTTTTTTTATATTTAATTACATTTATTTTTTACATGTTCTCTGAATCTCTTTTACACGCTTTTATATTTATATCTAATTTATTTACATTAATTTTATTTATTTGTATTTTTTTCGCTTTTCCTGCACTTTATTTTCTTTCTTTGCCAGCACACCCTCGAGTCAAAAGTCAAGTCACGCGGAGCATGGCCAAATGGTAGTCGAACTGTTTTGCTTATCTGGTTGTCTATAACTCGTATCTGGCTGCCAGCCTGTGGCCTAAATGGCTGGCAACATTTTCAACAAGCAAAGCCAAGGATTTTGTTGCGCCTCCATCTGCAACTGCGTCTCAGTTTCTATGTGCAACTTGCGTCCCACGGCAAAGATTTGGCGCCATTGAATTTGAGCAACATGCAAAAAGAATTGGAGCTGCAACTGCAACTGCAACAACAGCAACAACAACAACTACAATAACTGAGTGCAGAGTTTTGTCTTACACGGCCACGCAACTCAGATCTCTGTGTGTCCACGATATTGTTTTGTTTTGTGTTTGGCAACAACAACAACAACAACGGGGTCTCTATTTGGTAGTGAAAACGATTTGCCAGCTTGGTGCCAAGTTATGCGTCGCCCCTGGTGCTGCAAAGGCGCCACAGCTGCACTTGGTAATGCTAGCTGTTGTTGTGGGCCGTGAGCTGCAACGTGGCCAAAAAACATAGAGAAAGAAATGTCAGCAACATGCAACAACAACCACATGCAGCCAAGAGGCAGACTCATCAGCAGCTCAACTGAGCTTAGCTATGTAAATGTTGCAATGTTGCAATGTTGCAGCTGCTTCAGTGTCACTGCCAATGCCAATGCGTTTGTCATGGCCAAGACATTGGCAACATTGGACAACCAACGGTTGCAGCAACAAGGACAACACATTATCAAAAGGCGCCGCATTTGCTTCCGCCATCATTAATAATATGTATAGTTGCTGCTGTTGCTGTTGATGTTGCAGCAATTGCTGATGTTGCTCTTGTTCTGAATTGACATTGGCTGCGTCTCCATCTCTGTCGCCAGTGGCAGCGGCAGCGGCAGCAGCAGCAGCATCCGCGGCAACAGCAGCAACATGTTGCCAAACTGCTCGGTTGTTGCTGTCATTTTGCAGCGGACTTTTAATTTATTTATGGCCGCACGACAACAACGATGACTTGCATTGAAATGCCGACAATCTGACTGTTCTCCCTCTCAGTCCATCTCTCTCTCTCTCTCAGTCTGTTTCTTGCACTCTGAATGTGTCCTGGCCGGAATTGCTGGCCTAAATGGCAATTAAGCAAACAATTTATAGCTTAAATGTTGAATTTAATTAATGTTCCAATTGCACGCAGAAATTAGCAAACACATGTGAGACTCAAAACTGAGCGACCCCATAGCCGACACTACACTTCTCCGACCACTACCCTCTACCCTCCCCTCTGCACTCCTCTACACTCCCCTCTACATCTCTTGCCACCCATCCAAAAAAAAAAAACAGGCAACCAGCGCCAGCAATTTAAATAAAACTTTTGCTTAATTGCATTGCATCTGGAGCTGAAAACGGTTGCATGTTGCATGCTGTCGTTGCTGCTCTCTCAATCTCCCAGTCCCAATCCCATACCTAAATCTCAAGCCCAATCCCAATTCCAAAGTCAAGCCGAAACTCTCAACTGCCGTTTGTGATTTTGCGCTGATCGTTAATTTAAATTGAACACATTTTGGACATGGACTGAGTCTCAGTCTCAGTCTCCATCTCAGTCTCAGCCTCTTAGCGCTTTAATTGCAGCAACAGCAACGGACTGAGACTGAACTGATCTCTGCCTCTGCCTCCTTCATTTTGCTGCAGCCAACCCTTGATCATGCCACACGGCTTAAGACCGGGCCTAAACGATTTCGTTTAATGCAAGTGCCCATCATTTTTGGCCTCTGCACGTGCTCAAAGTGATTTCGTTGTACGAACATGAATACATACATACATACTTACAATATACCCCACGGATATTTTGGTCATGGCGAACCGGCAATTAAAGCAGCATCTGAATATGCCCCTTCCACTTTCCCTGCCCCTTTCCCTTGTCTGAGCTGCTGCCTAATGAGTTTTTAATTGGCATTCATCCTGAGCTTTTGCTAATTTGTCGATCGTAGCTTAAGAGATTTTTTATTCGCATTTTTTGTCTCTCTGATATCAAAGCGGACTTTCTTTCTGCAACGATTAACGAGTAATTCCCCAGGCAGCAAGGTTGAGTAATTCGAGCTGATTGAGCCATCAGGCAGCTGGCATTGCCTGTAATCTGAGCTACTCCTTTCTAAGCCCCAATTCGCACCTTGTGCGCACCTGTACAGTCTTACCTGTGGCAGCTGCCTTGCGAAAGTTGCTCATTAAACTAACAGCAAAGCTAAAACTAAACGGCAGCTACCAATTTGCGGCAACTTGAGTTACCAAAAGAGTTCTTAAATTCCATTAAACAAATAAAAGTGTTCCATTTTCGTGTAATTAATTAAATAAAAGATTTTGTCTGGCTTTCATTAAGTTGAACTGAAAACTAAATTTTTTATTTGTTTCCTATTTAATTTAGTTTTTCAATTGGTTTATACTATATATATAATATATAATAATTTTAACTTTATGTAGATTTTTGAAGTTTCGCATAATCACACTTTTTAAAAATAATTAAGCAATTATTTTCTTAAACACGGATTGCTTGTGATTATTATTAACATTTCGAGCAATTTTAGTTTTTACTGTATGCAGTTTATTTTACAGCTTAAGCTCCCCTTATATTACTATATGGGTTTCTCACTTTTTTTTTTACAACTATTCTAGTTTTATGTAAATACATTAAATTTACAATAAACGTTCTTTTAGGCTTCCAATTGAATATTTATTCTGCTTTCCTTAGCAATTTGAGCTCATAAAATAAATTTCGCTTTCCACCTAAAACTCAACCATAATTTCTTGCTAACTTTTTATTTAACTGGCAATTTAATGTTATGTCGTTGGCTGTCTCCGAATGGCCCTGTGGCGTTTTCTTCAACTTATTGTGATTTCAATTTCAACCCATGCCAAGCGTAGAGTCCGTCCGTTTGTCCGTGTGTCTGTCCGTCTGTCTGCCTGCCAGCCTACGGATTGCCAGTGTCTGAGTGCGTTTGCGTGTTCCTCATCATTTGTTTGCAATGAAAATAACACCAACATAAACAACGATCGACAGGCTTTGGCTTCGGCTCTGACTGTGGCACAGACTCAAACTCTGTTCCAGTTGCAGGGTCTTGGGTCTCGGGTCCAGAGCAATTCCAAATGTTGATGTCGATGCGGCATTAAAATGCATAAAACCCGCTGCGCATGCGCTTCCACTTGGTCTTGGTCACTGGCAAATGGTCGATGGCAAATGACCAATGGCCCATGGCCATGTCCTGCTCTGTTCCAGGCGCCACACCCTGCTGCGGTCCAGACTCTGAGCCAAATCCCCGGCTCGTAGGCGGCAGCCGCGTTGATTTGTTGCGACCCCAAAGGTAAATGGCCTCGAAGTTATGTCAAAAGCTGAGACAGTTCTTTAATTGCATTTCTTTCACAAGCACAAGCTTCTCAGGCACTTAAGGTTATGTGTTAAGATTAAAGAAGCTTTTACAGCAGCTTTTTACGGCTTTTAAAACTGGAAAGCTGGGATAATTAGCACAGGGATTGTAAGCTCTTTATAAATTGGCAATTTAGTAAAAGGACAAAGTTAAAAACAAAGTTTTTCATGTTAGAGCAGCTTTGAGAAGCTTTAAACTCTGAAAAGTCAAGGAAACATTGAACACTTTTATAACACGCAAATGTTAGCTCACAGAAGAATGTTATATACAGAGAACTGATTTAACATATTATGTTATAATTGGGACAAACACTTCTACAGCATGTTATGCATAAGTTAAAGGTGTTAATAACAGTAATATATAATGTTAGTCTATTAGCTAAACCTAGCGATGGGCATGGGCCGTGCCGTGCCGTGCCTATTTAAAAAAATTCCGTGTCGGGCCGTGTGGGGGCCTCAGTTTTTACCAGCCGTGCTTGAGCCGTGTCGTGCCTCAAAAAGGAGGCCCATGCCCATCTATAACTAAACCTTTTGCTAACAGTCTTATAAAATAAACAAATATTTCCCTTGCTAGTCTGTTAAAATTTCGCATCTTTAAATTTTGATTGTATCCATGTTACAAGATTATAAATCGTACTTAAAATTTCTCATTTAATCCCTCATTTGCTGCAACCCAAAACCGAAGCACTTTTCGATTCCTCTTTTTTAAGGCTACAAAAAAAAGCCAAAAAATAACTTACAGTTTATTATGGCTGATTGAAATTTGTGGTGTCCCGTGGCGTCGTGCCCCAAAAAAAATTGCATCAGCATCAGAGTGCAAATGTGTGTTTGATGCGACTCGCAGGTGTTGAAGCAACTGCATTTTTATGATAAGATAACGCCCCAAATAAGGCGAAACTTTAATGAGCAAAGGGCAGCAACCTGTGGATTCTGCACTTGCCACAGCAACAGCAGCAGCAGCAGGAGGCAGGCAACAGAATTTGGAGTTGAAGTTGGAGCTGGAGCTGGAGTTGGAGTTGGAGTTGGAGATGCTGCCCATGGCGAGGCCATAAAGCTTATAACGTAAAACGTTTAAGTGCCGTTGAAATCGGCTTGGAAATGGGAATTATATAACCACCAGCTGAACTTAAGCTTGATGAGAAAATGCATTGAACAGAAGTTTCTTGTGGAAGTAGGCTTGCCACTGCAACTGGGAGAAATAGCAACAACGCCCACGCAACTTGCAACATTGTTGCTGGAGTTGTTGTTGTTGTTATTGGTCGTCGATTGAGTTTTGCAGTTGGCTTTGTTTGTCTTTGTGGCTAGACAAGTGCGTGGGCCAAGTCTGCTCTCTCTCTTCCTCCACGCTCTCTCTCCCCGCCTCGTTGTGGCAACAGCAGCTGCCTGAAGGGTCGAGCCATGAGCCTGTCTCCCCAGATTGTTCCCGGCGACATCTGCGCCAGCAATCTAACGCGAATGCCTCCACAGCAACAACAACAACAGCAACATCGACAACGTCAACAACGTTGTTTGCTTTATAAGGCAAACTGGCCGACAAAACCAAACCCATTGCTTCTCTTCCCCTTTGTCCGTCTTGTCGTCTGCCCAGTTTTCAACTCCAGGCTTAGATTGCAGCGAGTGCAGCTGCAGTTGCTCGTAGTGTTGTGTTCTTGGGAACAAATCTGGAGAGGATCAGGCAAGAAGTCAAGGCGTTGGCTGCGTGGGCAACTTGCAGGTGTTCCATAGACTGATGGGCGCCATTAGAAAAGCAATTGTCCAAAGTTGCAGTTGTTGTTGTTGTTGCTATTATTGTTATTGTTGCTGTTGCAGCTGGCCGCGCCCTCGTAGTTAATTTAAAGGCGCCAACTGACAACAAATTCAAATTAAATGCGTGGCGCGTCACATAAATGTCGCCTTGTGTTTAGCATGTATGCAAATTGTGCACAACAACAGCAGCAACAACAGCAGCAACAACAATCGCAGCCACAACAGCAACAACAACAATGGTGACACATAAAACGCAAGCAAAGGTTGTCCGACTGCTGGTCAGCATCAGCTAGTTGTTGACCACGTTGTCATCGTTGTCGTTGTTGTTGTTGCTGCTGCTGTTGCTGCTGTTGCAGTTGCTGTTGTTGCTGGCCGTTTATAAAGTCAAAGGGGGCACATGGCGAGTTTTAACTGACAGACAATTACGCTAATGGGACACAAATGGCAAATTAATTAGCTGCGGGGCCAACCACCAGGCATTGTGGTGCGATTGCCGCTGCCGCAGCAACAGTTGCTGCCACTGCCGTTGCTGTTGCATGTGGCTCGTGTGTTTGTTTGGGCGCATAAATCACCGATGATGGCTTCAGTAATTGTGCTTGGCCTGGACCCAACACCACGATAATGGCTAAAGACTCCTTAAGACAGCCAACTTGCAACTTGGCCAAAGTCTCAGTTAGCCAAGAATCTTTCCAATTGCAATGTATCTTTTAAACATGAAATCAGGGTCTAAGCTCAGTCACATGTCATTGAACTTAAAGCTTAAATGTTTATCTAGATTAGATCTTTTCAGCAATTATAAACAATTTGTATAATTCCTGTTTGTAATTGTGACACGATTGCAATGCAAATAACAAAAATGCTAGACAATCAACTGCATGATATTTGTCTAATAATTTTCATGTAAATGTTTCTTGTAGCAGTTTTTATTAAAGACAGAATTTGAATAACATTTCCTTTCAAAAACGAAACTTTTATCAATCTATTAAAATGAGAATCACTTTAAGATTAAGATTTTTTTTGATGCTTATTCAATTTAATTATAGTACTGGGCAAAAGATAATAATGATTAAATTCAATTTAATAAACTTAAGATATAGTTGCTTTTAGTACAATGTTTTTAAGACTCTGACTAAGTTTCAGCTTTAATAACACAGTCCGCTTTCCGGCGTCATTAAAAGTTGAGTCCTTTTGTCGAAATGACTTTCAAAATCGGTTGACAATTGCATTCGCGTAGCTCGCGCAAATTATGGCCAACTGATGAACCAGTTAGCCATGCCAATTGGCTATAATTTGTTGCTCGTTCTCGCACAGGTGTCGATCAGGCAATCAGCGCTCAGATACTCAGAGACTCGTATTTTCATATTCTATGTAATACATCTCGTTTATTATTGTTGCTGTTGCTGCCGGTTGTTGCTGATTGTAGCAGGTTGTTTCTGCTGCTGTTGAAGTTTTCGGAAGCTGTGTGTGAATTTGGCAACGCCTCTTTGATTATTAAGCGAGCTGCAGGCGCTGCAGCATGTAAATTGTGTGTAGCTGCAACAGCAACAACAGCAACAACAACAACAACAGCAACAATAATGTCCATAATTACAAAGCGCAGCCAAAGCGACGACAACAATGCTAACAACAGCAGCAACAATAATAACAACAACTGCAATGTGAACAATGGCAACGTTCTTATCGCTTACAACTTGTTTCGATTCCATTGACCAACTATGGACAGGCGGCGGGCCAACTCTTAATTTGGCCAAAAGGCGCATTGTTGCTGCCGTTGTCGCTGCTGCTGCTGCTGTTGCTGGCAAGCGAATTGTTTAATTGTCGGCGTATGCGGCGCCATAAATGCGCCACAATGCCAGACATGGACAACAGACAGACGACGGTGGAAAACGGAAAAAGGAGAGACAATCGGAGTAGACAGAACGATCCATAATTGCAGCCAAGACTTATTGATGAGAGCGCGCACTTTGAATCGCATCGTTGGATCGCGAATATAGAATGGGGAATGGGGAATCCAGAATCGGACAATGTCCAAGTCTGGAGCTAATGATAGGCCCTGCCACATAAAAGTGAAAAGAACAAGAGACAACAGACATGAACAAGGCAACATAAGGCGCAACTTGAGGCAACTTGACGCACACACAATTGGTGTGAAATTGGCCTTCCTGGAAGGCAGGCAGCAAGAAGGCCAAGTTTGCGTCCATGGCAATTAGACGCATTCTGGGCCAGACTCACTTTGGCAGTCGTGTTGAGGTGTTGCCCATCGCTGCGCATTTATCAGTGCAAACAAGCGTTAAGCGCTTTGCCCAAAATCCGCTAACGAAATCTGGCTAAAAGCCCTTTGGCGGCGGTGAAACATGTTTTATGCCATGGCCAGAGCAGCTAATAAGGATAATTGCATCGACTGCCCCGACACCGGGGCGTTAAGTGAGCTCAGGCAGCGAGGCAGCGAGACCAGGAAAATTTGACAAATTGCCATCAGCTTCACTTCAACTGGAGTCGACGTGTAAACGGTTGCAGGTGTTTTGATGGGGCGTGGCTTCAACTCGGCCCAAGTCTTGAGCCCAAAACCCTGAGAGTCGCAGTTGCAATCGCAGCTTGCCAGCGATTTGTATCGCTGTCCAATTAAGGCCGCAACATGCGGTGGCAGCAACATGTTGCCAACAAACCAAAGCAAACCAAAAGCCAGGCCAACGATATTGCTAACGAAGCACTGACAATGAACGCGTATTGCCGTCAGTTTGACACTCCCGCGAAAAGCGTGTAAACGTACAGTATAACGAAAAATTCATTACGATTTCGATTTAAGTTGAATAATTATTTATCTAGATAATGCTACTCACTCAGCCCCCAATCAGCCTCCATTCCCTCTCCTCTATTCATTCGTTCATTCGCTCATTCGCTTTTGCTGTGATTCATATCAGTGCAATTGCAGGCGTGTCAACGACAACCAACTGTTGCTGCTGCTGCTGCTACTACAAGCAACTGTTGCTGCTGCCACTAAGCTGGCTGACTGGCTGACTGGCCATATGCATAAGGCTGAACCCCAAACTGAAGCTCAGGCTTGACATAAAACAAATAGACTGTCAGTTTACGTAGCATTTGGAATGACTAAATGTTCCCGTGATTGCCTTTCTGCCTCCGACTTGTATTCGATAGGAAATTAAAAAAGCGACAGCAGCAACAGCAGCAGCAGCAACAGTTGCCGGCAGTGAAAACTGACAGTCAGTTGGAATTACTTACTAGTGTTAATAATATCGCTTTATCGCTACAATCTAGTGTATTAGCAATATATTGCTTGCCAGAAATAGTTTTCCTTCATGGCGCATTTATTTATCTGTTTCAGGATAATGATGAACATTGAATCGAGCTTGGTATCAAAATATAAAAATCGACAAAAATAAATTATTGAGTTGTCGATATTTCTACAAATAATACCGATAAATTGAGTTTTTGTAAAAATAAAATTTAAGTGAATACGTTATATTAAATCATATTAAAAGGTAAAAAATCAGACCAACTTCAAACTCTCATAATTGTGCCAAATCTGATCCGATTTTCAAGCGGCATTACTTTACTAATTTAGCCTCTAAGCTCTCTAATTCTGCACTCAAATTTCAATAATTTTCTTTTAAATGATGTTTGGCTTCAAGGACAAATATCCGCTGTCCTTTATAGTTATACCCTTTACTTAAAAAATAAGTAAAAAGGGAATGTTGTATTCGTTGTAATGTATGTAACAGGGAGAAGGAAGCATCTCCGACCCTATAAAGTATATATATTCTTGATCAGCATCAACAGCCGAGTCGGGAGCTCGACTATAGCCTTTCCTACTGGTTTTTCTTATTGGATACATTCGCATTCTGTTTCTCTCCGTCTTTTCCTTCCTTAACAGCTGCTGTTGCCCCTCTATTTCCTTCCTCTGATCTGACATTCTTTTGCGGCAGTCAACACACTGTAATGAGCCTTAATAGATTGCCTCGGCTGATGTAATGCCAATGTTTAATGTCATTATATCTTGATCTGATTAACATAACTCTACACAGAAAAAAAAAAGCCGTTCTAAAATCAAGCCTAAAATACTTAAATTAAGCCTGCATTTTTTAAGTATGTTTCCAGGATTAAGCTGAACAATCAAGTCTAAATCGGGTTTAAAATTGAAAATAAGCCCAAATTACTTGATTCTCTCTCGGCCTCTCTCATTTCAACTGGTCTGGTGGCTCAGGGGTTAGAGTCGCCGACCTGTTTGAAAAAACCTGGGTTCGATTCCCCCAGTCAAACAATCCCTTCATTAAAAAAAAATATGTTTAAAAAAAAAGCAATAAATAAAAAATGTTTAAAAAAAAAATTTAAATAAAAAATGTTAAAAAAAAACATTAAAAAAAAATATTGAAGAAAAAAAAAAAATTTAAAAAAAAGTTTACAAATTTAAAAACAAAAAATAAATTTAAAAAAAATTTAAAAATAAAAACATAAAAAAAAAAGTTAAAATCAAATGTTAAAAAAAAGATAAAAAAAACTTTTTTTTTTTTATTTTAAGAATTTTTAGGATTGAATTCGGGATTGAAAAAATCAAGTATTTCATACTTGGTTTAAGTAAATCCGAGATTACCCCACTTCTGACATCGTTTCGGATTGAATTCGGGCTAAATATCCCGGATTTTTTTTTCTGTATACGCTGACTAATCATATGAATGTCAACCTCCTCCCCCTCTCTCTCTCTCTCTTTCATTGAGCTGCACCTGCTGTCAGCTGTCAGTTGCTGCCTCAACGACAGACGCCCACTTCGACAAATGGGGCGTGTCCCGCTCTGCTCGAGCATATTTAGCATATTTCATGCGGTCAATTCAATTACAAGTCCAGATACATTGTATCTCCAGATCGAAGAGCGATTCCAACTTGCCCCCGAGGGAGGGGAGGGGGAGTTGCCAGCGGAAGGGGCGGCGAGCGGGGGGCGAAATTAAAAATGCGTGAAAGCGCGCTATGTTATCGCCGGCCCAGAGTCGGACGTGGAGAGCACATAAATAAATCAAAGCCTGGGGAGCTTGTGGACCAGTTTCACTTTGAGAGCGGCTCAATTGATAAAAATGCAAAAGGAAAAAACCTCAGCAATGGCTGGCAACAACAACAACGACAATTTTGTTAGGCAACGGCAAATTTTAGCCAAGATTTATGTGGCCATAAATGCGATTACAGAGCCCCAACGAAACGTCAAAAAAATAAAATAGAGTGAAAAAACTATAAAAAAAAAAGAGAAGGAAGGTAAATAAAACATAACAAAACTGTGAGTCCAGTTTGCACTTTACATGGTTTTGTAATTTATTTCTGACGCTTCGATTGCATTCTAATGACAAGTGCAGCGACGCCAACGCCAACGCTGACGGCGACGTCGACGTCGACGCTGTCGTTGATGCTGTTGCCAATTCTTTGGCACAATTCACAGAAAGTTTGCCGTTGCCGCTGCTGCTGCTGCTTGTTGGTGGTTGTTGTTGTTGCTGCTTGTTGCTGGTTGCCACTGGCGGCGTTCACACTTCAAATTGCCAATTTGCATATTTTCGGCATACGTAATGCAACAGTAAGCGGCAAAAACTGCTATGCGACTAATAGATACCCTGTAAATGAAGTGAAATGCATCTGATAGACTTTAAAATTACTCTAAAGAAGCTTGCAAAAAATAAAAGGTGGCAGCCATCAGGTTCCACAGATAATTCAATTCAAAAAATTGAGTTAAATTTTGAACTTGCCTAATTTTGAAGCTAGAATTTTTAAAATTGCGCTCGAATTTTTGTTGAATTTTTTTCGAATTTTAAATTTTTTTTTAGAATTTCTTAATAAACTTCACCACGTGAATGGTGTCCAAACCAATTTTAAAATGAACTTCATTAGTTTACAAAATTTTTAATTTTCTTGGTTTTTTGAATTTGTACTTCATAATTTTTAATTAATTTTTTAAAAATAATAAATTTCATTAGTGAAATGACATGGGACCAAATTTTCTATCGACGAAGTTTTCCTGATGTCGGCTTTTTCTGCTGCTTCATCGATAATAATACTAAATACTAAATAACACTAATAATAATCGACAAATAATACTAAAATTATTTAATGTTATTTTACCCCTGTTATTTGTGTGCTGTTATTCTGCTTTTTTTCCTACTGTTGTTCATCTGCTGACAATCTACAGTGGGTATCAATTGTATTTTACATTTATTACCGAAACTGTTTATTCTTAAAGTTGACCTTTACTTTTAATCAAATCTGAAAGCTATATACTCCCCCTTGAAAGTCTCTGTCACAGGGTATGTGCCACAAAACGTATGTTGCATAAATCAACAGTCAAGTCAGCCGACGCGTTTTCGGCGCGTTTATTATCGCGCGCCTGCATCTTTGCCTGGCAATTCATCTCATTCTCATGCACACTCAGATTTCGGATGTGGATTTCGATTTAGCTATAGCCATATACAAACATATAAAAAAAGACTGTTATGCGATATGTTTATAAACATATATATATTTGTTGGACTGAACGGCTGCATTTGCCATAATTAATTCCATTTGCACATGCAAACGTTGCGCATACGCCGCGTGGACAGGCCAAAAAGAAACAAACAAGCAAAATCAGCAAAGCTGCTAAAATGTAAGTGTGCAGCTGACTTATCGTTTGGGGCGCATTAGACACGCCCACTTGCAAGTGGTGTATGGTGCATGGGTGTTGTTGCTTATATTGGCTTTGGCTGTCTAGCCTGGGAAGCTGTTGATGGCTTCGTTTCTTGTTGTTGTCGATATTATTGCTGCCGTCGCTGTTGCTGTTGTTGTTATTGCTGCTGTCGATGCTGATGTTGATGTGTTTTGACTTGTGCGCTGATTTACGGCCCAGCGCCTGCCGCGTAGCAATTTGTTTGACTGCCACAATGCAGCGCTGCAAGCTGGGGATGTTGCCAAGGCCAACAGCAGCAGCAGCAGCAATAGCAACAACAACATGAGACTCAAATTAACGCGCCAGTCGCCACATAACTTGCCGTACGCATAAAACATGTTAAGTAATCAATTGCTGAAGTGAAGAGCCAAGTTACAGAACGTGGCTTATAGTACCGGGCCAAGTGTTCATTGCCAATGCCAAAGGCAATGTGCGCGCTCGTAGTTGCCACATTTTTAAGGGCTTCCAACAACACGTGCAACAAAAGCTGCTGCTGCTGCGGCGACTGTTGCTGCTGCTGCCCAGTTGTTGTCGCTGGCAACTTCAAAGTATCCTGCGGCATAATGCGCTTAATAAACCATGAATCACTGTCCAAGAGGCTGTCAGAGAGACTCGAGACAGTCGGCCTGTTACAGTGTACAGCGTAGTAGTGTCTTGGCCGCGTCTGGGGCAGCAACATTGATTTTGTCACGACGCAAACACTTTAAAGGCACAATTGCTAAAGTGCGCGCGCTGCGTCCGCGTCCAGTAAATGATGTGCGCATGTGATAAAGGGCCCGCAAACGAGCTCCGTCCACTCCAGCTTTAACCCTACTCGCCACTTGCCAGTTGCCTTGGTCCAAACTCATTGTTGTTGTTGCTGTTGCTGTTGTTTTGGTCGCCTTGTCGTCGCTTGAGTGGCATAAAAAACGGCTTGCACTTGGACTTGAGAGCTTTGAGTTTTGAGCTTGAGTCCGAGACTCAGACCGAGAGCGAAAGAGTCAGAGACAATTGGACCTTCTGGCTCCATGGGGGCTATCAACATTCTCAGGTGCGCCTGCGCAAAAGCCTTTGTTCAGCCAATGGCCAATGGACTCTTTTGTCAGCCCTGCTCCTTCTTCTGCTTCTTCTTCTCCCACAGCTGGCCAAAAATTGTTACCAGTCGCGGGTTGCTTTTTTTGATTTCAAATTTTTTTTATACCCTGTACCTAAGAGTCTATTAAGTTTGTCACAATCAAATATGAACAGCTATGTTATAACCTAAATCTCAGAGACTAAAAGAGCTAGAACTACCAAAGTTGATAAGTAGTTTGCTGCATTTACTTAGCAGACACAGTTTACAGATACAGATACAGACTTTAAGGATTTTGAAATTTTCATGTTTTCATTATAAAAATTAAATTATATTTTATTTAATTTTTATAAATTTATTGAAAAATTTGTATATTTACAAAAATTACTACAGGGTCGCTTACAGTCGCCTTCACTCGCCTGTACGCTTTCTAGAATACTTTTTTTATTTTGTAGCTGGCACAACCCTAAGCCCACCATCCAAGCTAGTTAAGTTGTTAGCTGCCCTCGGGGAGCACAAGGCGCACAGCTTCGAACCCAACTCCCAATTGCAGTTGTACTCCACTCGTATGCAAGCTCCCTTTGGCCAGGCGAAACCAAACAGCCATCCAAGCCAGCAACCATCCCAGGCATCATTAATCAGCTTGGGTTCATCAGCGGCAACATGGTTCATTAGCTTTGGTTAGTTGTTGCTGCTGCCGTTGCTGCTGCTGCTGCTGCAGTGGTTGCTGATGTTGCTGCCGTGCCCGTTTGGCGGCCTGCTGTCGACGATTCTAATCATAAGGCACCAGCAGCGGCAGCAGCAGCAACTGTTGCGGTTGCAGCATTGGTCTCGTCTGCTGCAAGTTAATTGGCTAGAAGTTTTACATAGATGCAACTGCAGACTTGCAACTCCCCTGTTGGCGGCAAAATCTGAAACCGCAAACAAAAGTCTAGCTTATATTGTTGTTGCTGCTGCCGTTGTTGTTGTCGCATTGGCTTATTTGGTAGCCAAGTCAACGACAGCAACAGCAACAGCAACCTATTATCAACATGCTCATGCTGATGTTGCTGCCTCAAATCCCGCTGCTTATTGTTGTTGCTGACTCTGTGCCTTATGCATATTTACATGTTGTGCTCGAGCCCAGAATGTTGGCAACTTTGGCAGTGATCTTGTCGTCGCGAGTGCCACGTCTGATTAGGCTGACAGTTTCCCGCAGCTTTTGCCAGCTACTGTTAGTTGCCACAACGTGGGAACCAACAGCAGCAACTTGCTAACTTGGCCAATAAGGCACAATCGATGCAGCTTCGAATTGGTTAAGGGAGTGCTAGGATCATACCTGTTAAATTTCGATTAGAATTACTAATCAATTAGATTAATTTTGGAAATAATCGAAGTGCCTATTAAATTGAAAAATTTGTGATTATGATTACGATTGCAAAAAATCAGAAATATTCTAAAATTATGACAATTATTCTAAAATAATCAGAAATAATATTTTTGAGTATTCGGACTATTTTTGATTTTTCTTCTGAATATTTCTGATTATTTTTGAATATTTCTGATTATATTTCTGATATAATTTTTACTTAATGGTCATAAATAATCAGAAATAATCAGTAAAAAATCAAAAATAATCCGAATACTCAAAAAGATTATTTTTGATAATTTTTTAAATAATAGTAATCATTTTAATTAATTTTTGGATTTTTTGTAATCGTAATCTTTAAATAATTGGGCAAAACCGAAAATAATCGTAATTTAATCATTGTATCGACTTTTAAACAAAAATAACCTAATTGCTAATGATTATGATCATTTTTTAACAGCTATGGCTAAGATTAAAAATTTAAAATAATAAAATATCAATTTTTGAATTATTGACCAACTAAAGCTAAAGTAAAATATTTATTGTAAGCTTCTTTGAGATGAGTTTCCATCTCTGCCAAAGACAAAGTCAGGTCCAAAAACCGCAACTATTGGCCAAGTTAGCATTCACTTCTCGCAACGTTGACAAATCATGTTGGCAAACTGCCTGACGCTGCCAACAAGTCTATCAAAAGCTGCCAACATTTGCATCTCGTTGGTCGAGTTCATAAATTTATGTTGAACCAGACAACAGACTAGCATCTCTGCTCCTTTTGGGGATGCAGGGAGGAGTGCGGAGGGCGGGGCAGCTACTGTGCGGCAATCTTGTGGCAAAACAGGATGCATAAAATTTATGAAACAACGACGCCTTTTGCTCACATAATTAAATCAGACAAAGCGCAGCTCATGTAAATCCAGGCAGAAACACGAGACTGGAGCTGAGATTGAAGCTGGAGCTGGAACTGGAACTGAGGCGAGTCTGGGTGACCGGATGCGACAGAAGAAATGCAGCTTGACTATTTTTAATTACCATTGCGAGCTGAAGGCAGCAACAGCTGCTGGCTGGCACTGTAATTGTTATAGTTTGTCAAGACTCTCGATGCTGTGGAGCTGCAACTCGGAGGCATGCGAATCAATTACATATCCCCGGTTCGGGCAATCGACGTCGCTGGCGATTAACTGCAGTGACTTTACCTGTTCTCACAGCGTCGAGACGCTTTCATTAAAGTGCAAATTATGACTTGCCAGTTCCGCCAGGTGTTGGCCTGGCCTATTTGTCTTTAGCCGCCCTTTGTATATAAAGTTATCAACGACGATCGTCGTCATCCTCTGCGATTAATACCCCCAGCAGTTACAACATTAATTAGCGCTCTTTGAAATTTATAAATAAATTTATGGCATATAAGCAACAAAGGCAACTGGCGCTAAGAGCTTTGATTCAACTTCTTCTCTCTATCTCTTTATACATTGCTTATTTATGTATTTAATAATAACAGAATTATTCAGTTTAAATGCGATTCAGAACATGCAACTAAGGAACATTTGTACTATCGTTGGTATATATGTATGTTAGTAATTGATTAACTTGTAAGGCTTGGCTTAGGCACACTTGTAACAGTCGATGACCTCCGTGAAGTAAATATGACAATCATGCACCTCGTGCACCTTCTCCTGTATATTGGACTCGATCTCGTTGTAGGCCATGTGCCAGCGACAGCAGCTGGCGCGCTTGGCCTTAATTAGACGACACAGATACTTCATCACCTCGTAGACTTCGTCCATTTTATTGTCCTCGACAAGAAAGCAGATGTGCGAATACATCAAGTCCACATCGGCCGGTCGGGGCACCTGCTCTGACTTGACCCAATTGGCCAGCATATCCTTGTAGTTCGCATCCACAAACACATTCGGTTCGGGAGACTTTGGAGGATGCTTTGCCACCGGCACCACAACATCTTTGGCCAATGAAACATTTGAAATTGATTCGGTGCGCGCCAGATACTTCAGAATTGCGGGGTGCATGTGCTGTGGCAGCTCCTGAACATAGTCGGCAACAATTTTGTCCGAACGACAGGCTCGCTTCATCTGCTTATCCAGAGCTGCCTTGGATGTGGATGGCTGCAGATCACTCTCGTCCAAAGGACTCGCTGGGGTCGACGCCACGCGCATCGAAGGTGGTGGCGGCGGCGGCGTTGAGGAACGAGATCTTGATCGAGATTGTGGTAACGGATTCACCTTCATTTTCTTATGGGGAATCTCTTCACAGTCCTTGAATTTCTTCTGCTCATCTCTTCCGGTTAGCTGCAAATACTCTTCCGGAAAGTTAAGTATCTCCCGTCGAATCTCCTCTGGCAGCTGCGCCAAGACATCCTTATCGAACAGCGCAATGGCCGATGGAATGCAATTCTTTGAAATTGACGACTCTCCGATCGGAATGACATCTGCTGATGCTGTTTTCTTAGCGGTCGCTGCGCTCCTTAACATGCTGAGCACAGTTGTCTTGGCTTTGACCTCCTCCGGCGCCTTGTTCACTTCCGAGCAGATGATTGAGTCTCCCTTTGGAATGAGCTCAAAGCCCGTGGGCTTCTTGTTAGCTGCAGCGCTCTTTAACATGTTGAGCACATTGATACTGGCCGGCTTAGCTTTAGCTTCCACTTCTGGTTCCTTGGTTGATACAGCTGCATTTACTGGTTTCTCTGCGTTGATCGAAATTGCCAATTTTTATACCAATGCCAGAGAAAATTTTGAATTTTGACATACCCTTTTGCTTTTCGGACATTTTCTCAAACATATTCCTGATAACATTCTCTTTTTTTGAGTCGGCAATGTCATCCAGTTTGCTTAAATGTATGCCAATGCCCCGCAGCTCGTGCGGCGGGAAACCAGACTCCTTCATCAGCTTCAGCACATGGGATGTTATGACCTGAAGATCGTCGGTGCTCTGCTTCAACAGCGAGGACTTTGTCTGATTGTCGCAGACGCCATGACCCATGAACTTGGATGTTTCCACAGGCGCCTCGGCGGCGCGTACCATAAGCTTCAATGTGATCGACTTGGTCTTGCGCTTAATCTCAAGCAGGCGACTGTGCACCTCACCACTAAGCTGTCGCAGAAACTTTTCCAACTCCTCGTACTTGGTGAAGCGTATGCCATAGTTGACCTCGGCAGAGACGGATTTGCGTTGCTAAGAGAAAGGAGTATGGATTAGGACAATGATACAGCTGACTAAAAAGAGCAACTCACCTGCTCATAGGCCAAAGGTCTCGGATCGATGCCACGACAATTTTGGTATAGTGTCTGTGCCATTTTCTTGCCCAGCAGCATCTCCAGGCGCACCAGTGAAGCCATCTGAACATCACCGCATGTCATCATGCCCGCCTGATTGAGCTTATACGTCATACTGCTGCCCACACCCGGCAGTACGTCCAATGCCAAGGAAGCCATATATTTGGCTGCATCATCTGTATCCAGCAGATGCTGCCCGTTTGGTTTGGCCAGCTTGGTAGCCATGCGGGCCAGCAGTCTGTCAAGTTGAATATTTTACTAAATATCTCGAGTTTTTACTGAAATACACTCACTTGTTCTCAGCCACGCCCGCGGAGCAGGGACAGGAGGTTATGCTACGCACCTCCTGGCGCAGATGTGTCACAAACGTCATGACATCGACTTGCAGTTCCTGGAGGAGATCCGTTAGATCTACAAACATTTCATCGCAGCTAACAGCCTCGATATTGAGTGTGTACTGTGCCACAGTGTCGTAAAGAGCGAAAGCCACCTGCAATTAAAGGCAGTTATTGACATGGTTTATTTGTTATTCACCAAATAGCCATCGCTCACCTCGCGATAGCCCTCAAAATCATATGGTATGGTCTTCAGTTCGGGGCACAGCTTCAGCGCATGTCCAACAAACATGCCATTCCTGACGCCCTTGGCTCGGGCCTCGTAGCTGCAGGAGGCGATTTCCGACAGCGACATCTTCTTGTCAAAACCCGTGCGCACCTTATCAGCCAGGATGTTGTCGTGCAAATGCTTCTCGAAACGTTGTGCAAACAGTTCCTGCTCCACTTGACGATTGGCCTGAGGATGAACCGGCACATCAGTGGCTGCACTGCCGCCCTTGGAGTGAGTCACGGCAACGGGCAGGGAACGTAGCTCTGGATGCTTGCGCAGACCCACAGATACAAAAAAGCAATCCATGTCAATGTGCATTACGTATCGCTTTATCGTCATCGCCGTGATCGGCTTCGATTCGCTGGCCAGGAGTGAACGCAGCTCAAGGCGTTTGTCAAATGGTTTGCTTCCATGTGCTTGGCGCAACTCGCACACATATTGCTTGAATCCGGCACCGAGAGTTGCAATATGATGAAGACGAGAGTTCTTATAGAATTCGCTGAGGAACGCGGGATCAACGGCAGTGCGAGCGCTGTTGCTAGTATTGGCCGTTGTGTCCGACACATTGCTCACACTAGATGTGTTTTTTTCGGGTGAAGTGGCCACAGCCTGCTGTAGCTCCTTGAGTATCCCATCCAAATCATTCTCCAGTGCATCACATTCTTCTCTCACTGTCGAATTGTTGTTCTTGCCTTTTCCAAAATTTAGACGTGGCTGCGTCGTCTTCTGGTTGGTGTACAGCAAATATGGCTTATAGTCCAGCACACGCATCTCTTGCACGCAGTCCACAACCCATTGAGCACTGATTATCTTGCTGGTATCCATTTTGCGCACCTTAACATCCGGCAAATTTGATGCAATGATGAAATTCGTGTGCGATCGTTCATAGTGATGATATATGCCGCCATGGACCATCATAATGCGCTTCAATTCGTCGGCTGACGGATTGGTACGACCATTCACGAAAATTGAAATGCCATCAAAGAGATTCGACTTGCGAAATGGATCACTGGCGACCGCGAATTGTTCTTCGAGCTTTGACTTCTTTGCCTCAAAGTAACCGCCCTGAAAATACCATTAAAATTACTGCGCAATCAAGCCAAAGCAAATCTCTTACCCATTCACTAAATCCATTATCTTCATCCCGTGTCATCGCAAGCCTCGCTACTTTTGTAGCAATTTATTATATTTTAAATTCTTTAAAACAGCTTGAGCTTGCCCGATTCCACACAACAAAAATAATCAACCCTGATAATTACGACCCTCTATAAAATTGGAAGAAAGAATTTCAAAATATGTGAAATATGTCCAATACAATCCCTTTTATAGATGAGATTTACAGATTTAAACGCAGTGCCAAAAAACAGCAAACATCGAGCATCGGTGACAAAACAAGAAGAAGCCAAACAAACAAACACAAAGATAAATCAGCTGATTTTGCATTGGCAAAAAAAAAGGTGACAATCTTGGCAACGGGACCAGCCATGACAAATTTAACTCCTTTCAGAAATATTGTTAAATATGTTTTTTTTAAATAATTTTTTAAGCTAGAGTTTTGAAACTTTCACAGTAGTTTTGATATATTTTTGTCAATTTTTTAATTTTTTTTTAGAGTTTATTACTAATTTCCTTTTTATTTCATTACGCGAAGGGTGACGTGCCCTAAACTAATTTTAAAATTAACTTTATTATTTTAGAAAATTTATAATTTTCTTGGTTTAATGAATTTGTATTTATCGAATAATCATAAATAAATATATTTTTAAAATTAATTAAGCCCGTTAGAGACCAAATTTAAATCGATTGATGATATACGATTAACGATAGTCATTTCATCGAATCGATATATTGTAAAGTGGCAGCTCGTTCTTACGAATAAGTTCATTTGATCATTTTAATGAACTTATTTCTAACGAATCGACTCAACTCGACTCTGCGCGCAGTGTTGGTAAACAGCATTTAAAATTGTTTTGTTGCTTGGCAGTCTAACCAATTTATTGCTAAAATGTGGAAATATGGTCAAAATCAAATGAATCAAGGTCCGCAAGGTGGACAAGGCGGGCCGAACATGATGCCCATGGGTGGATTTATGCAGGGCGGAGCTGGCATGCATATGTCACCGCAGCAACACCAGATGAACATGATGGGCCCCGGTGGACCAGGAGTACCCGGCGGCATGCAAATGAATCCCAATGCAGGCGCTGGAGGTGGACCGCCCGGTTTAATGCAAGGCATGGGTATGTCTCCACAGAACCAGATGCAGCAGCAACAAATGATGCAAGGAGGCGTCGGTGTACCAATGTCAAATATGCCGCAGCAACAAGCAAACGCAATGCAACAACAAATGATGGGTCCACAGCAAGGGGTAGGCATGGCTGGCAGTGGTGGACCACAACAGCAGCAGACCAATTTACCGCAACAACAACAACAGCAGCAACAACACAATTCGGCGACTGGTGCTGCCGGTGGTGGTGGAGGCAACAATATGCTGGCAATTTCTCAACCAAATCCGCACAAGGAAATCAACATTGTGCAGCTGTCACGCTTGGGCCAGGAAACAGTGCAGGACATAGCATCTCGCTTTCAAGAGGTCTTCTCAGCACTAAAGAATATACAGCCTACCTCACACCGGGACAATAATACAGAAAAGAAGGTGCAAGAATACTTTCGCACAATAAGATTGCTCTTTAAACGTGTGCGAATCATCTATGAGAAGTGCAACGATGCGGGCATGGACTACATGAATGCCGAAAGCTTGATACCCTACAGAGATGAGCCTGATCCGCGCATAGAGCCCTCACAATGTGATGAATATCGCAAGGTCTTACAGGAAAATCAGGAACTAATCGAGACTGTTAAGCTGAAAAACCGTCAATTGCGCGAGATTATCGATAGAACGCGTATTATCATATGGGAAATTAACACGATGCTGGCAATGCGCCGCTCTTAGATATACATTTATATATACTTAATTAATTCCAAACTTTTGTTTATTTATGTAAATGTAATAAAAAAAGAAAAGCGCTATAATGGGCCACTTGTGCGTTTTCCAACACTGCTCATTTGTGATGCAGTAGAGAGCAAGCAGTTTGTGTTTGTAGGCGACGACAGCGACTCATTTTCTCATTTGTGCATAAAACCAACTAAATAAAAAGACAATTTGCGTTTTCTTTGAATCGTAAATAAATAAAACAGCAACATCATGGCAAAAATGGCATTTCAGCATCAGGCCGGTACGGCAATGGAATGTTTGAGCGTAAGTTGTAAATTTCACCCACACACACAGGTAGCAACAGCGTTCTTCCTGTTCGTAGGTGTATTTTTATATATGTATGTGTGCAAGTGTGTGTGAATGAATCGTGTATGTGAAATTGGGTCGTCTGTCATAGAAATTGGCCTAAACAAAACTTTCACGCTCTCAATCAGTTTTACTATTTGTGATGTTTCTTACGTTTAATATGATGTGCTCTTTAGATTCCTATAACACTGCACAAGGAGAAGGACTATGATCAGGAGGGCAGAGAGATACTAAAGTGTGGCTTTAAAATAGGCGGCGGTATCGATCAGGATTACAAAAAGAGCCCACAGGGATATACCGATTATGTGAGTATAATTGTTTTGAAAAGTAACAAATTGCTTCTTTTCTTTTAAATTTATTATATTTGCATGTGCTACAAACGAGTGTTTTTTTTATTCTAATTTATTCTGATTTTATTATATTTTTCTTGCAGGGCATCTACGTGACGGAGGTGCACGAGGGCAGTCCAGCTGCGCGGGCAGGTCTACGCATCCACGACAAGATACTGCAGTGCAATGGCTACGACTTTACAATGGTTACCCACAAAAAGGCCGTGAGCTACATAAGGAAAAACCCAATACTCAATATGCTAGTAGCACGCAAGGGTGTCACATCCACATAATTCAAATGGCTGGACCTCTATATTTAAATCAGAAGCATTCAAGCGGTATATAATCTACTATCTACTTCTTTAATGTTTCCACTTAGCTAAGGATCTCTCTTACCAGCACTTTGGAAACTATGCGAATACATACTTATTTATCTATAAGCATTTATACCTATTACTTACCTTAACATTATGCATATCGCGCACTTATATATAGCCATATACATAACGAACAAACATAGATATGTGAATGTAGCACGTAGAGAAAGCTTCTTGTTAGATTGATTGATTTACATTGAATTGGTTTAAGTTCTAGGTTGATATACTTATATTCCCCACTTGTTGTACAAATTGCCAAGAACCAATTGCCAAATACCGAACAAGACTAAATACAAGCTACAAAACACATTGACTTCACATTTGCTCGATTACAAAGAGTATAAATTTCTGATGTACATTTTCAATACAGTATCATCATACTCCCCAAATAGGTCAGGATTACTACATACACAATTTATAAACAATTTTGTACTTTTATACACTTTCCACATACATAGTTACAGCCTCTAAGCAATCAGCAGCATTCCAAAAAAACAAAAAAAAAGAACGCAAAGTTGTTGAAAACTAAATAGTACATAATTGTGATAAATGCCGTTACTTGTGCAGATGTGTTTTTTTTTTATAAATATGTATAAATACACATTTTTTAAGTATTTTTAAAATCAGTTTTTAAATGTTAAATTGCATTGAATAAATGTTTGCCTCTAAAAAAGAATAGAATCGTTTTCTTATCATCGATTTGACCTTGACCTTGTGACCTCACTCTGATTAAGGAATTGTAAAGAGATGCAGCTTGCGGTTGTTGCTCTTTAATTACAAAGTACTTTGGGTTGACATACACAATCTTACAATCATCATACACATACATTAATTTTGTAACACTTTGCACTTAAAATTTGACAAACAAAATATACATAACTAGTTGTACGCAAGCATTTAGCTAATTAGAATAATTAAATACACATTATGTGATATTGTAGACAGAGAGAGGAACTTGCAGAAAGACACAGTTGATAACATAACAGGCTGGCAGAAAGAAAGTGGCACGTACACAGGAAAGGGGTGGGAGTCGGAGAGTGGCGCATGGCCACGTTGTGGGGCAAGTTGCCAGAAACTATTTGTTGGCATATCCATTGGGATTTTGGCTCTGCCAGCGCCACGTATCCTCGCACATTTTGTCAATGCCACGCGTTGCCTTCCAGCCCAGCGCCCGCTCCGCCAGCTGTGCGTCCGCAAAGCATGTAGCCACATCTCCTGAACGACGATCGACCAGGTCGTAAGCGACCTTTTTGCCGGAAGCACGCTCGAAGGCATGCACAAGCTCCAGCACAGAGCAGCCAACGCCAGTGCCCAGATTGTAGGCGAAGAAACCCGTCTCGGCAATGTTGCGCAACTTGTCCAACGCCTTGAGATGACCCTCAGCCAAGTCAACGATATGTATATAGTCTCGCACGCCGGTGCCGTCCTTTGTCGGAAAATCACTGCCGTAGATACTGAGACGTGCACGACGACCCACTGCCACCTGGGCAATGTAGGGCATCAGGTTGTTGGGCTCGCCATTGGGATCCTCACCAATGCGTCCGCTTATGTGTGCGCCAACGGGATTGAAGTAACGCAGCGAGACAACCGCCCAACGCTGTGAATAAGAATGAAAGCCTTTAGTTGAGGCACAAGCATTTATAATTTTATAGTTTACCTTATCTGACTTGCACAGATCCTTCAGAATTTCCTCTGTGAAATATTTGGTTTTGCCGTAGGGCGAAGTGCAGTTGCCCGTTGGATGCTCCTCGGTCACAGGCAAAAACTTTGGTTCACCGTAAACGGTAGCGCTGGAACTGTAGACAAATTTGAAGACATTATTGTCGGCCATGGCCTCCAGCAGGACATTGGTGCCAGTCATGTTGTTGTGATAGTATGACAAGGGCATGCGACAGGATTCGCCAACGGCCTTGAGGGCGGCAAAGTGGGCGACCATGTCGATTTTGTGCTGAAATTGCAAATAAAGATTAGTCAACAATAAACAATAAACCGAAGAAAAAAGGTCATCATCGAAACGCCGAAGATCTGATACGCTTTTAACTATAGAGCCATGACAAATTTGGCCAGAATAATTACAGAACGTTACACAATTCGTATGAAAATGTGAATACCCTACGGAAGGGTAAATGTATAATAACAGCAGCAATAAGAGATTATTGTTGTGCTGCATCGAGTGCAACGTCAATGTTGACGTCGTCGTCGGCGTTGCTTGCCAGCACACCAAGTTATGTGACTGAGGTCGTGCTCATGCGTTTTAATCGAAGGGCAAAGCGACGCTCGGTCGGAATGGAGGGACGGAAGTGCGCGACAGTTGAGTAAACAATCGAGTGGCTGATAGCGCAGCTAATTGGAGATAAGAAAGATGGAAGACGACATTTCGAGTGTGCCACATGTATCCAACTGGAACTTTATGCCACGACATATGTGCTGACGTGCCACTTGTCGTACGGACGGCTGGACGGGACGACTCACCTCCTGGAAAACGGAGCGAACTTGCTCGCGATCCGTAATGTCCACACGATAGAAGTTGACCTTTTTGCCGGTTATTTCCTGAACGCGACTTAGTGCCTCGGGCAGCTTTGATGCGCCACCGCTGTAGGCATTGCACAGGTTGTCCACACAGATGACATTGTAGCCAGCATTCAGCATTTCCAGCACTGTGTGCGAGCCAATGTAGCCCGCGCCGCCAGTGACCAAGACAGTGGGTGGTGCCATATTTCCAATTTAGAACCGTACGCTTCAAGCTTGCTCTATATACTGTTGGATCTTATGGATCTGGAAAGTGAAAATTGGGCCAACTCAAGCGAAATTCTAATTGACGTCACCAAAAATTCGCTCCACACACACACACATTTGTATGTGTGCGAGAAGAGTTCTTGTTAACGGTGCTTTACCAACGTGTGTGTGTGTGTATATACTCACCGCAGTACACAATAATTACTTGACTGATTGTCTGTCTCTCTGTCTGTTGCTTCGCTTAGCAGCTGAATCACACGATTTATTGACGATAATACATACACGTTGCTACTGCGTCTACCCTTGAAATTGATTGTTTTTTGTTTGGTTTAAATATACGCATGGGCCGTCTAATATGGCTAAAGATGCTTGATGCTGACGCTTTTAGGTGGAGCTTGGAGCTGGTTAAAGATCGCTGACCTCTCTCTCTCTCTGAGCGCTTCTTCAGTGTGCTGTGTGTTATGTGTTATTAACGTAACTCGTTTCTTGCACTTGTCGTTCATTCATTCATTTGCGGCCTCCTGCTTTCGGGGGGAACTTGCCGATTTTTTTTTCGTACGTCTGTTTTGCTGGGCAGTTTGCGCGTAACTGATTTGATGTGCTCAGCGCTTTTAACTTGTGTGTTTTCCGCTCCGTATGTGTGGGACTTATCAATATTGGCTTTTATCAATGTCAACGTTAGCTGCAACTGCTAGCTCCGAGTCTAGCGACTTGTTTCTGTATGCCTTTCAACATTCTTATCAATGCTCATTTATGCAACCAGCAAAGCCAAGTTCAGGTAACAAAGTCACGCTCTGAAGAAAGACTCTCCCGCTCTCTGTCTGCATTATCAGCAAAAAGTAAACAATAATGACGTTGGCGTTGCCACTCAGCCAGCAGTTGTAATTATCGTTTAGTTAGCGATAAGTGACAGAAGTATCGGAGGTAAAAATGGTCGGGGAGCACAATTTGAATAACTAAAACTTATTTCTTAATCAATTGTTTGCTTTTGCATGTTAACAATTAATTAAACAATTTGATAAATGTGATTTAATTTATGAATTACACATCATGTAAACAAATATCAAATTTAAAATCGTCCTATTAATGGCAGCCAAGGCTGCCCCATCATTCAAAACTATCGTTTACTCTTTCGTGTGTGTGTGCTGGTTGGGTTGAGTTGCGTTAAAAAAAGTGTCAACAAACTAGGAACTAACTAAAATTTGTTTTTACCTTATTATTTTAAATTTATCAAAAGTTAATTAATCCACAACAATAAAAATGGCATCCGCAACGGTAAGAAATGTATGTATGCCACACTAACAACAAACACAGTCGCTGGGACTGCTGCTGCCAGCAATACAAAAACAACGTCACAAGATAACACAATAAATTTGCATGCCAACTATATTGCCTTAGGTCGACTTATTAATTAAGTAAATGATTTGCACAGGTGCCATTGCTGGACGATGATACGATACCATTTGGTGAGGAGGATGAAATGCGCGATCCCAGCATTGCCGGCCAAAAATACACGTAAGCAATAAATGCACAAAATATATGTGTACACAATTTGTGTGTGTGTGTGTTATGCTAACCTGAATTTACTTCTAGGCATCCGTATGTCACCTTCTTTCACCTGTTCTTCCGTTGCGCCTCCATCGTTATTTACATGTTCTGCGGCTGGTTCAGTGACTCCTTCATTACCAGCTTTGTTTTCGTTGTACTTTTCCTATCTGCCGATTTCTGGACAGTAAAGAATATTTCCGGCCGACTTCTAGTTGGACTACGTTGGTGGAACTACGTCGATGACGATGGCAAGTCCCATTGGGTGTTCGAGTCGAAGAACGTGAGTCATACTTTATATCAATTGCTAAACGATATGATAAATGTAACGTAGTCTCCATCCTATCAGGGCCGTGTCAATAAGCATGAGCAGCGTATTTTCTGGCTGGGACTCATTCTGTGCCCGCTCTTCTGGGGTCTTTTCTTCTTGATGGCCCTATTTGGACTGAAGTTCAAATGGCTGCTATTAGTCATGATTGCCATAGCCCTTAATGCGGCCAATCTCTACGGTTACGTCAAATGCAACTATGGTGCCAGCAAAGACTTGAACAGCGCCGCCACAGACTTTGTTAAAACGCAGCTATTCAAGAACGCAGTCGACATGATGACCAAACCCAATGCTGCTCCACCGACTAACGTACGTCCAACCGGCGTAGTGTGAACTTGAATGCCAGCCCCCTTGCCAACATTTTGTGCGGCGCATTCCAAAGAATACTTAGTCTTTATGCTAACATAACATGTTGTCTCTGTAACATATGTAATACTTAATTTAGCATTAACTTTTCTTACATGTACGCTGCTTTTCATTAAGTAAAAACTTATATATGTACTGAAACATTGGCTAAAATATTACAATAGCATAAATTAAAAAAAAAAACGTTATTTATGCAATTTATTAGAGGTGGAGAAACATCGATGTCGTCGATGCTTGCAAAACATCGGAACCATCGGTGTTTGGTAGGCTACTATCGAATGTTTTTATACACAACAAAAGTAAGCAATCCTGATCATTAGGCCCACTAAAATATGGGAAGGAAAGACTTTCAAAATATTATGAGAAATATGTTTAATACAAATCCCTAAAAAGAAATATGTTTTCAAAAAATTTTATGTGTTCTGCAAACATCGAAGCACGGTACTCACACACACACCTCTAATAAATCAGCTGACTGCATTGGCAAAAAAAAAAGAAGAAGGTGGCAGCCTTGGCAATGGTGTCATATTTGACCGAATTTAACTCTTTTCAGAAAAAGAGTTAAATTTGAACATTTTTTTTTTTTAATAAATATTGAAGCTAGAACTTTTGAAACTTTCACAGGAGTTTTGTTATAATTTTTTAAATTTTCTAAATTTTTTTTAGAATTTTTTACTAAATTTTTAATATCTTCCCCACTCGAAGGGTTACGTGCCCAAAATTTAATTTTAAATTTTTGAATTGCGCTTTAAATATTATTATTGAGTTACTTCAATATTTAAAAATGTTAAAAAAAAATTACAAAAAAAACACACAAATTTGAAAATTTGAAATTGATCATTTACAGTCGATGTTTTCTTCGATGCTTAATTTTTAAACATCGAAAACATCGATGGAGGGGAACATCGATGGTCCCACCTCTAGAAAAAAGAATTGGGACAAAACTTTCAACCGTGTGGCAACATTGAGTAGTTATCTGGTCACACTGAAACTGCCACATTTTTTTTTGCCATAGCCAGAGCTGCCACATGACACAACACTCTGTACTACACAGTGCTGCCAATTTTTCCTTTTTGCGGACAGATTTGTCCGTTTTGGAACGCGATTTCCAGAAAAATATAAAAAAGTCCCCTATCCGGAAAAAATGCCTTGTTATATTTTGTTCCACCTTATCCATTATTTATCCTTTTTTCATTGTTCTAAGTCGCTCATAGAATTTATCAAATACATCTAAGCGTCATCTAATATATTCATTTTCGGATCGTCGAATATCTTTGAAATTTTAAAAATCAATTGATCATTTCCTGAGGAAAATATTTTACTGGCTAATAAAAAGTTAATACTTTCAATATTGCAGTAATTTTTAGAGCTATAATATTATTTATTTTTATTATTTTTATATGTATTAAAAAGAAAACAAAGTTTGTCCAGATTTTTTGTCCTATGAAAAAAAAATCTGTCCGTTTTCTGTCTTGTTTTTTGGCTTAACCGGCCTTTTTTTGTGTAGAAGTGTTGGCAACACTGCTACTACAGTACATGCATTCATTTGTCGAAAAATTTTCATTCGCCCAACAATAGTACGTGTGTTAAAATTGAGTGAATAAATTTCGGAAATAAGTGCAATCTCATTGCAAAAACATTTGCAACTTGAATAACTAACGCGTATTGTATTTAATACATTAAATAAAAGGTATGCAAAGTAAAGATATATAGCGTTTCTCAAGCAAATTGTGTTTGCATACCAATTATCGATTTTTATGCCGCTTCGTCGCCGGCACCTTGCGCAGCCTTCAACAAACAGGGTGCTCCGAGCAAATAGCCGATATAGTATATAGATAAGCTGAATTGTAATTTACATTATCTATGTGTTCTGTTTTGATAGCAAAATGCGTGGACGCGGCGGCTACATTCCACGTGGAGGCGGCACCATGCGCGGCGGTGGCGGCTACTACAACAACCGTAACTCCAGCAATTACGTGAACACCCGTACCCAGGGCAATTATCGTCCCAATAACGGACGCTACGAGAATAATTATCATCACAATAATCGCTACAGCGGAGGCGGCGGCGGTGGCGGAGGTTCCAATAATGACCACTATGACAACCGCAATCGCGACAAATTTAATAATCATCATAACTCAAGCACCGGAGGACGCTATGACTCCAACTCTGGCCAGAAGCGCAGCTATGTGAGTATAAAAATACAATTTATTAATCACTGAATTATTACTTTATACTTCTTGTTTTTACAATATTACAAGTTTATTAAATCTATCCCTATAGGATACGTCCCGGGATCGCAACGATGACCGCAAACGGCCCCGGCAAGACGTAAGTTTATTTTTGCCCCAAAAGCAAATGCTAATGCGCCCAATAACAAGTTATCAGGTCTTTTAATGCATTTTATACGATTTATACAGCGGCTAATGTCTGTGTAATTTTAATGAGTTTCCAAATATTTATAGCACTTTTTGTGAAGATTTAACGTTTAACGCCGGAAACTAGAGCGTAAATGGAAATGCACGAGTCAATGGTAGTGCACTCAAAGTTGTCAGAAAAGCACACTTTGAGAACGCAAAGAGCTCAATTTTAATTGCGTATATATAAAAATTAAATTATATATAGCAGCAGCCGCGCACATAGCAAAGAGTTTGCAACTGCGACCGATATATACAAATACGTATATATAAATATATAGAGAGAGAAATTAAAGTGCATCCTACAGGCTGCAGAATCAATCTTGAATCAGATTATGATTGAAACAATACTGTGTGTCCATGTCTTAAATTACTTAATGCCTGTAACAACAGACAGTTTCTTCCTTCCGACAACAGATAGCTATATCTAGAAATATATATAAATGCACATATATAGAGAGAATATGTATATTTCTAAAGCAATCAATCAATCCATCTAAATAGCTAAGAGTCTAAGGTTTGTTCGTCATGCTATTACTACTACTACTACTACTACACACACTTGCTCCAGGATAACGATAATTGCATTTGAAATAACCCGTTTATAACTATATATATATAGCAATTCTTTATCATCCACAAAAATATGAAAATTATAAAAATATATATCTACCTATGTATATTCGAATATCAAATCAAAAACCAAAAACAAAACAAAAAACAATGCTCCTCTACACTCCTTCCTACTCATCAATCGTCATAGGATTACCGTCGCACGTCCTCGTCAAATGATCACAATGATCGCCCATCGTCGTCATCACAGAATATGGGCTCATCATCGTCCGGTTATCATCCACGCAGCAGCACCGGCGGTGGTGGTGGCGGCAGCTCCAGCTCATATAGGCCACGAGATGATTCGGGCAGTCAACGACATCAGCGTGACTCGTCAATGGGTCCGCCAAAGCGACCAATTATGCGCAGCGTTGCCGGCAACAATTATATATCACGCCCCCGGGGCTCAATGTCCATACGCGGCGGTATGATACGCAACAACATGCGCGGCATTGGCGGCCTGAGGATTGTGCGTCCACGGATCAACGAATCCAATGATCTCCGCACCATGCGCCGCCAGCTGCTCTTTGCGGCACAGAAAGATCGCGCCCGCTTGGCCAAGATCCAACAGCTGAAAAGGTAAATAGACAAACAATCAAACAAAATCAATATCAAAATCACAAAATACAATGTCGTCCAGTAAGGAGAGAGTATAACAATCAAATAGATCATGTGTAAGGCTGTTGATAGTCAATAGTGCCAATGATGCACGATGCGCTCCAAGTGAATAGAGCAATATGTACTATATGTGGATTATGTGTGTGTGATATGAACACTATATAGATATTGTATGCCACATCGGGTGAATCCAATCACCGAGTGTTATCAACAACATTATTGGCTAAATGCACAAATTGAAGGGGTTTTTCAATAAACCATTCATCTACATAAATATATATTTATATATAGAGAACAGAGAGAGTGAGAGAGATAAGGAGAGATTTGTCACAACTTCGTTATGTATCTATAATATTGTAGAAATGTCAATCAAGACATCGACACTCAACCCTATGACAAACGTAAATTGTTAGCTTACATCTTAATATATATGTGTACTTACCACAACAATTTGCATTTGCGCCTCCCCCCTTCACCACAAATCAAATCAAAACCAAAACCAAACAAAAATCGAAAACGAAACGAAAAAAAAAAAACAATTCAATTCGAATTCGAATTCCATCGTCTAGCTCGTTGCGACGTCAACGCCAGGGAGGGAACAGCAGTGCTAATTCTAGCGATGACAATGATGACTCTGATAACGCTGACAAGGATGACGTTGCTGATAAAAAGAAGAAGAAAAGCAATGACGATGAGGGCGAAGGCAACGACGACGACGACGATGATGCCAACGACGATAAAGATGGCGCCGATGGGGAGGAGAAGAAGAGCGAAACGACTAAAAAGTCGCCAAGCAAGAAGCGTAACAGCAAAACGGCTAACGATGATACCGAGGTCAAGGCCAATGATGATAAGGATAAGGGCGAGGACGATGAACAGCAGCAAGACGATGGTAATGACTCTGAGAAAAAGAGCGCCGAAAACGCTGGCTCCGATGAGGAGGATGATGATGATGAGGCTAAAGGCAAGACCGATGAAACGGCCGATGCCGACAAGCCCAAAGAGAAGAACAAATCATCGAGTACAGCGGAGAAGACGACAGGTAAGAAAAAGGACAAAGACGGAGATGACAAATCGAAGAAGTCGTCCAGCAAAAAGGAGCGCTCATCGCGCAAGGAGAAAGAGGATAGCGATGAGGAACGCAAGGAGCGTCGCACGACTTCACGTCACCGCGACGAGGATCACGGCAATCTGCGCAAGCGCACCTTCATTAAGCTGACTTGTGTTCACTGTCGCATCAAGTGTGTTACTTTCAAGGTATTTCTGTTCGTATAATTAATCAATTCCTATTACTTATCAACTTGCATTTACCTCAACAGGAATACCATTACCATCTGAATTCACGTACACACAAAAACTCGATGCGGACCGTGGCATTGCGCCAGAGAGCCGACTTGCAACGCATGCGTGCCCGTCAGCGCACCACACAGCGTGAGATTGAGGAGAACAGCAAGGAGGAGTACGAGTCGCGCTATTGCCGCCTTTGTCGTTTGGCATATCGCCAGCCAAAGAATCTTCATCAGGCCTCGGAGCACCATAAGACGATCAAGAAGTTCCTGATGCCATACTGTGGCTCCTGTCACTTGGCCTTCAAGAATGCCATGCTGTATGAGAACCATCGGTGCTCCCTGGAGCACATTAGAGTAAGATGTCACAAATCTACAGCTTTCTTTATTATGTTCTTATTTAATACTTATTTTATGCTCCCACAGAATAAGGCGCGCAATGATGAATCCGGATCGGAGGATAGCGTAGATGAGCGCGAAATAGATTTGAATAAATTCCTTACCGTTGATTCGGTAGGCGAGATCGATGATGATGTGATGGATGCTGATGTTGATGCAATGTTGCTAGAGGCTGAAACAGCTCAGAAGAGTACTGACGAGGAGACACGTAAACGTGGTCTCATTGCTCCAGAGTTTATTAAGTCGGTGGAGACATTCTTTTGCGAATTGTGCAATCATTATTCGCCCAAACAGGGCGATGATACCTTGGAGGACTACACAAAGAAGCATTGCTTGCAACATTCACATGTAAAGAACTATTTGCGTCACAAGGAGGAGACCGAAAAGAAGACCAAGTCGGAAGCCGGCGACGATGATGATATAGAAGGTGAGGAGGAGGATGCCGCACAGGAGCCAAAAGATAATGATGAGGCTGAAGCCGATGAAGACATTGAAATGGAAGGCAAGGAAGATGACGAGGACTACGAAGGCGAGGATGCCGATGACACGCATGAGGAAACACTCTGGGAGGATGTGGACAAAGATCTGGGTGATCTCTTGGCCGAAGTGGAGCCGCTAGGTCACGAAGAAGAAGAAGACGAAGATGAATCCGTGCTAAATATTGATATCGAAAGGTCAGTTGCATTTGATTAGTACTATTTACCAGTTTTCAATTAAAATTAAATATATGTTAATCAATTGCAGCGAGAAGAACAAGCTCAATAAGGACGAGGCAAATGGAAATTCTGATGAGAATGTAAAGGAGGCAAAGGCTTCGCCTACAAAGTCAACTGAGAAGAAGGCTGCCACACCAGCCAAGGCAGCAGCAGCAGCAGCCGAAAAGCAGGAGACGCCAGCGGCCAAGAAAGCGACGCCCAAAGCAGCGACCGCGACCAAGGCCAGTCGACCCGGTCCGGCATCAACAAAACGCCAAGTCTTGGTCAATTTGAAACGCACCTCGGCTGCGACCATTAAGGCAGCCACGAAGCCGGCAGCCGAATCAAAATGAGCACGGACCGTCCATAGTCCCATACACGCATACACATATAGATAACTGCAACAACCAAAAGCCAGTGATTTGGTTGCAGCAATTTTTAAATTACAAATAATACAATTGAAATTCAACTTTTACATGGCATCATCATGTACATCTGGAACTACACAACAATGTGTGTAGCTGAGAGCGCGAGTCATGTTTAATAAACTTAGACTTTAATCAACTAAACAAACCAAACACCTGTGCGGCATATGGAGCACTTTTTATACTATAAACTTTTCAAGTCCAGCTACCTTTCTAAACTTCGTCCGAAACAATGGAATTTACAGGGCAGGCTGGGCGATTGAAATATGGAGAGATGGAGAAAGAAATTGCAGCTGTTCAATTTGATTTAGTGGATTTCTGGTGCTGGAGCTGCCTCTTATCGGATGTATTTATTAACCTTGGACGCAAACTATGTTGCTACCGTTGCAGCATTGGAGTTTATTTCCGCTCCAAGAAGACAATGAGGTGGCAGTGGCAACTGAAAGGAAAACATTTCATTTCATAATTTTTCGCCAAATTAACTTTCACTGCATGTCACGTAGGATTGTGGATTTTAAATGAATGCGGCGAGATGGCGAATGGATGTGTTGTCTTTGCATGTGGCACACAGTCAGTATTATACAATATGCCACTTAATATGCGTTAATATATAGGGGCGCCTTTCTCACCATTGCTGCTTCAGTTGTTTCCTTTCTGATGTCGCCTCAGACACAATCACAATGTCAAGTTTTGATTTGATTATTTGCGGTGGCTGTCTGTCTGTCTGGTTTTGTGATATGACTCTGTCTGTCCAAATCTACGTCCACGTCCACATGGTTGCAAGCCACAAGTTGGCTGCCTGCCGATGCTGAAACGTTAATCCCTGACAATCGCTCATTCGGTGCTTTGGTTAAATTGCATTCAAGCTGCCACAAGATTTATGCGCGCATTGTTCTGTGCCACAAATCCGGTTTTTGGTCTGCCGTTTGCCGGCATCAGTTTCAGCTTCGATGTTGGCCCACGTTACCATTAACATTTAATGTCTTGCTTCACGTTGTTGTTTGTTTTGTTGTGGCGCTTTTTTTGTTGTTGTATTTTTGGCGCTTCTATTAAGAAATTTCAACGGGTGCTTTGCGGCTTTTATTTTAACCATCTTCCTGTTGTGCGGCTTTTTTTGCACTTTGCCACATTTCAAATGCCAAGGTGGCCTCTTGTGTTGCGGCTTTTTGTTGGCCAAATCGAGTTTCCTAGACTGCAGCTTGTAAAAAATAGTTTTGTTAATGCCAGGCAACGCACTGCAAACTGAATTGGATACCTGCTAAGTTACGCATTTACCGCATTACCGCTGGGCATTGACATTTCTCATACTCGTATCTAAATAGTTGTTAAATTAAATCATTTGGCGACTCCATTCAAATGCCAACTGGCTAAAATTGATGTGGCCAATTTGCGAGTTCATGTATGCTCCAAAGTCATTATTATTCTTGCTTATTTCTTGTGCGGGTGCGTGCCTAATTGCTGGTATTTAAAGACTACATCTTTGTTTTACACATTTTCACATCGTTAAGTATATAGTATGTTTATTTGTTTGGTTAAGTTGTGGATTTTTTCTTGTAAAAAACCTTGGCACTCAAAAGATGGAATTTGCATACATTTGACGTCTCTATGTCTATACAAAATGATATTTGTTGTCCAAAATGTTGGTCATGATTTGATTGTACAATCAACGGTTTTGTAACGCAAGGTCTTAACTGTTTTCTCTCTTATTGTTTCCTATATAAATTCAAAATTGGCCGTTTGGCAATCTCTGTTAAATTTAGCACTGTTTACAGCTTATTAACATAAATCGATAACGATTGCAGCCCTAATCCTTGCTCATTCACAATAGCCTTGACTTACGCAATGAAGACGAATTATCGATTAAAACGCAGAACATAATTGTAAAAAGCGTAAAGTATAATTTTTACATGCCCATTCTTTTTGCAATGCTCAGTGCTTAACGGTAATGTGTGAAAATTTCACACGACTCTTTGACAGCCTTGTGGCTGCCTGATCACCGGGCGTTTAAGCCATGTTAATGGAAGAGAACTTAATTGTTGTGCGACCATAAAACCATGGCCGGCATTTGCCGACTGCCATTTTGGGAAACTCCGAATGCTAATTGATACAGCGAAGATAACTGCAATTGCCTAGCAAATTCCCCTAGATACATATGTACATAGTTCCGCATAAAAAACTGTTACATCAGACGGTAATTTTTGGCACGCTATTTAAAATGTGGATATGGATGTGTTGATCTTTGCATGGATAACGTAAGGGCGGAGCTCGTATGCCAAATAAGCAGTGCTGCTACACATAAGCATAGGCGTAGCCTGAAATGGGCAGGGAGGGGGCCGTTGTCATCAGGGAAATGTGTGAAAAATGTTTAAGTATTTTCTTGCAAGGAGAGAAATTCCAATGATGTGCCTAAAGATAAATTCAAACCACAAGATCAAAATCAATTGTATTATTCGGAATAAAACGTGCCAAAAATACAAGTTTTCTATAATATAAAATTCATTTATGAACTTCTCCCCCTAATTAATATCCTGACTGCGCCCATGAGGCGTAGTAGTGTGTGCAGTATGCAGATCTAATTAAAGCAGACCAGATGCAGCTGCATCTGGGAAAGATGTACAAATAGAGCGTCTATTTTGTTTGTCATATATACATTTTTGCATGCTTCATTCATTCTTCTCACGCCCAACATGTAAATGAAGTCACTTTGGGGCCAACGGCAACGTCAGCATCAAGAAGAGGGTGGAGGAGCGCGGTGGGGTGGGGGGCTTATTGCTAATGCTAAGCCAAAGACGAGTTTACATGCTTCGCTTGTTGACGCTGTCAGCAACTGTGAGTGTGAAAATCTTGTTTTTTTTGTTTATTTTCTATTATTATTTTTCGACATTCAGTGTGTAGTATTAAGAGTCTCGTAGTTTTTGTGGTCGTCATTCATAACTGCCATTGTACATGTGCATTGTTTGGGGCCCAGATGATGGCTTTTTGGGTTATTGGTATTTGGGGCTGCATTTGGCTTTTAGCTGTTCGCCTTTTAGCCTGTTGGCGATTGCAACGATTTTCTGATTTCTTTCACAGATTTATTGTGCATACTGCAGTATTGTGCAATCTGCGATTGACGATTGACGATTGCAGCCCATCTCAGTTAAGCAATGCCTACAAATCTCAACTCTCTTCGTATGTAAATATTTCGATCTATTCAAGTGTGCTTTTCTTTAACCTGTGACATTTAATTGCCTTTTGCCAGAGGTAATAAATTCTCACAAGGTCGCTTGGCATCATGCTGAGATCTCTTGGAATCTCGAACAAGTATCCATATCAATTGTCTGGCCACGGATCATTATCGGACGCATTAGTTGTTGAATCTGGCGTGAATAACAAGCATTAAGTCAAAACATTAAAGCCGATTTTTCTTGACTTGCGTTGGCTTTTTGACCAAGTTAACGCAGGTGCAGGTGAAAATCAACCTGCCAAGCGTGCAGCACTTAAACAGATCATTAATTCGGCTGTGCGCCAGGCTGTGATTATGCGTCGAAAATGGCACGAAATCAAAGCACTTGTCTAGCACGAACGAAACGAAACGAAGCCCAAAGCAACCAGGAAAAGAGTATGTAAATCATATAACAAGTCAAAAGTCAGTTCCAAAAATGATCATGCCCCCGACCCACACTCGCAATACCAATCGAAATTGTAAACAGTTGACTGGACGCTACGCTCATTACCAAATTATGCACAAGTCTCAACTCTCGTACATGGGGTTATGCCTCAGTGGAACCGCCATAAAAACAAAAAGATAAACCCGGATCCAGACACAGTTGTAGATACAGATTCGAATTGAGATACTCGTAAGCAAATTAGCAAATTGGGAGTCGTCGCATTGGGGGCCCCCAGGCTGCAATTGAATGAATCACGAGTTTGTTTATGTTTATGGCGGTTTTACGCCCGACTGGTTCTCAAAGCGACAAAGCAAAGCAAACAAATGGCTTATGTTTAAGCCATATTAATTGTATTTAGAAGCCCAATGAGGTAACAACTTGAACATAAATTAGAATGCGCCTTCATTTCGTATTTTGTTTGTGTCTCTTGCTCGCTTTAATTAATGCAAAATGATTTTTTGACATTTTTGATTTATGAACGGAGATAGGCAAATAGGGATATATTTAGACAGTTTAGAAAGGTAGTGCGGGATTAATATAAACTATTAAACCAGAACAATTCTGTTGGCAATGCGCTGAAAAGTATGCAATAAAATTTTATGGCACTTGCAATTAATTTGCAAATTGCAACAGTTGAATTTATTATGACACTTTAATAGTTTACTTACAATTGCTCTACTTATTAAATGTATTTTTAAGTGTTTTTAGATGAATTTGAGAGGCAGCACATATGTGGTCAGTAACTGGAATAAGCTGCTCTCAAAGCAGCAGCCATAAATTAACAGAAATTGTATTTTAATAGTTGTTTGTCGCACTTAAATTATATACTTGGCATAGGCTATGATTAAAAGCAGAGCGATATCATTATCGTCTCATATGGCAACAACAATTTACGATAGCCATTTGACATATGCACAGAGATTATGCAATTCCATTGTCCAGTACGTTTCATTAACAAGAGCAACAACAACAACTGCGACGACGACGACGACATACAACTTGAAATAGTTTTCAAGAGTTGGCCAATTAAGATCTCAGCGAATGTGTGTGTTTTTGTGGCTGTGGATCGGATCGCATCGCATCGGATGATAGTATGTATTTCAAAAACAGCATAAACTAAATGCTAAGGTTGACTACTGTCCAATGGAGCCTGTCGCAGTTATAAAAAATGCATACACATAAAATTTAGAGCATTAAACTGTCGACTGTCAGCAGCGGGCAACAACATTCTACCAATAAAAACTGAATGCAAATGCCAAACAGCGAAGTGCAATTGTCGACTGTCGGATTGGCAGCCACAGAGCAGCAACATCAACATCATTATGATCATGATTATCATTGATTTAAGTGAAGTCAAACTGCTAAAAAAAAGTGCTCAAAAATTAAAAGCAACAGCAACGAGTAGAAAAATGCAGACAAAAAAACAAAACTGTAATACAATAACAATAATAATAAATAACAGTAAAAGAAAAGAAGATGTTGCCACTGTTGTTGTTGCTGATCTTAGCAGCAGTTGCAGCTGCTTGTTGTTGTTGTCACTGCTGTCGTCTTCGTCTCGCATGCAATGCAACAATTTCACAAGCAGCACGCAGACAACTAAATGACAATGTGAGCAAAGTAACAACAACAACAACAACAACAGCAACAGGGTGATTTTATAATAAGTTGTTGTGGTTGCTTACAATTGATCGATGTTGCTGCGACGCGACGTTGCGCAAATGCTGCAGTTGCCACAACAAAAAAAAAACAAAAATCTTCAGCTTAATTATCAACTTATTTATTTGGACTGTCTTAATCAATTTGTTAAGGATGAGGAAATGCCGTCGAGTCTATAATTTGTCAGGCCATTTAAGCGGATTTCCTCAGCGCCAGATTTCACAGCTACCGTGTTAACTTTGACACCACCAACAACCGTCAACCGCCAACCGCCAACGACTTAGACGAAAACGAAGACAGCCAATTAACGTTGGGTAAGACTTTGGAATTAAATCGCACTGCAATTGGCCAAATTGGAGCTAGGATTTGACGGAGTCGAAGTCGGAGTCCATGTCGATGTTGGAGTTGCCCCACGCATGCGCTGAAATGTTAATCTGAAATCGTTTGCCAATTGCTGCCTTGCCCGGTGGCAGTTGCAAATGTCAAACGAAAGACTTAAGCAGCGAACTTGCCAAGGCGGAGTGTTATTAAATATGCAATGTAAATGCAAATTTGGGCGCTTGTTAAATATAATGCACACCATTTGAGACCAACTAAACACAAATGTGCCCTTTAGCCTTCTCGGCCAGGCCCAGAGTTGGAGTCGAACTGAAACTGAAACTGAATCTGAGGCTGAGGCTGCAACTTAGTGTCACGTTAGCTTTTTGTGGGCCAGACAGGCGGGCAAACGCTTCCAGGCGACTGATGCCAAAATGCACGGGTGGCCATTAAACGAGCGCCTAACTAGCGGTTTCTGTTTCGGACGTCAACGTTGAATTAACCAAAGTAGCCCCCTGAAACGTTAACTTAAAACCCATAGAGAAGCCCATAGAGAAGCTGCTGCTGTTGCTGCTGCTGTTGTTGTTGTTGTTGTTGGTGCTGCCGCCAACCTTTCTCTTTGTTGCCCGCCACAAAGGTCGGATCAACGGTTCGTGGCTCAGCGTTTCGGTCTTGGTCTCGGCTGTGTCTGGGCCGCTGACTTTTTATAAATACAAGTGTTGGCCGCACAATGGCAAAGATTCGTTTGTCGAACGTGCAACGCGCGCGATCAAGAAAAACCAGCTGCTCTGCCGCTTGCTGCCAAAGCACAGGCAGGAAAAACAAAAGAGCGGTAAAGCATCGTCGTCGCCAACACCAACACCAACACAATCATCATCCGAAACAATTGCAATCCAAAGCGTAACAAATTTCAACTACGGCGCTTGTAATTTGAGACGCGTGCACGTCCAAAAGGATTAAAAGCCACAATTGCAAAAAGAAAAAAAGAAAACCATAAAAACATAAACGCAAATCACAAATCTCAATTTACATTTGGATTGCGGATTGTGTCGAATGCTCAAGCGTATTATATAACTGTTAATATATTGACGAATTACTTTTGAGTGATCAATCCTCCAATTCCCCAATGTTTCTGTGTCTTCTTCCGCAGCCAGCAATGCGCCGTGTTGTAATCCGATTTGCGAGCACTGTTTGACAAGGAAAATAATACAAAGCGGAAACTTCCAAAGTGACTGTGAAAGTAATACTCGAACAACAACAACAGCGTACTGAGAAAGATATTCAATTACTAGTCCGTTGTCTTTTTGCATCCATTCAACAACAACAACAACACAATGAGAATTCAAATATTGGCCTTAACACTTTTGCTGGGTAAGTTCGAGTATCCAAAGACGGAAAATCCAAGTTCGTGAATGCACATTTGTCTGCTGTGTATTTGATTATTTTCATACAATTTAATTGACTGATTAAAATCTTCATTTGCCAAGTCACAACAATGCGAAATACTTGAACAACTTGTTTTATTAATTCAACAATAAGTTGACCTTACTCAACTCGTACTTCAAATTCTAGTTGACATATCAATATTCTTTATATTATTTTAAATATTGACATATTATTATTGACATATTTTTTAGTGTGCTTTTTATGCGTTAAATTGGCAAGTCGTTAATTTGATTATTTTTATTAATCATAAAAGTCAGCTTAATGTTAACTGACTTAAGATTAACAAGCTCGCAGTTCCAAGACTTACTTTATCATTTAATTTAAATACTATTTCAATTTTTTTTTTATAAATCGTATGAGGACTTTAATAAATAACTAAAAATTATTCAACATAGAATTTGATTGCGTTTAAGAAACGCTTTAATTTTAAGCTTAAGGATATAAATTTAATAGGCATTTTTTTTAATGGCGCCATTAAATATGAAGTCATTAAATCATTGACAAGCCAAGTATGACTATTAAAATATTTATGGAGTTTTTATTGCTCTTAAAACATGAGATTTGTAATTAAAATGTGCTAAGTGAATATTGATTGTCTTCACTACACAAAACAAAATTCAAGTAAATTTAAAGTCTTAAATGAGGCTCCTTTTACTTTCCAATTGTGCTTTAATTTAAACAAATAGTTTCAAGTAAACATACAACATTTTAATGATTTGGCATTTCATTTACAACTTTTAACGTTCATGGCTGACAATGTGCCACAAATTTGCCGAACTGCTCCTTTCTCTTTAACGACAAACCTCTAAAACTGTCCGCTGTCACCTCATTCAACCCACACAGGCCACCTTGGCGTCCAGGCCTCGAGCGAGAGCAGCGACACCAGCGTCGCTGCCTCCGGATCGGCAGCGTCGGCCGTGGAAACGGAGGGCACGAAAGACAAGCGACAGGTGAGCAGCAAGGAGACTTCAGTGTATCCCAATCATCGCAGCGAGGCGGCTGCTGAGCGTGCGGATGATCCCGAGGACGGACAGGAGTCGATCTATGGCACGAAACCGAATCAGTTCATCATACGCCCCATTGCACCGCATCAGCATCAGCAGCATGAATCGCATCAGGAGCCGCAGCTGCGCAACTTTGCCGCTGCCAATTCCCGACCACATGCCGCTCAGCTGCTGGAACAGAGCCAGGAGGTAAGTGACCAGGGGCGGAGGGGGAGAGAAATGTGGGGGGGAGTTGGGGTCAATTTGATTTGGCTTTCGTCAAACTGTTTGTCGGCCCGCGGTCACAGAAGCGTTGCATGTCGCTGTCGTGACTCAACTGAATTACACGATTATTTGCAAAATACAGGATGTTAAACTATGACAACAACAACAACAACAACTCGAGCAACTCTAACAAATCCCAATTGCAATTGAGAATTTGTCAAATTGCGCCTTTCGCTGGCCCCCAGCGCAGAAACCTTGACCAATATTAGCGTGATTTCTGTTCATTTTGGGAACAAATTGCGATTAAAGTAACTGCAATTACATGAAAAGACAATGTTTATAAATATTACAAAATACTCGTATAACAACAAAACAAAAAAGATTGCTTTATAAAAATTAAAAGTGCTGGCGAATATAATAAATGCCATTTTCAGCAGTCAAAATGTAAGTCACGAGCAACCATCAACAGCAACAACAACAACAACCGACAACAAATGCATAATTGCAAAATTATTGTCGTTGTTGCTGTTGTTGTTGGTCTAACGCGTCAACAACAACAACAGCAACAACTACACTAATACATGCCACATCCAAGACAATTTGCAGCAACTTCTTCTGCCTGCTTCTGCAACAATAGGCGGGTGTTGTTGTTGTCGTTGTTGTTGTTGTCGCTGTCGCTGTTTGTCTTCGTGGGAAGAAAGTTGACATAATCGGTATAATCAACCGACTTCTGGCTGTCTTGCTGTTGCTGCTGGCGCCTTGACTTGACGGCATCTCATTTCTTATAATAATGTGAATATTGCGAAGGCAACACTGTGCTACATGTTTAAGTTCACTTAAACTTAACTCAATTGAATGGGAAGCTTAGCTGAATGAATGAAAAGCAAAAGATTTATAAGATATTATATAAAAAGATGAAAATTACTTAAGTGAAGATAATAGTTGAGAAATTTTGTAAAATTTGATTTTCATTCAGAATAGAACATTGTAAAGTGCAGAATTGTAATGTAAATCCACACAGTGAATCGAGTCTACGTCAAACCAACCTCAAACTTTCATTACTTACTTTTACAGATTTTTAAGCGGGATATAAGTTTGGCCTCTACACTCTGCATTTAAATTTAAATTTAAATCATTGTTTTCAAATCATTTTTGCCTCCGGAAATCGATACTTTAGTGAAGATGGAGCCCTCAACTTTTTCGAAAGTTCAAAATTTTAAAACTCACGCTTTTACATTTGATTAATTAATGTCATAATTAACTGAACTTAGTTCTGCAAATTCTGCAAAATTCTGCAAAAGTCGATTCAATTAACTCGATTGATAGTCAATAAATTTTCGAGTTAAAGTATTTGAAAATCGCTTCCAGGAAAATCGAGTTGTTGATGTTATGCACTAGGAAGAACTAAAATTTTACTAAGAAAATTTGAGAATTTAGTATTTGGATTCCCTCGAAAATAAGATGTTAAAAATACAGTCGAACTTCCCTAACTCGAATCACCATTATCCAAGGAAAAGATTCGAGTTATGGAGATAGTGTTACTTTTCTTAAGTTTATTAATTTTACTGCCACTCATTTAGCTCGTGTTAGAGAGAAAGTCGAGTTAAGCAAGTTCAACTGTATACTCTGACTTTGGTCCCATATTTTGTTGCACAGTGTAATAATGTAAATAACTATATTTGCTGCCGACATGCGCATCGATTGCAACAGTCGACCAAGTCAAGACCCGCAGTTGACTGAAGCCAGATTTACCTGAGGCTAAGACTGAAGCTGAGGGCGAGGGCGGAAGAGAGGAGAAGGGAGGTGAAGGGAGGAGAGTCGATTGCCTGTGGTGGCTGCCTGTGGTTGTTGTTAGTAGACATCAACGTCAGTTGCTGCCACACACAACAACACACAAGTGTTATATAAACTTTTAGATGCCACGCGATTCTCACAGCTCGCCCCTCACAATCCCCGCAGGCACCTGACATGAATTTGGTCTTCTTAGATGTGGCTGTTGTTTCCGAAGTGGGCTCCACTTTTAACAGCTGCCATTTGTCGCTGGCATTGGCCGTTGATCTTTTGGCTTCGCCCACATAAATGGTGCATAATTTACTAACCACACCCCCCGAAAACACTTTTGTCTCGCCCCACGCCCAGATCCAGCACTATGTGTATCTGCAAGACATACAACGACATCAGCCCAAGGCATCTGCAGCGCAAGGCAAGGGTGCAGTTGCCCGGCAGCAACAGCAGGCAACTGCTGCCAAGAAGTCGACCCCAGTGGCCGAGGAGGAGCAGGAGCAGGAGCATGAACAGGAGGCGGAACAACGTTATGCGGTGTCCATCCAACAACCGCAGCCACAAAATCTCCGCGGTGGTCCCTATGGGCCCTATCAGCTGCCGCTGCCACTGGCTGCACCACAGCACCAGCATCAACAGCACCAGCAACAATTGCTGACACAACAGCAACAGCAACAGTTGCAGCCTCATCAGCAACAGCAGCAGCCACAGCAGCCTTATCAAATCATTCCTGAGGAGCAGTTTCTCAAGCTGCTGGAGGAGGAACTCCAAGTGCGCGCCTACCACGAGCAACTGCGTCAACAGCAGCAGCACCAGCAGCAGCAACCACCTCAATCCCAGCCGCGTTCGCAGGGCAAACCTCTGGCCATTCACAGCACAGCTGCCACCCACAAGGTGCTGCAGCAAGCGGAGCCCGCATTGGGTCTCGGTGGCTATCGGGATCGTTATGTCGCCGAGCAGCAGCTGGTGCAGCCGACCTACTCCCGCGGTGGACCCAAGTACCTGCCACAGCCGCAGCCGCAGCAGCAACAGGAGGAGGAGGACGACGCCCCTCCGCCGCCCTCCCTGCAGCATCATTCGCGTCATCAGCAACCACAGCAATTGATTGGCTTGCCACCTCAGATCGCGTACTATCAGCCACAGATTAGCTACAAGACGCTGCCCAATCATCCGCTGGCCAAGTCCTCGCTGGAGAGCGAAATCGAGAAGCTGCTGGCGGCCAATAAGCCAGGTCCTGGCCAGACTCAGCTGACTTATGTGGACAGCAGCAATGAGCCGACTTTGGTCAATCACCAGCAGCATGTGACACGCCTACCGCCGCCGCCGCCCCCACAGCATCCGGCAGCGCCCACATCCCATCCAGCGTTGCGCCAGCCGAAGGCTTACTTGGCCAGCACTCCCAATTCCCTGCTGGATGCGAACAACCAACCGTTTGTGCCGTCGCTCTTCAAGTTCAGCAACTTCCAGCAGCCGACGCCAATTTATCCAGGCCAGCAGCAGCATGAGGGGAAGCGACTAGGACCCGTTGTTTATCCAACGGGTGCACCTGCTCAGCCACAGCCCTCGCAGTATTATTACCAGGAGACGGCGCCCACAGCAGCTCCCAAGCCGAAGCATTATCGCACCAAGCACTACAAGCTGCCCACGCCAAGTCCAACCAAATCCTACGAGAAGGCTCTGCTCTATGCCGACTACTCGGAGCGTACTCAGCCTCCTGCTCCGGCTCCAACTGCTGCCCACTTCTATCCCAGTCCACCGGATCCCCTCAAGCACGCGTCGCCTCATCGCCATGTGTCGCCCACAGCGTTGCCTATTGATTATCCCGCTCAGCCGGCGCCTTCGCAGTCCAGCATCTATGTCTCCCAGGGGACTGGCATTGCCACGCCCTCCCGTGCTACGCCCACTGCGGCAGCGGGTCACAAGCTGCGCACCTTGGACGAAGTGAAGCAACTGAATCTGCCGCCTCCGAATGGCAAGCCCCTCACCCAGGCCGAGTTCCAGGCGCTCGTCGAGGCTGGCTATCCCGTCAAGGCGGTGCCCGTTCCAGTGCCCGTGCCCTATGAGCAGTACATCAAGGATCATCCCGAATATCGCAATCATCCGCCCGTAGACTACGCCCACATCATGCGTCTTGCCTCCCGCCAGCTGGCAGCTCATCAACATCAGCATCAACATCAACACTCCCATCCGCATCAACGTTCACTCGCCTCGCCCTCGGAACCGTCGGTGAAGATCATCTCCACGCCCTCGGCTGCGGAGGCGCAACAAACGGCCACCGGCATCGGAGGTGGCAGCATCACCTACTTGCAGCGCCGACCGCGGGACGAACAGGACACAGCCGTCGCAGGCAGCGAGACGAAGGCAACAAATCCGGAGCCCACAAAGGCGCAATGAGTTGCAATCCTTTAGTTAATCTCACTCGTCCCTTGCCTAGTTATAAGTATTGTAAAAATGTTTCTGTATGTTCAGCACTTGTCTAACGTTAAATTATAAACTAATAAACTATAAAAACTACACTGAACTTTAGTCTCCCAGCAGGAATTGGAAGCATGAATACGGTACTTGAAATTTAAGAAATCTAAACAAAGAAAATTATAAAATAGCCTAGATTTTCATTTGTCCTGCTTTTGGGACTTAGCTCAAGCTGAAAATGGCTGGGTTCACATGAGGATCTCTTAAGAATTCCCCAAGCGTTAAATCCACACGTTTCAACTTAATTAGTTTATTAACTTTTGACATTTAAGTTGCTTACAAATAATTATTTTCCTTACTTAATCTGGTAACTGTTGGATTGACCCTCGCTTAGTTCAGACCTAGAGCGGTGTTGCTATTGCTGTTGCTGCTGTCCGCCGAGCTGAGAGTTTCGGGCGTGGCCGCCTCCCTTGCCTGCAGCCGTGAGATATGCGGATCCCTACGATCTTTATCCTTGCGTTCTCGCTCTTTATCCTTGTCCTTGTTGTGTTTGTGCTTGTGTTTATGCTTATGCTTCTTCTTGTCCTTCTTCTTCTTCTTCTTGACACTGCCGTCCGTCTTGAATTTGGCCTCATCATAGCTGCTCTCGTAGCGCGTTGACTCGCCCACATCCAGAACCATCATCGAATTATCGTCCTCTCCAAAGATTTCGGCTTTCATGCGCTTCGTCGTGTGCTGGGAATCTCCAGCAGCGTCATCGGAATTCATTATGTTTATCCTGGTCTCACTGTCGTAGGCCTGCACATCGATGGGCTCATCCACCACTGTGATCTCCTCGCTTCGCTCCAGCTTGATTATTTCATCGCCAACTTCGAAGGCTTCGGTGGCTGTTCTCTTGATGGTTACCATCGCTGGCTTGTGCCTCTCCAGAGGCTCGTTATCTGTTCTCTCCGGTGCCTTGGTCTCGCTCTTCTTGAATGTATTGCTCGAATTGCTGTTCTCCTTCATGAAATCCTTGTAGAAGCTCTGATTCTCGTTTGCCTGCATGCAATTGGGCCTCTTGCTACCGTACAGGGCATAATACAGATCCACAATGTCGCAACGGAGTTTCGTGTCGCAGGCCAACGTGTTAATGCTCAGCCAGAAGCGCTCCACAAGATTCGGTCTGTCCAGGCGGCTTCTCGACTCCCGCGTAAAGGGAGGATTGTCGATAAGCAGCTGAGCGAGAGCATGTCTAGCCGCAGGATCTGGATCCGTTTCCAGCAGCGTTATCAGATGCTCCAAATCCTCGCTACGTCCATCCACTTTCACAAAATCCACCAGACATTCCATGGCGGCAATGCGCAAATCCAGAAAGATGCCATACTCCGCGTAGCTGCGATAAATGTGCGGCAACGAGGGCAGATGTCCAAACTTTTGCAGCTTGCGTATGACCTTGAGGCAGGAGACGGACACCATGTACTTGTAGGAGGGCAAATGCTTCTCCATGTTCAGCAGTCGCGTCACTTCATCCAGCACAAGTCTGTCAAAAGATAGAAAGATGGCATCAGGATGAGTTGGTCAGTGAAATGTTTGTAATCCTACTTGGCATCCGTGGAGAGGCTGTCCGTGGTGATCTGGGTGCCATGCATTGCCACAGATACCACAGGCGTGAGTGTTTCGCCGAGCGCCTCCACCAGAGCAGCTCTATAATACGCATCCGTATAATGATTGCGCGAGTTCTCGTTGTACTTGAAGAGATCAAACAGGAAACGCATCACTTCCGGCGGGCAAATGCCATGAGATGTGCGCAAGCCTGTGAAGAAAGCAATTAATCAATTATTCTCTGTAAGATTTGTGATCTACTCACCCGCCATGGCCACCGGAATGGCCTTTTGCAGGAAGTACAATTGAAAGTTGGAAAAGTTGTTCAGCTTTATGATGTGCGGCGCACTGAAGGAGCCAAAGAATTTTCGAAAGATGTTGAGCATGGCAGGTGGGCCGCTCCACGAAGCCACCATTTGATTGGCCACCTTGGTGAGACTATGCGCCGCCTGACAACGCACCTTGTAGAAGCACGACTCGCTCTCAATGGTGTCGGTTAACGCCAATCTTGTGGCGTTCGTTGGATACTTCTGGAGCGCCTGTATAGCCTGGAATTGGGCAGTCACATCACGCTCGTGGCGGAGCTGATATTGCCACTGGAAGTCCGGTTGCTCAATTATCAGATCCCGCAGCAATATCATCTCCGGATCCAGGCGTATCCACAACACAGGTGAGTCACTGCGGGTAGATAAAAAAATTGAGCTTGGGAGGGATTTAAATCGTAGCTAAAACTTACTCCATGGCAGATAGATCCATGTCGACCTCCTCCCCAGTGCAAAGTGGAATCTTTTTCTTCTTGTTACGTCTGCTCTTTGAATGGCAAGTGATGTCCGCCTTGACCAGCGTGTTCTCAATCTGCAGCGTATGCTTAAAGGTTCCATCCAGCTCCTGCAACTGCACCAACAATGGTCCATTGTACTTCCTCACTCCCCGCTGATTGACAAAGTCCTGGCGAATCTCCAGTTCGATGGTATTTCGCTTGCGATTGAACACAGAGGTAAGGGAAAACTTGGCGTGGCCTCCAGTGCGCACCCACTGATCCATGAACACGGACATATCCTTGCCCGTAACCGTAAAGATTGCCTTGATGAAGATATTCGTGGAGATGAGCAGCTGTGACCAGAGGCCGGCGCCAATTTTAGTGGCTGCTGCATTTGTGGCCAAGGCCAGTTGCTTGTTAAACACCTGGATGAGCAGCTCCTGGCCTATACGATGCTCCAACATGCGAATTACGAGATGAGCTTTCCGACGCATTGCTTCCACATACTTGGGCGACACCGTGTGCAGACTCTTGATGGGAAAGTAGTGGACAATCTCCTGTTGTTTGCTGGCAGCAGCCGCTGGATTTGTGCTGGACACGGGAAGCGGTGCCGGCGGTTGGCTACAGTCGAGTATGATGCCACCATACTGCTCCTCGTACTTGACCACACGTGCCAGCTCGGATTGCACCCATTCGCGATATTCGTTGTTGCCAAAACACTTGCGGGAATACAGACCACACAAATACTCGGCTATTCCCTTTGCCAACCAAGTGTCCGACCAATGATGCGATGTGATAAAGCAGCCAAAGAACTGTTCGGCTACAGCGCGTGACATAAATGTTCTCGACACATAGGTTTGGTCAATAATGGCAATTGAGTGCAGCAGATTAACAGAAGCTATCGTCATGGTGGCATAGGCGCTGATGTCCGTGTCCAGTTCGTCTACAAACACCTGTTTGTAGCAGGAGAAGGGATATCGGGTGGAAAGCGTCTCCTCAAAGAACTCGAAGGCCTCATGCAAATATCGAACCGTATTCTTCAACAGAGGTAACATGCCAGGCAGGCAGAAGTGCGTCACCTCATGCATATGCGGATCCACATAGATTTCAAAGGGTCCCACGGCCAGAGCAATGTTGGGTGCGCAGACGGGCGTCGATACCGTGTAGTGAAAGGTTTTCTTCCGCAAATCCGGAGTCATAATGACCTCGACCAGTTCACCGCAGGAAACAGCCGTCAGATTTTTGTCCACTGTGAATTCCAGCCGCCATGTGCAGGGATCAGCGAAGCTGTCGACGCAGGGAAACCAAAGACGTGTCGAGTTCTCATAGCAGTTCGTGTACATGTGCGCACAGTTAAGCTGTGCCGTGTCATCGTCTGAAGATGTAGGTGGTATAACAAAATGCATGCCACCTTTGGGATTTTCCGCCGAGAATTCAATTCGCACTCGCAGACCTCGACCCTCCTGTATGAGGGAATAACCCTCAGGCGGCACCTGTATAATCAATTCTCCATTATTCACATCCGGATCAACGGTTTGAGCTGCGCTCAAATGATTCTTCGAGAAGACTTCCAAGGAGCGACTACGAGAGGATAAATGGTAATATCAACTCTGATGCACAGTTGTGTGACAGATGCGGAACTCACCTTTTGGGCTCTTTGTGACAAATGTCCTGGAAGGGATCAAAGTAAACGAACTCCGCGTGACAAACATCGTTGAGGACGACACTGTAAATTCGCAGCTGCTTGGCATTGAGCCGGATTAGGCGTAAGCTCTCATTGTTCGGCACTATGGTCAGCTCCACCATGCCCTGTGAATCATTGATCATATAAACATCATATTGTGCACATTATTTGCGGCAATTCTTACAATTATGCTGCGACGCTCAAAACTTATGCCGGTGAGACTCACAACCTGATGCGCCGTGCTGTCGTTGGAGAAAAGAAAACATGAATTTGCAACTTTGTCGCAATGCAGGTGAAATACTTATAATTTAAATGGACGCAATGGTGCCTCGGGCACATCAGCTTGTGTCTCCATCGCGATTTTTCGTTAATTAAGCACACTTTTTTAACGTTTTTGTATATTTTATCTCGGTACCATCACCGCATTGTTTATTTTTTCACTTCGATTCTTCTTCTTCAAGTTACGGACAGTGAAAGGTGTGGCAGCCTTGGTTCCCAAATAAAGGTTCACCAATAGCTTTTAAACGAGTGGCAATCTTGGAAAGAAAAAAAACTCTGTAAAAAGCAAAGCAGCCCTGAAACAACATTTAACACTATTCCTCCAGTCTGTAGTTGTTTTGATCCCGTGATAAGATTAATAAATAAAGATAATTGTTGTTCATTTGATATCAAATTGTATATAAAATTATACAATATTAGAATTCTTTAATTGGAATCTTGAATAAGTTTGTTTGTGTTATATATGCGACTAATTATTGTATCTAATTTACATGATGAAATATCCAAACACACACAAGTGTTAAAGATGTGAATCATCTGCCAAGAAAAGTTAAATTTGGATATTTCTCCCATTTAAAACGTATTTTTCCCCAGTCGAGTCAGCAGTTTTCATGCATCTGCTGGTGGCTGCGTTTCTTGTTGTAATTGTTTATAAATTCAAGTGCTACCTACATCGATAAACACAAAAAAAGTAATAAAAATATTTAGTTTATTAAGGAAACACTAGCAAGAGTTATACAAAAGAAAAGAACAGAATGTACGGCATTGATAATTATCCAAAAAACTATCATGCCAGTGGCATTGGGCTTGTCAACTTGGCAGCCCTGGGCTACAGTAAGAATGAAGTCAGCGATAAACCGAAATCGGGCTTGTATCCCTCGTTGCCCTACCCTTCATCGGAATCCGTGGGCGGCATGCCGTATGTGGTAAAGCAAACTGTGCAGGCACAGAATGCGGCGTATCAGGAGGCAGGTATGGGCATGCCACAGTCGTCAGCAGCGCCGTATCCGAGCTCGGGCTTATACCCCAACTTGCCATCGGCTCCGTTGCCGTATCCATCGACGCCATTGGCGCCCATACCGAATGCATCACCGTATCCAAGTGCTATGCCTTATCCGAGTGCCAATCCATATCCCAGTGCCACTCCATACCCAAGTGCTACGCCCTATCCCAGTGCCACGCCCTATCCCAGTGCCACGCCCTATCCCAGCGCAGGATATCCATCGTTGCCGTATCCCACAGGCGGAGGAGGAGGAATGGGTATGCCAGGCATGCCCATGCCCTATGCGCCACTGCCAAGCAGTCCAGCGCCACAAGGTTATCCATCGGTGCCACCAATGACACCATCGGCACCACCGGCCAGTGCGCCCACCCAGGAGGAAGAGCCCTCCGTGGGCATTACGGAGCTGCAGTTCACGAGCGTCAAAGTGCCGGAGAATCAGAACATGTTCTGGATGGGACGCAAGGCGACGAGCACGCGACAGAAAAGCATCCAGGGTGAGGACTTTTCCACTCTACGCGAATCCTGTGTAGGCAATGGCACCTTGTTCGAGGATCCAGACTTTCCGGCCAACGATGCCTCGTTGATGTTCTCCCGGCGACCAGATCGATACATCGAATGGCTGCGCCCAGGAGACATTGTGGATGATCCTCAGTTCTTTGTCGAGGGCTATTCCCGGTTCGATGTGCAGCAGGGAGAACTGGGCGACTGTTGGTTGTTGGCCGCAGCGGCAAATCTGACGCAGGACGCGAAGCTGTTCTTCCGCGTGATACCGCCGGATCAGGACTTCCAGGAGAACTATGCGGGCATATTCCATTTCAAGTTCTGGCAATACGGCAAATGGGTTGAGGTCGTCATCGATGATCGCCTGCCCACATACAACGGCGAGCTGATCTACATGCACTCCACGGAGAAGAATGAGTTCTGGAGTGCACTGCTGGAGAAGGCATACGCCAAGCTGCATGGCTCCTACGAGGCTTTGAAGGGTAAGGATTCAAAGAAGGATTTATGATAACCATTTGTAAAATTCTTTATTTCTACATTTCACAGGTGGCACCACTTGCGAGGCCATGGAGGACTTTACTGGCGGCGTCACCGAGTGGTACGACATCAAGGATGCGCCTCCAAATCTCTTCAGCATTATGACCAAGGCAGCGGAGCGTGGTTCCATGATGGGCTGCTCCCTGGAGCCTGATCCGCATGTGTTGGAAGCTGAGACGCGCGAGGGATTGATTCGCGGACACGCTTACTCCATTACCAAGGTCTGTCTGCTGGACATTTCGACGCCCAATCGACAGGGCAAGCTGCCCATGATACGCATGAGGAATCCCTGGGGCAACGATGCCGAGTGGAGTGGGCCCTGGAGCGACAGCTCACCCGAATGGCGCTTCATACCGGAGCATCAGAAGGAGGAGATTGGCTTGAACTTCGATCGCGATGGTGAGTTCTGGATGTCCTTCCAGGACTTCCTCAATCACTTTGATCGTGTGGAGATTTGCAATTTGTCGCCGGATTCGTTGACCGAGGAGCAGGAGCACAGCTCGCGTCGCAAGTGGGAGATGTCCATGTTCGAGGGTGAATGGACATCGGGAGTTACAGCCGGAGGATGTCGTAATTTCCTGGAAACCTTCTGGCACAATCCGCAGTACATCATTTCGCTGGAAGATCCCGATGAAGAGGACGACGACGGCAAGTGCACGGTGATTGTGGCCCTGATGCAGAAGAATCGTCGCAGCAAACGCAACGTGGGCATCGATTGCTTGACCATTGGATTTGCCATTTACCATCTGACGGATCGCGACATGGAGGTGAAACCGCAGGATCTCAATTTCTTCAAGTATCGCGCCTCGGTTGCCCGATCTCCGCATTTTATAAACACCCGTGAGGTCTGTGCCCGGTTCAAGCTGCCTCCTGGTCACTATTTGATTATTCCCTCGACCTTTGATCCCAACGAGGAGGGCGAGTTCATCATACGCGTCTTCTCCGAGACAATGAACAACATGGAGGAGAACGACGACGAGGTGGGCTTCGGCGAGACAGATGATCGCATTGCGCCCGCTTTGCCACCACCAACGCCCAAGGAGGAGGATGATCCACAACGCATTGCCCTGAAGCGACTCTTCGACAGCGTCGCTGGCGATGATGAGGAGGTGGATTGGCAGGAGCTGAAACGTATTCTGGATCACTCGATGAAAGACGTTATGGTCGGCACCGAAGGCTTCTCCAAGGATGCCGTGCGCTCCATGGTCGCCATGCTGGACAAGGATCGCTCCGGGCGTCTTGGCTTCGATGAGTTCGAAGCTCTGCTCACGGACATTGCCAAGTGGCGTGCGGTCTTTAAGCTGTACGACACTCGTCGCTCCGGCAGCATCGATGGCTTCCATCTGCGCGGTGCCCTCAACTCGGCGGGTTATCATCTGAACAATCGCCTGCTCAATGCATTGGCACATCGCTATGGTTCCCGGGAGGGCAAGGTGCCCTTCGATGATTTCCTCATGTGCGCCATCAAGGTGAAGACCTTCATTGAGATGTTCCGCGAACGGGACACTGACAACTCCGATACGGCATTCTTTAACCTGGACGATTGGCTGGAACGCACCATTTACTCTTAAGGAGAATTGAACGAAGATTCAACTATGATCAAATTTACACTAATCTAGTTCTAAGTGCCACGTTTACTTATGATGCATTGATGATGGTGCCACAGAAATCTCTCTTATCAACTAACAAACAACTACAGTATACACACAGCTAAAGCGGAAATACAAATTCAAGTGTACATAAATTAAATTAACCTTGAAGCACTCGACGATAAACTACGATGGATAAATAGATGCGAAAGAGAGAGAAATAATAACCAGAAAAGCAAGAGAATTCTGCCGGCTGTATACACAACTGTATATAGTATATATAGCGTGTATATACTGTGTCTCTGTCCAAAATGACTAATGGCTCAATTGCTTTGGGCCCATTCAAAGCAAACACAAATACAGACATTCTATGCTTTTGACCATAGCCAAAAAGCAGCCAGTACAAAATGAAATGTGCATTATTAAATAAATAAAGAAATAAACTAATAGAAAACCAGAACTATATACAGAGAAAATATATATGTGTTTCCAGATGTGCACTATAAAATAACATATACATTTCTTATTTTATATATGGATTTGTTAAATATCGAATAACTGAATCATTTATGGGGAAAACGCAAACGAATCACGTTCCGAGCGGTTTCTATGGTTTGAAGCAGAGACATTAATGTTTAAATAAATATTTCTACTTAATAATACTCATTAGTCATCATAGAACCGGCTCTAAGAAACTTTTGCACGTATGCTATAATTGTTATAAACTTTTTCAACTTAATTGTATTATTTAATCGATGTTAATTAAATGGAATACTTTGTTGAGTACAAATAAAAGCACAATTATTTGACCACTACTATATCGGTGCCTCCAGTGGGTGGACCGGCTGCGACCATGGTTTCCTTAAATTCATCATAGTTGAGATCAGTATCGCTGCAAAGTTGTTGCAGCACCTCAAGAAAATCTTCATATTCCAGTCGCCACTTTCTGAGTCACAAGATGTGTCACAAGATCAAATGGAATTATGATGATGATGATTGTGTACTTACTTATAACGCATGTAGATAAGTCCAGTTTGCACACGCGTTATGGGATTCGGCATCAACTTGGCCTGTTCCAGCCAACTATCGAGTTGAGAGAGCAGAATACTATGGAAATCCTCATTATCCAGTTCCGTGGGTATTACCTGTATATAATATATATATTCCTGGTACTATTTATGTAAACAGAAGTGCATAAGCAATGATGACCTTGTGATTGCAATAAATGTGGAAGAGCGAGTCGAGCGTGTGCTTCTTTGGTTTATCCTCGTCATCAGCCATTGCCTAGAAATATACTATCGAAATATACTCGCACAATAGCCAAAGTATATATACAACAATTTATCTGATAAATAATCAAAAGAAATGTGTTTCTCTGTATTTGTTAAATGTTTTTGTTGACAAACAAAGCGCCAGGGCAACAGTTTCGAAGTATGCTCTGTGTGTGTGGGTGTAAATGCGCGAGTGTGTGTTTGATGTACAGACATGTGCAAAATAATAGGAACATCTTCATTGTTGAAATGTTAAGATAAAATACTAAAAAATAATGGTAAGTGACCTGAAAATATGGACATATATAACTATTAACGGATGTTAAAATTAAGTACTTTTTGTTGTCCTTATTATTCTGCACACGTCTGTAACTACAATACTATTAAGTACTATAAGTCATTGCTCTTTGTCGCCAGTTGCGGCATTTTCGTTGAACTTTTCAAGCAGACGTTGCACGTATTTCAGCAATTTTGGACTTTTCTGAGAGCTTGTTATATCGCAAATGCGATACGGTGGCTTGATGGTTAAATGTTGCAGCACCACGATCTTGTCCTTCTGCCAGGAGAGTTCACTGTGGCCAAAATGCTTGGCGAGCATCTGAAAGAGTTGCCTGCCACGGGGCGTGGCATGCGCATTGCAGCTGCGCAACAAGCTTTCACGATGCACCACAGACTGCTGCAATCGCTGATCCAACTGAAAAAGAGTAATATTAAATTACATATGTATAAAATATATTTCATGAAAATATTGCAAGCCTACGCGTGAGAGATTGAGGCGCGCTGGCGACTCATTGACTTTATCCAGCGCTGTTGTTGTCGTTTTTGCCTCCTGTACGATGTTCAAGTCCTTGCAGTAGTTCAAATTAACAATGCACTGATTGTGGCAAGTTTTGCCATTGGCATCTATGCTGTGGCATCTCAATATTAGCATCTTGACGCTGTGATCATAGGTAAGAACCTCGCCAGTAAATTCATCCCCAAAGCACGTCTCCACATGCAACTGGGTACCAATGGGGAAAGGATTAAACGACATTCTGCGACTTGTTGTGCCTCAAATGATGGATGTGAAAAAACGAATTCCATTTGACAGTCAGTGCTGTCACTTTGCTCAGTTCGTATTGCCGTTTCGCTCTAACAATGCGGCCATTTTGGCAAATGTCCGTCTGCCAGTTAAATTCCCTTTAACAATGGGGCAATTCTCTCAGTTCCACATTTCCCTCAACCAAGAGGGAATTTGAAATAAAGGTTTCTTTTCCCAGCCTAATTTCCCTTCACAACAGTCAAAAATAATTTAGATTAAGTTTTTATTATTTCATTTTATTTACAGTGTATGTGTATATATGCTAAATATATAACTAAATATAAATGTTTGTTGTATATATATATATATTTCAAAAGTAAACCTTTCCTTTTTTTCTCATATAATTTATACGATGTTTTTGACCGCTTGTAATTTGTAGTATTTTGTTGTTGCTGTCTAAATTGTTGTTGCATGAGCGTTACTTTTGCTGTTCAATATTTAGTTAACCGTATGTTTGTTATATGTGTATATATATGCAATTATGTACCTTCATTAGCACTATTAGATTTCGCTTTCGATTATACCTAACGACCCAATTAAAAAACTTTTCACATCTTTCGGTTGTTCGTTAATTGAGAAACGTGCATTATTAAATTCTTAGTACAATTATGTTGAAATAGGCAAAGTTTAAAAAAACAATCAAATCTATGCGCATTCTTTATAGAGAATAAATACCGAAAATGAGGGACAAACACAAACAGAAAACAGATTTTTACATATCAAGAACACAAACGAATGTATAAAAAAACGAGAAGTATATGAAAAATAGCGCTTATTTATTTATAAAAAATTTGCTTTATATATTATATATATGCTATTAATGTGGTCTGTCTGTTTGTCTGTCTGTCTTTCGGTCACTTGGTCTAAGAACTGACTGCAGTTTTTAGTTTCCATTTTAGCACTTTTAATGTTTGCCCTTATAAGCATCTGCTATTATTACTTTATACTAATTTTTTTTGTTATTTTGCATTTGCTTCTTAGAGAACTATGAATGAATTTGCATGTTATAAGGTTTTTATGCGCTTGGCTTAAA